>CM031240.1:979600053-979728478 GCA_018340775.1 Taxus wallichiana var. yunnanensis
TAATATTTTCTCATAGAAATTGAGCTACTATAGTCAATGTATAATCCTTTGTAGGTGCTACTTCTCCCACCTTTTCGAGATAGTCCGTGCAAGTTATGATGTAGCATGATCCAGCTTCTATGTGTAATGGTGAAATAGGACCCACACAATCTATAGCCCATTTCTCAAACGGTTCGCACTAGTAATAGGTCTCGAGAGGCATTTCATCTTATTAACTGGTTTTCAAGATGTTGACAATGATCACATGCTTTACAAAATTCCTTACAATATTTATAGAGGGTCTCCTAGCATAATCCGATGAGTATAATCTTGCACACTTTGTGGCATCACTAAGCATAGTGGCCACCGTAATACCACCATGATCTTTTCCATAATATCCATGCACTCATGTTCTAATACACAATGCAAAATACCTCATCTCAGCCCAATTTGTACAAGTCACCACTGATTAACATATAAGGTGAGGCGTGTATAGCAAGTTGTTTCTTCTCCAAGGATTTCAATCCTTGGCCATCCCTGTTTGTAGAAAGACAACAATGTCCTCTAGTTACGATGGCATGTATCAGAACCTATATAATTGTGCATATGGAATGGTATCCTCAATTATATGTGTTTCTTCTCGACTATATTCTTGATAGATGGTCCTGGTCAGAATTACTTTTCCTTGGTTTTACCACACCGTAAAATCAAATTCTTGAAAGAAGAGCACCCATCGACATATGATCCCTTGTAAAAAAATTTTATTTACCAAATAATTCAATGCCATGTGATCTGTATAAAAGACAAATGGTGTAGCTAGTAGGTAATGCAGGAATTAATGCAGTGTATAGATCATTGAAAAAGCTTCACACTTTGTAATTGTGTAATTATGTTCTGCAGGAGTCAACTTTCTACTAGAAAAATAGATAGGATGATCTACAATACCTTCTCCAGAGTTGAGCTAAAGCATTGCTTGCCAATGGCCATGCCATATGCATCAACATGTACATGAAATGGCTTGTCCCATGAAGGAAAACATAGAATAGGTGTGGTAGTAAGTTTCTCCTTCAATGTCTCGAATGCACGCTGCTACTATTCTCCCCAGTAGAACGTACCTTTCCCTTTCATTAAATCTTCTAATGGTGTGGAAAATTTGGCATATCCTTTGATAAACTTCCTGTAATATCCTGTATGACCCAAAAATCTATGCACCTCACTTTGACTGGTAGGCTCGCTTAGGCCTATAATGACTATGGCCTTTGTTGGATCAACTAATAAACCCTCCTTACAAATTATGTATCCTAAGAGTATCCCAAATGGTGTAGCAAATATGCACTTTTGATGTTCAAAGAGATCTTGAACTATCTACACTTTATTCAAACATTAAGTGCAAATTGTCACAGTGATCCTTATCTAATTCATACACTTTGTCCAATCACCTAAATATACCTATAAAAAGTTGTGAATAAATTACTTGACAACTATATGCAAAAATACAACAGGCACATTTTTCAGACCAAAAGGCACTACAATATAGGCAAAACTACCCCATTTAGTAGTAAATGTAGTCTTTTCTTGATCCTCCCGGGAAATTCGAACTTGATGATACCAAAGAACCCATTTGTAAACAAATAGATTTTGTGTCTTGTAACTCCTAGTATTTCCTTGGTTAATGGTGTAGGAAATGGATCAGTTACACATGCAACATTCAGCTCCCTGTAGTCCACGCATATTCTAATCCGTCCATCCTTCTTGATACTGATCACCATTAGACTAACCCATTCTGACTCATCAAGGGGCTTGATAATCCCAGACTTCAACATGTTATCAATCTCTTCTTTGACCTTTTTGCACAAATTGGGGTTCATTCTGTAAGGTCTCTTTCTAACTAGGTGCACACCCTCTTTAAGATTTATCTTCATCTCCCTAATGATTCATGCACGCCTTTAAGTTCATGGTACCCCCTAGGAAATAAGTCATGGTAATCCCTTAGTAAATCTATGATTTTTTCCACTTCAGAGTCTGACCAATAGTCTCTAATTATGGCTTCCTTAGGCTCATTATCTATTCCAATATTCACTCACTTTGTCTTCATAGGTTCATGATAGGCGTGCGTGGTATTATATGCACTATCCAATACCTCACGCCTCCATGTTGAATGGTTTACATCTAGGTTATATACTTCTTTGTCATCCACTAAGTAGACCATTTTTCCTTTCTCTCTCTCAAGGCAAGCATGTTGAAGTAATGTTGCATCGCCCTCTGGTTCTTCATCAAGACGCGCTCCTGAGTCTTCTTTACCTAATAAATCTTGAAGGAGTTCTTCATCCTTGACACTATCTCCCATAGTTAAGAGATTTATGAATTTCAATGCTTCTTCCATCGGAGGCTTCATATAGAATAAGTCAAATGTTTGGGCCATTCCTGCAATTAAATTCTACCAATTTCAGTTTCTCTATGGAGTTCTGCATATACATACCAAGCACACACGCAACCTTGTAAAGTGGAATAAAATTGGTGCACCCATAGTGAAGGTGGTAAATCTTCTTTCCCTTCTATCCAGAGTCTCTCACACTTCTGAACATGGTGTTGAATAGGTTGATTACCATGATAAGTATTTATTTGAGTAGGTGCATTGCTCCTAAAGAACCTAGTAGTAAGAGCAATCCCAATTTCATTCCATCCGAAAAGATTATCCCTGTGGGTCACCCACCAATGTGTTATTGTCCCATGTAGTGTATATGCTAGCATATTTCTTCTTTCCAATGGGTCTATCCACTTTTCTTCCATGGTGTGTAGGAATACCATGGGATCCCCTTCTCTGTGTAACAAGGTACCGAGTTGTTTCCTATCCTCCTGACATAATGTGGTTTTGTGCCTTGAGGAAATATGCTCTTTTACTTCATGCCCTACCAAATCATAAGTGACGTGAGACAAATTATCACAAGTAATACTTGTGGTATCACTAATAGAATGTGCATCTTCCCATTGGATTGGTCCTTCTTTGGTTGGTTTAATTATCTCTCGGATCTTGAATGACGCGTACATAAATCCTATTCAGATCTTCTTCACTTAAGGGCTCAACATAGGGCACAAAATTTCCATCTGTTAAAGGGATAATAACTCTTTCCTCTTTGTTTTTGAAACTGATATAGCCCTTGTTGAATCAAAGATCAACATTATTTTCATAGCACCAAGGACGCCCCAATAGAGCTAGGAAGTTATCCGACTGCCAACGTTAAAAATTCAAAGTCTCCAGTGAATTTGGCTCCTTGTATGGTAATGGATGCATTCTTCCAAACTCTAATGAGAGTGGCCTTAGTCCCGATTAGCCATGAATAATACATTAGAGGATGGTCAGAATTGGGGTCTTCCCATTTGTACCCATGTATCCAAGGTAAGAACATTGACTTCATGCCTGTTTCAATCAAGATATTACTCAATAGCCACCCATCACAACAACATTCAGAGTGATTTCCTTGTCATAATCTAGGATATGAGGGGAAATATTCGCATGTAGGATCTGCCGTCTAAGTATCGTACTTACGCACAAAGTGTTTACTTTTAACCAAATCCCTAACAATGGAATGATGTTTTCCTGGTGTAACATTTTACACACTTCCCTCAAGTCATCTATATCAATTTTGATCGTCTCCAATGATTTCTTCTACTCCTTTAAATATTGTATCTCCCCCTAAAGATTCCTTATAACTTCCATGGTTTCATGATAAACCTCCTTCTGATAGGTAGGATCTGGGTACCGTGCATGAAGAACTTATTCTTTAGTGATGGTAGGTTTCTGCTATAATACTTCGGCATGTGCCGCATCAGCTCGGGTCGTGATCTTCACTTGTAGTGCCTCAAATTATGCTTCCATCTTCGGCATCCATTGATTTTAAACAACGTGTTGTATCCTAACCATCCCTGCACCTTTTTTTTCTTGTTTATGTTGCTTACTCAGATGCTCATATAAGTTCGGGAACTCCTCATAGATATGGTTCTTCCCACATAAAGAACATGCAATATTATGAGGACATTCATGCCTATAGTGATAAGAAGATACACATGTATAACACGTTGCCGTGAGGGAACTCACTTCTTCCACTACCATGGCCTCGTCCTCCAAATCCAACGTGGTATCCTCGACCTCTACCATGACCACCCTAAAAACACCCTTCAATCCGATCATAGCACCCCGATTGTGATCCCGGTCATGATGCTCATTCTTTCCATTAGAGTTATCTAAAACTTCTATATGTCATGTAGACCAATATCTATAGATCATGGATTTGTCCAAATAGCCAATAGTCTTTCGTGTCATAAGTCGTGGACCTCTGATTTTATAGTATCTTGAAATTTTCTTCCCGATCGCGCATTCCAATAATGTGTAGCGGTTAACATCATGGTTTAAATGGCATATTTCACAATCCATTAGCAACGAGCGTACTATTCTACGAGGACAACTATCCTTTGTGTGACCTTCTACTTCATAATCTGTCATACACCAAATCCTTGTGTGCATCTCGTAATCTTGATAGTTTCTCCAACTATTTCACCATGACTACTATTTGTGCTTCTAAAAATGGGCTCACCCTAGTATCTATACTTCTAATTGCCTCAGTGCACAAGGCGGCTTCAAGTGCTTCATGCAGATCAGTGTATGTCTTATGTAATAATGCCCTCCTAAAAGGGGTAATCAAGACCCCAATGATCCATTGTGCATGCTGGCTTGCATGTATGTCATAAGAAAGCTTTAATAACAATGTTTTAAACTATGCATCATACTCTCTAACACTTTCAATAGTTCCTTGCTTAATATCCTTGAGCGCACTTATACTCTTCTGTTTAAACTCATGGATATGAAACTCTTTGAGGAATGCATCCTTTAAAGCTGTATAATCTATGCAAGTCTGATCAAGGTCAAACTTTATGTACCAGTTGTGTGCATGCCCTTGTAACGTAGTAGAAAATTGGCTTGCCCTACACTTAGAAGCTGCGATTCCTTTGTGTGCCAAAATATTTCAAACATGTACACATGTTCAACAACATCTTTTGCCCTATACTTTGGAAGATGAAGAGACATTTCCATGTAAATATTTTAGGGTTGGTGCAGACCTTTCCCACCTGATCCAGAACCTCATGTGTTTCCCCTTCCTCCAGAACCACTAGATCCACTAGAACTAGAACCACTCATACCTATTAATCCTCCACCTGTAGTTGGAATAGGACCTGTAGATGTAATCCCCCGTGCTCTAACAATAGTACTATATTGAACCCCTACAGTCTATGAAGTAGTTCCAATTCCAGAGGTGAATCCAACATTCTATGTGCTCACGTTCTATGTGAACGATGTGCCATAAAATGTACCTCCAAATAATAATGAAGCCATTTTCCCTGCCATTGATGTACTTGCTCTCTTACTTCCCAACATCACTTGCTGATTACTTTTCGTACTAGACACAATTGGAAACCAAGTGCGGGGTCTAGGTTATTAGTGGATTCAAACAATGTGTGCCCATGGTCTAGGTAGTCTCTGTTGGCGCGCTTCTGCATGAGGCCGAGGAAGGATCCCTGTCATGATTTCCAAGATGGGAGAGTTCCTGACGCTTTGGCTCCACATCTTCTACGTGAGCTCCAAATCCTTCACGAGCCATCTCTCTCCTCAACTCCATCCACTTTGCAATGTCATGCTACTTCTTTATCTCCCTCTCGCGTGCCTCATTATACTTGAGATGCCTTTCTTCCCTCTTCCTTGCCACTGCTAAGTCTGTAATCCTTCACCAATCCTATCCTCGCCCCCACGCATGGTGGGCTTTAGCTACTTATCGGTTTACTCTCCAGATTCAAAGTTACCATCAAGATCTTGATTGCCAATGGAATTCCTTGTAGGTAAGTTCCCCTTGGATATCATAAAAACTAGAATTCAGCTACCTCTGGACATGAATAAGTGGAAATTGAGTATTCCAAGATATAATTATTCAAGACACCATGAAACCACGTATCCACAGCTTGAGTCCAAATCAGATCAACATCATAAATGGCATGGAATTCTTCCTACATCTAGACAAGTGCGTGATACCTCCAATTCCTCTTAGATGCATAAGCAATCAACCACTTGTACAATTCTACTGGAAATATAGTGAAAAAGATCTCATATAAACTATCATACATATTCTTTCTACCCACATGTGTGCATTAAACTCGAATCTAGTGTTGAACCATTGTGCATATTATTCTTCCGGATCATGTATCCACTCTTCAACACTTGCTAAGGTTGACCGGTATGTCCATCCTAGAAACAACTGGAAAAGAGGTCCTGAAAATGGAACCAATGATGCAACATAGAATTTAGTAGTGCAAGCCAATAAGACCATAGACGCATCTTTGGCGGGTCAAAGCATACAAGTGTGTCCCACTTTTTGGCCATAAACATTTTAAAATTTGACTAGTAAATAAATAATTAAAAAATACTATAAAAACTTAAAAAATCAGGTAAATTCTGGATGCCCTGCACCTTGGTATTTATAGCCTCTTAAAAATTTATATGTGTTTGGTCATGTTTTGGTTGTCGGACATAGTTTTTTTGAAAGTACAAAAACTACAAAAAGTGGGACACGATTATATGCTTTCACAGCACATCACTTAGCCTAGAATGAGAGCTCACCCAAAGCATGCAAAGGTACCAGGTCCCTCTTTAGGGTTGTTGTTGTAGGATGTTAGCATGATGAAGACTTAACACATGCAGTTCCATTACTAACACATCATTCTACAGAACATACCAGATCTATATCTAAGGGAGAAAAAAATTAAGTATTAACCATGATGAAATCAAGAACATACTAGATTCAAATACACATAGAACTAACACTTAGATTTAGCCAATATCCTCCATTATATTCAATGTAATAAGTATACAGAATCTTCATTACAATAACGGTAGTATGCGTGTAACAAATTTAACAGCATAATCTCACTATATCTCCTTTAACCTCTCTCACTGTGTATTCACCATCATACATGTATATCTACTACATAGTCTACTACATATATAAGGGTGGGGAATTTCCCTTCACCACTTATCTAATCCCAAAATAGGTCGCATGCTATTGATAGCCACACTCCGTTACAAAAATAGCCACACATGCAAGTGCGCTAACAATAGACTACTGCTAGCTAACTGATAGTAGTAGATCTATTTCCGGCTTGTGTCCATGTAAAGCACTTCATATCTGGTCCTCCAAAATAAGCCAATGCGTGGCATGCACTTTTATACCTCGTTTGTGTGCTCTGCATGCCATCTTTAAAAATAGACCTTCATGAGTAAAAACGGCTAAGTCTCGAAATCTGAACTTCATTCTGCGTGCGTGTTCTCCCTATCCGTTTGTGCCTTTGAATATGGCCTACTTTCCTATGCAGTAATTCTTGTGTACTTTCTTTCAAGTGTTCTCTCGATCAATAATGCATATAACCTATCCTTGTGCCTTGTGATGGAGATAATGGATGCAAATGATCTCCAAATGGATGCAACTCTAGGTGGATGATAGTAGTGACTAGTGCTTGGTCCCTCATCATGGTCTCATAAATTTATATTTATAGGGTTCTCTTGATCTAATTTTATAATTAACCCTAAAATGGCTAACCACCTAAAAGATAAAGATCTCTAATGGCTAGAAAGAGCCCAAGAAATGGCGGGAAAGTGGGGAAAGGACCGGGGCACCCATGAGCTCCCAAGACTCACAGGTACCCTAGTCAAGGCTAAAATAATGTGAAATGATGGAAGCTGACTGGGCATGTGGGTGCAAGAGGTTGGGAATGACAAAATAAAATAAAAACAAGATGGCCAAAAGACGGGGGTTAGTACTTTCTTCACTCAAAACCTTCTAAACAATAATATGAGACCAAGACTAAATAATGTCTAATGTGCATTATTTTGTGACTACATTTTCCCCACTTTATGTTGATAAGTGGAAAGCTTGGTAACATAAAGTAGATAGAAATGCGTATACTTGATGTCCATGAAGGTTGTACTAGAAAATTTACTAAAGGACTAGACAAAGTGTGGAATGACAAAAAGATGATGGAGTGTGGAAACTAAAGATGAAAAAGTGTAAAAGTGATGAGAGTGAACCTAGGGTGGAAAATGCGTGTGTAGTTATCGCATAATATAGTGTAACTACATAAAAATGTGATGTGTGTGCTATAACATAGTGTTGTTGTTGTCATCATCATTGTTGCCCATATTTGACTACTTGTATCTCAAACGACAAGACTGTAAGGAGAAAATGATCAAGTAGTCAAATATGTATGTATGTATGTGTAAAACACAATGTAAAAGACACATGTAAAAGTATGTAAATGTAAAATACGTAAATGAAAAATGTAAATGGAACATGTGCACTGATCCATGTCGAGAAAGAGAGTGTATAATGATATCTGTATTGCCGCGGTTTTTTGGGCGATCTAACGCCATAGGCCAAAGAAGTGTAGGGAGGAATTCTGTTGTACCTCCAACCTATAACTACTTCCCTGAATGTGTGTGAAGAGATCTCTGTACATCTTGTTTTTTTGGGAGATCCGACGCCAGCCGTAGAAGAAGTATTGGGAGGAATTCTGATGTATCCTCTAACCATTAACTTCTCCCCAGAATGCTAAGGACTACTATGTCCTATAAAATCCATTGTATATGGGGTTCATAGATTGGTCCGAACCTACTCATTATATATAAACTACAATGCCAAGGGTAGAAAGTGCATTGAACTGAATCGGTGTAGAAATGTTGTGTAGTATGTAAAACCCCAAATGATTCCCCCCTCTTTGGGGGTGCAAGAAACGTCGCTGATAGGAGAATGTGGTCCCAAAAGAGGACCAACCATATGACTCTATAACTAAGCCCTACAGGGGGGAAGAAAATGCACTTGGTAGAAACCAAGGCATGCACAAACAAGAAGGATAGCCAAAGACAAGTGTTAGTATGAACAAGCATGCATATAGAAAACAATGTATTAGCTACCAAACAAAGTAGTAATGTAAACATGAAAGAATACAAGTAAGCCACATAAAGCGAGATACAAACATGGGACATCACTCATGATGTTGTAAGGAATGTAAGGCCATGATGGCCGTAAAAAAACAAATAAGTGTGCTCATCAAACAAAGGGCAAGGCCCAGTGCACAAGAACACACAATAAAAACAATATAAGAAAAAGTATGGAAAAAATATCCCTACATAAAACATGCACACATGAAGCACCCATTATCATGTTAGAAGATAACTAGTATGTCAAAAGTGTGTATAACCAAGTAATGTAAAGTGCTAAGTACAAAATGAAACAATAGCACCTATGAGAGACGAATGTGGATGCCCCCAGTGACCAGTGTAGGAAGGGTAGAAGGTGAACATCCATGTTGCGTGTAAGAGACCTGTATTTGTGATCATAACTAGAAAAATATTTTAATGCATATGTGTGGATGATATAGATAAATGACATACAATTAATCTAACTAGCATGTGTAATAAAGTGACCATGAACAAGCAAAAGTAAGCAAGAGTAAAAGCAACCATAATATGTAGTATGTTGTGGATGGATGGAATGGAATGCAAAATTGAATGATATGAGCTGTGTATCCCCGAGTGAATGGAAATTTATGTAATGAGGTTAATTTTTTTTCCCCCTTAATAGTCAAGAATGAACCGTAAATGAGAGCACGTTATCGGAAATGGTGAAGTGTGTGTTATGTCTAGCGTATCGTGATGCATGTATATGTGTAGTGATAATGATATGAAACATATAAATATATTTATGTGAACCATATAACTGAAGCGTATATAAAAATAAGATAAATAAATTAAGGAGTGGTGATGTAGCCTAAAGCATATGCCACTATAGAGGAATAAAAGGAGTGGTGATGTAGCCTAAAGCATATATCATTACAAGATAAAATAGGTGTCATTTTAGCCCATAGCCTATGTGACTAACCTAGCAATGTCACATGATAGAAAGTTGAATGATGGATGTGTAAGTATTGTAAGGTCCATTTGATTTTTAAACCCTGGTAGTCGAGTATGGACCGAGGAACTAAAGTGCGTCATAGGGTAGTGAGTGCAGTGCGTAGAAGACAATGCAATATGCATGATGATAATAGATGACCATGTGATGTGTAAATGTGTGTGTGGGGTATGATGTATAAGATGCAATACAAGGTGTTTAGATAGACTAGTAATGTGAGGATCCGTGTTAAGTAGCATGTAGGTTGAGAAGAATGTAATGCTATGTGTAAGGACAATAATAGTGTGACACAAGTATGATGTAGACTAAAAGTAGAATGTATAATGTAAGATGCATGATGTGTGAATAGACGTAGTGTGTAGTAACTAATGTGCAATGTGTGGGGTTCATGTGTAGTAAGCCCTCAACAGTCAAGTGTGAACCAAGCACAAGAGTGTGAAATCAGGTAATTACGACACTAATGTATGAACAAATATGCGTATGTTAGGTAATGGATGCAAAGATGAGATATGATTAGATGCAAAAATAAAACATGTGTAAATGTTAAGAGTGTGATGTAGTATTATGTAAGAATGCTAAAATGGGGGGGGAGTATGTTAGGTGTTATTCCCCCAAGTGTAATGAGAGAAAAGACAACTATGTGCCACTACTCAAGGAGATCATCATTGTCATGATTAAAACCTACTGGAGATGCATTGGAAACCTGATAAGCTATAGAGTGAGGAGGGTCATACAGGGACCCATTGCGGTGGAGTGTGTACACATTCATTGCATATTATTCATCAGTGAAGGTGATCGGTGGACAATCGTGAGCATGCCAATGATATATATTGGGAGCATAAGCGGTGAGATGAATCATTATGGATAGAAACATTTCCAAAAGGCATAGGAAATGTGAGTAAAGAGTGATGAGAATATAGTGTACCGCCAATATAGTCAAGCTAGGAATGTCCAAGTGTGAGTACAGAGTCATGAGGGTAACGTGCAACAAAGACCATCAAATGAAAGACACACAGTCCATAAGATGCCATAATGTGAAAATAGCCATGATAAAGATGTGGCGAATGAAGAGGTGGTAAGATGTCATTAAGCATCATGCCAAACCTATCCAAACTATCATGTGTACAAATAATGTCTAAGCAAGTATAATCGATAGAGATGTGTTGCCAAAAGGACTCATTGATGAATAGTGTGCATGTAAAAAGAGGTAGGGTAGCTACAACCCATGGAGGTGAAGATGAAATAACATCTACAATATTTACAAACCCCTGTATAGTACCATAACATTAGTAGAGGGAGGGGTATTGAACCTATATTCACCTGGGCCATCAGCCACAAAGGTTTCTTCAAAATAAGATTTTCTTACACGAAGAGGTGTAAAATTGAGTTGTCCTAATGCTTCATCCGTAAGTTTGATAGTATCAAATTCATCATCAGAATCCTCAGAATCATCCACGTGAGCATTATCATGTTGTGTAGCACTATCAAGTATGTTGGTAGGTGCCACTATAGATGGAGTAATAGAGGGTTCTACGATGGGTGGAGAAGGGACATTAGTAGGAGATGATACCGTAGGTGAAATAATATCCATAAGTGAGTAGAGATAATGGAGCATTGAGAGTGGTAGGAGGAGACTGTGAAGCACTAGATTGACCAATGTCATATGTGCCAAGGCTGTTATATGGAATGTGTTGTGAAGGTGGTATAGGCATATAAGTAATGGGATATATACAACAATATTTGAATGGTTCGGATCAACGGTGATAATATGTTCATATCCATCATGCAAGAACTTAATACATTGGTGAATAGTAAATGGGACCGCGTGCATTGCATGAATCCAAGGCCTACCTAACAAGAGATTAAACTGAAAGGAGGCATCGATAACATAGAACTTAGTAATAATAATCTTTTTCCCAACCTGAATATGCAATGAGATATTCCTTAGCCATGTGTGAGTGGTAGAATCATAACCTCAAATGAGGGTAGAATTCTTAGAGATTAAATTATCATTAATACCCAATTGATTTAAAATAGAGTGAACACATAAATTGACAGTTGATCCATTATCAATGAGGACTCGTTTAATGCAAGTAGTGCTAATAACGGAAGTAATGAGAAAATGAGCACATGTATTACTTTTAGCAAAAGGTGACATATCCTCATCGGTGAAAGATATGGCATGTGGTAAATTACAAAGAGATTGTATGAGATTTCCAAAGGTTACCTTGGAATTATTAGTTTCAATATGAATGTCACAAAGGGAAGCTTCTAGCATGTGATGACAATCTGGTGCATTACACAACAATTCATAAAGAGAGATCTTAGCGGGCATATTTTTAAGTTACTCAATAATGTCATAACCCTTAGAAGTAGTAGGAGGAGATGCTAAAGTAATGGGTGGAGGAATAAAGGTGGGTGGAGCCGTAGGAGTATTAAGGAGTATGATAAGTAGTAACTACATTAATGGATGGATTAGCTTGAGGTGTGACAAAGCGAGGAGGATGTTGGGTATGCATGTGCATGAAATTAACAACAATAGTAACTATGCCTGAGACCTTAGTTGGTGCAAAGGTAGGATAAGAGAATTGATCCGTAACTTGATAGGGGAGGACATTTTCAAAAGGTAGTGTTGAAATGGTCGGGTTCACCAAAATGATTAACTAAAATTGGGATATGGGAATATTTAATCTAATCTAGAATGACAATTAAATGCAATAAATAAATGTAGTAAACAAATATAGAAATGACCCAAATAACTAATTTAATGAAAATAAAAACCATAATATGCAAGAAGAGTGAGGAAGTGACTCGGTGATTAAAAGAGCTTGCTAGAATGTGTCGCAGTATGATCGAAGAAACAAAAAGCTGGAACAACTGTGTAAAGGATCTGAAAATAATGGATAAGATTTATCTAGGTGAAATTATTTGGTCCTAATGGAGATGGGCTATAACGCTCTACGAACCAGTGAGTGGGTGAAGATCATTGCAGTAAGGATGCAAGCCGGGATGACCAATGGGTCATAGGTGAGTCATCAAAATATGTGCAACTCAATGTGAAAGGTATGTGAAATCCTTTGTACACAAGGAATCGAGCAAAAAGGTATCCATCCACAAGGGACGAGGATGAAAAGTTATGGTGCCCCAACACAGGACACGAAAAATGGTTGAGAAGGAAAAGTGAAAAAGCGGGTGATGAAATAATATGCCCCAAGGGGGAGAGAAGTATGGTCATGAGGTGGACTTTGTGCACAAATTGAATAGGATTGTAACATAAAATGCCCGAGGAGGGAATAAGTATGGCCCGATGGATTTGAATGTATAAATTAATGATTTGAATGTAGAATTAAAATTCCCAGAGGGAAAATAAATATGGCCATAGATGTGGACTTTGAGAGTAGATTGGATGGGATTGGATGTTAAATTAAATGCCCGGAGGAAAAAATATGAATATGGCCATAAATGTGGACTTCAAGATGATAAGGGGATGATGTGAAATAGTGAGACAAAATTCCCTAGAGGGAGAATAGAGATGGCCACAAGGGTGGAATTTGAATTAAAATTCCCTAATGGGGAATGGATATGGCCATGAAGGTGGAATTTGAGAGAAAACGAGGATAAATAGATGAAAGTAATGGTGCCCTAGAAAAGGACACAAATATGGCCAAAAAGAGATAAAAAATGTGAGATATGGTTCCTCGAGAGGGAACACAAAGATGGCCACAAAAGTGGACTTAAGATGAGATAAATTGGATAAGATTTGATGAAATATATGGATAAGATCAGATGGATCGATAATATTAGACAAAATGTTAGATTGGATTTGGATGAGATAAGAGATAGATGTGACTTAACAATGGTGATCTATGGGTATGAATGAAATTACATCATATCAAGGAACATGTGAGGAAAAGATGCCTCTAATCACATTGGAGGTAAACAAGAGTAGGATCCAGGTGACGCAAGGCACATGCCAACCGAACAAATGTTAGGAAATAACCAACGATAGTTAGTTATATCAAAAATCATAAGGAACATGGATGAAATGAACTCATAAACCTAGTGTCAACATGACAAAGGGGTTTGAGATGAAACTTATACATGGGAAGAGGGTTCTCCAAAATTGGTGTTCCCTAAAACTATGCCCCAACTTTGGGAAGGGGAAAGAGAAAGTTGATCAATGTGGGAAGATTTCTCAGGATGCTAATAAAATGGAAGGATGATCAATGCGGGAAGCCTTCAAATGCCATAAGGAGTAGCCATCCATTGAGGGTCTACTTTACACAAAATATAGATGGTAAGCATAATATATGATAGCCATCCTTCGAGGATCACTTCTATTTATTTGATTTTTATTTTTGAATTTTGAATTTTATTTTCATGATTTTTTATTTTCTTTCTTTTTAATTTGCATTAACAAATGTCCTTCAAGGGATTAGTCTATTTTTGATAAATTTGATCTTTTGATAAGAGCATCCATGAATTTTGATTTTAAATGGGGGAGATCTGGGACTAGCTAAGTAGACCACTTAGGAGGGAATAATAAGTGTACAAGAAACACCCCTGGACCCTTTGCATGGTTCCAATAGGTGAATAAGAGGGTGATAGATGTAATGATCACAAATTCTCACCAAAGAGGAGAACCTATCCATAAGGGATATGCTATGAACAGAGCTATGGTGCCTATATTTAAGGTCACACTCAGGAAGTGATGGAAGACCACATAATTTCAAATCATCACAATAAGGGATGGAAAAAGTTGAGATGGAGGAATGATCTAAGGATATGACTAAGGGAACATTAGTAAATGTGCTAACAATAGAATGGTTGCAAGTGTAATGCATTAATTGGTTCAAATTCTGGTTTACTATCAAGGGAGGAGGCATTAAAGTTACGACACGATGAGATGATAGCTTACAAAGGATTAGATGTGATAGATGAGTGAGAAATAAAAATATGTGCTTAAGGAAGCAAAAATATGTGTCCCTAACGAGACAAAGAGATGGTCCCCCAAGAGAGAGACAAATATGGCCACAATGATGGAATTTGATAAGATGAAAGAGTGACTAAGACGTCGTGAGATAGATAAGATGGAAACTATGTGTTACCTTTCAAAAGTGAGGAAGTGAGAAAAATATATCGTCCCGAGGTGAAAAAAATGGCCATAAGAGTGGGCTTATGATGAAAATATGGTGCCCTAAAATAGGCACAAACATGGCCACAAAGGTGGACTTTGAAATGAAAAGGATGGAGATATGGTGCCCTAAAGGAGGCACAAGTATGGCCACAATGACAGACTTTGAATAAAGAGATGGAAATATGGTGCCCTAAAGAACACATAAGTATGGCCACAAAGGTGAAATTTGATGAAAATATGGATGAATGGTTCCTCAAAGGAGGAAAAAATATGGCCACAATGGTGGAATTTAAATGAAAGGGATGGAAATATGGTGCCCCAAAAGAGGCATGAGTATGGCCACAAAGGTGGAATTAAAATGAGATGAAGATTTGGAAAAGATTAATTTGGATTTAAGATTGGATGAGATGGATTTGGATGTGGTAAATAAAACAATGCCAAAAAGGAACTAATCTACAAAGAGACCAATCCTAGAATGAAGTCCCCCAACGTCAAAGGAAGTCATTGGATGGATAGGAAGATGCATTGATGCAAATAGGATGTGGATGAGAGGATTAACAATGAAGGGAAGTTGTTCCCACAGTGGGAGAAACTATGTCACATTGGGATATTTAGATGTGGATGATTGTTGGGATGATGGAATATAGCCTAAGTATGAAGGTCTGAAAGGATTGGGCATGCGGGCATAGGGTGTGTGAACGCACACAAAACTATAGTGGAATAGGGCACGCTCTGGGGGAAGGTTCAAGATCAAGACTTTCTGCTGTTTTATAGATTGAGGCTAATTTTAGATATGGAGTGTAGTGCACATTTTGTAGAAGACTTAAGGAGCATGAAAAGGCTATTTTGGATGAGTAGAAGATCAAGTGTCATGAAATTTTTGGAGTTAATAATAGGATTATATTGATGTTATATTATTAGATAATCTATTATTAGTGAGCTTGCATGCTCTCGTATTTATTATGTAAAGACACATGGCTATTATTAACATGTAGTCTATTTTTGAAAGATACATGGGTGGTTAAGGGAAAGTCCCCACCCTTATAAATATGTATTGATTTACATGATTTGGACAATTCTATGTTTTTGGTAGAGTTATGTTGCGAGTTTATGGGTGTGCATGACTATGGTGATTAGGCGTTGTATGTATGAATCTTTTGTGTTTTACAACAATTAATATAATGGATCTTTGTGGTTGGATATTGATTGTAGACACATCTATTTCGATTCATGTATGGTAAAGTTAATCTTGGTTCTTGTTTGAGTATTCATGCTTAATGGTTAAAGATATAGATCTGGTTTATGTTATGCAATATACTTAATTATCTGTTATGGATCTAGATTATATGTACAATCATGCTAACTTCTAGAAAAAGTTGACATAAAAGAGGAACCTGGTACCCTTGTGTGGTTCGGGTAAGTGCAGTTCAAAGTGAGTGATGTGCCAAGCACGCCTTGGGAACAATTGGTGGTAAAAATAGGCTATATTTTGGTTATGTTACTAAGACTTCTTTTTCAGTTGTTTGGAAGGATGTTGTATGATGAAGACATATCGGTTGACCTTGGCCAGTGTTGAAGAGTGGTTAGATGATTTGGAGGAAGAATATGCTCGTAGATTTAGCACTGAAACTGATTTTAATGTACACACGTGGGTTGAACAAAATATGTATCACGAGATGTATGAGATGTTCTTCTCCATCTTTCCCATAGAGATGTACAAGTGGTTGGTTAGTTATTCTTCAAAGAGAAATTGGAGGTTTTGTACACTTGTTTCAATACTGGGAAGAATTCCAAGATTTGTATGATGTAAATCTGACTTGGATGCGCATTATGGATCATTGGTTATGTGGTGTTATGAATAGCTATATTTTGGAGTACCACATGTATCTACTTACTCTTGTCTAGAGGTTGTTGAGTTCCAATTCATGCATGAACCTAGAGGATCTTATTTGCATGGTATTCCTTTGGTGATTAAAATCTTGATTGTGACCCTAGATTTGGAAGAGAAACATATGGATAGCTAAACCCCACCATGCACGGGGTAGGAGCAGGTGTGGTGAAAGATGACGAACCTAGCGGTAGAAAGACAGAGAGAAGAAAGGAGGATTAAGTTTAATGAGGTGCATGAGAGGGATTTAGAGAAGCAATGTGAGGTTCGGAATGACCGACATTGTGGAGAGAGATGGCTCATAAAGGATTTGGATCTCACGCAGAGGACGTGGAGCTAGAGCATCTGGAACTCCACCATTTGGGAAAACATGTCTGAGAACCCTCTTTGACCTCGGATGAGAATGCATCAATGGAAGCTACATGGAATGCAGATGTGAATTTGATCCCTCATGGTGACCTAGCCCTTGTGCTTAGTTTTCCAATTTCTACGATAATTATCAGTATGCAAGCTAGTGTGGGCAGTAGAGTAGCGACAGATAGATTTGATTTACAACCAAGTTTAGGAGTTAATTGGGTAGCTTATTCCTTTATGGCAAAGTGTAATCACCGTCTATGTTATTTGGAGGTCCAGTTGGTGGTTTGTTTTTGGCACATCATCAACACAAATTTAGGTGCACTGAGAATGTTGGTGTCACGTCGGAAGTAACACAACTTTGTATCTTTGTAGAATTTTAGTTTAACACAATTGTTGAGATACAAGGAAGTGCATCCTCTAGTCCAATACCTTCTACAGGAGGAGGATCAAGAGGATCAGGTGGCTCGGGATCTAGTGGATCTAGTGGTTCTGGGGGTAGAGGAAACACTAGAGGAAATACGAGTTCGGGATTGGTGGCACCGTCTGTACCAACCCCGAGAATATTTATATAGAGATGTCTCTTCATATTCCGAATACGAGAGGGATAAAATATCCATCTGAGCAAGTGCATATGTGTGAGATATTATGATGCGTAAAGAGGAGTATAGCTTTCGAGTGCAAGGCAAGTCAGTTTACAACTACATTGCAAGGCCGCGCTGTGAGTTGGTACATGAAATTTGATCCGGACCTATAGTGTCCCGTTTAAAGCTGAACCAAAATAAAAGAATAAAAATAAACAAATAAATAAAAATAAGGAAGTGTGCTTGGTGGAATGAGGGGATTGGAGTTTAGTCAGGACACATGCATCCTAAAACCTTGCCGACCTGTTTCGCCATGTATAAATTAATGAAATCATTTTTATTGGTATCCAAAGCAAAGCGACTAGGTGGAACCCTCTTTAACGTTGAAAATATGTACAAAAATTGGATGGTACCAGCAAGTGCATCCCCCACAAAAAAATAAAATATAATGTTAAATTAAAAGATGGTTGCGTGTTGAATGGAGCATTTTTTGGAGATGATAATGACATTGAATGTGCCTATTTCCTACTAATCCATTCATGTCCCTCTAAGACTTATCTCTTTCACTTTTCTATCACGTGGAACCCAAATAATTTTGTAAAAATTAGCAGTCTTTGGTTAGTTGCAGCCAGGAAGGACAGTGAAATCTATTCATGAATGAAGTATTTACCTTGGGGAGGATCCATGACCGATGTGATGCGGTTGTGCATGGAAGACATGGGTTTTCCTCATAAGACAGTCACACAGTCTTGCATATGCAACATATAGATCCCCAACCTGATCAGTTACTTTTTCCCGCTTATTCCTAGCCTGTGCGCCAAGGTTAAGAGTTTGTCAGATGTTGAAGTTGGAAGCACTTGGGCAGATGGGAGTGAAAAACATGGAAGCATGCATTTGACATGAGAACTATGCACATAAAATGCCGAAAAAAATGTGGCTTCATTATTTGACCATGATATAATGGCATGGGATATACACAAATGGGTTTGTTGAAAAGGTTTAGAAACCTTCAGGTAACCTCCCTGCCTATGTAAAATGTGGGCTTAGTATAGGTAGACATCCATCAAAGCATAATGGAAATTTGACTTTCCTTTGCTGCCTTTCTCGGCCTATGCCAAATGCGAGTTCTGGGATAGGGATGAACTTCCAACAAAGCATAAAAGATTGAGGAATTTTTGTCAGATGTTGTATTTGCAAATGCCTCGGGAGATGTGGTCATATGGAATATACCCAAACATACTATATGCGGGTATGTATGGATGTCTTAGTCATGCTGGCTATCTTGAGGGAGCTCCAAACTTTATTGTCCAACGCCATTTAAACATGTGGTTTTATTGTTGGTTCGGTGCAAAATGGGTTCGTTGGGAAAGCTTGAGGATTTTGAGCAAAGGTGAAATGGTAAAATTGCGGATGCTCATGATCTGTTCGACAAAATGCTTAAGGGAGATGTTGAACCGAATCGCACGGTTTCAACCAGCTTCGTTCTAAGCATGGCTCATCCCCCTTATCTTTCATAACTCTCGTACTTTAGTTTTTCATTTGTAACTTAATATAATTTTAAAATATTAGGATTATAATACATTTAATTGTTTTATATTAACTTGTTGCAAAACAATAAAATGTCGTGTCGTAACTCACGAAATCAAAATAACCCTTTTGTATTAAACCATGAACTTCAACCCTCATTCTGAGGTGATTTAGAAAACTTCCTACCCAACTAGATCGCTACAATATTGTTTTATCGACAAGACGAAATTGACTTCCTAGTAAAAATGTTGACCATCTCCTGTTTAAATAGATAATTTTGCATTTTTGAAGACTCGTTAAGTACCCTTCGTAACTCTAAAAATGGGATGTTAAGCTTCATTCATGTACCTGGTTATGTGAGGAGTCACCTTAACCTTTGGTTTGACCCGAATGAACATTTGTGATATTTTTGATGCCATACTGGGAGCAATGTTACACCATTTTGTAGTTGTAAGAAGCTACTAAAACTATAAAGTTGGCTTTCGTTTTGAACCGCCATTTGAAACCTGGATAGAGAAATTATTATCCGTCTTCGTAAACCTCTAGTGTTTTTACTAGACAATTACATGGAACTTTCAGTTTAGGGAAAAACACTTTTCTGGATAGTTTGGCAATGGCATTTTGTAGGCCTCTAGTCGCGTAGTTTGACTAGGTCAAACTGGACCAATTAGGACTGGTGGCTTCAGAAAACTTGTCGCCGTTTGAAAATTATTTTCTAGTTCTCGAGTTCCGTCGACTCTGATGAATTCTCCTTATATAGGGGAACTTGTAGGAAGTTTCTCGTTGCATGTTCATCCATCGAACATCAGTTTTGGATGTGGTTTTTATGAGCCCTCGAGCTAACTTTTATTCATTTGCAACTAGGTCAATTACGACAAATGGCCTCGGAAAACTAGCCGCCAAACGTAAACCGTTTGCCAGTTCCAAATTTCATCAGTTGCTATGAACTCTTGGTATATAAGTGGACACGTAGAAATTTAATCGTGGTGTGTTTTCTCATCGAGAAGACAACATTTGAAAGTAGTTTCTTAGCCTCTAAGCCCATTTTGAATGTTTTTGTAGCTAGCAAGAAAATGTAAAAATAGAAAGTTGTGGGACCCTCGTCGGGTTGCCAAACCACCGTGGAAACTTTTGACACATGTAAATAATTGTTTGAAAACTCTATAGTGTAACTTGTTGTGTGAAATAGAACTTTTGACAAAATGGTGTTTCTCTCTCTTCCTTTCTCTTTCTCTCTCCTTGGTTATGAAATGAAGTGAAATGAAATGAAATGAATACATGTCTCTAAACCTTTTCTTTGATTGCAAATTGTAATTATTATTATATGTAAATGGGAAACTAAAAAATGTTAATTATGTTAGATTAGGGTGGATGCCATGCCAACGATTTATCACTGATTTCATGCTCACGTGGTTTTACAGGATGCAAGAATGATGGTGAAAAGGTGATGTGTAATTCATTAATTATCATTGTAATTTATATAGTTCATTGTAAAATGAATATATGTATAATGTAGTCTCATGTTACAGAAGGTTATATTTGATAATTTGCTAATATGTATGAGATGCTAGTTTTTAGGGATATCTAGGAAATGTGTATTTAATCATAGGTTCAATTTGATTCATAGTACACATGGGTTTGATATATATATATATATATATATATATATATATATATATATATATATATATATATATATATATATATATATATATATATATATATAAGGTAAATGAATTTGAAGTAATATCTTGTAGTGCATATTTAGTGTTCAATAAATGATTAATGAATCATCTTGTGCATTCTTACTTTGTAAATGTAATAAAGAGATTTAATCGAAACACTCAACCCTTGTATAATATCAGAGCATAACATGTCTTCATGTGTGATAATTTTTACCGTAGAAGACATTGAAAACCGTAGAATGAACTTAAACTCTGCACTCGATGGAACCTCCTAGTTTGGGTAAACAAGAGCCCAAGAATGGGTTTATCATCTTAGTCGGTATGTTTAGTGACATTGTCATAAACCTATCTGATAGGAGTGACACAGTCAAACTTTATTTGGAGTAAGTAGAGCTATCTCTTCCTTCGTATCCTAGTGGACTACCTTGTCTTCCGAAGATAGATTTAAAATTAAATTTCTTCATCAAATGAAATCCCTGTTGGATTCAGATGACATAAATGGAGATCGTGATATAGTTGTTCTATGTCTTGCATTCTTGTTAGTGAACTCTTTAGTCCCTCGTAGCTAAATGTCTTATCTTTGGCTTGTGACAATATAGTGCCTTGATCTCTCATGAAGGGTTTATAGAGTAAATACGTTTTAACCTTAATCTAATCTATAATAGGGATTAAAGCCCTAGGTGAAAATTGGAATTAAGCTAAACCTTAGTTGATTTGGAGGTTAACATGTGGGTAGAAAATTATAAGTAACTCTTTGCAAAACAAAATTGTTTTGAAAGATGTTGACTTTAGAGAACCCAAGAAACCAAAATCTTGTCCTGTAATACCTTGTTATGTCCATTTATGACATTAAGAAATAAATAATATTTCACATGTGGAATCGTGAAATGTAGAAAAATGGGACCTTACCTTGAACACAAATCACTTGTGGTTCATGTGTAGTTTATAATGCTTCTAACCATGTACTTCTTTAAGATGTCAGACAAGTACTTTCATAACTCTTTTGTTATAATGCGATGGTAATAATGAGACCTTAATGCGATGAAAAATAAAGCATAGAAGAGTAAAAATGAGATTTGAGGTTAGGAATAATGCCACTCTTGGAGTCCTTATAACTTAATTAAACATTTTCATGAGTTACAAAGAATATGAATTGCCTTGGTGTGATCAAACTTGAGAAAACAAAAAACATATATATACACACACACATATACACACACACACATATCAAAATGGAATTCCACAAGTCATTGAATTAGAATAACTATGGTAGGGAAATAACTATACCGTGATCGAAGAATGTTTTTGGAAAAAGCTATCTTGTATATAAATCTCCCTTAAATCCTAATATTGCTTTCTGGACATCAAGTCAGATTCACTTGAGTTGTAAGGGTAAAATGTAGACATCGAATAAATGTTGGAGAAGAATATTCTTAACATAATAATAAGATAATTAAGTACTTTTATGCAATTTGAATTATGCCAAATAAGTATGTAAGTTATGGAAATTTCCATAAAGGATAAAAAAGCCAACTTAAAATGGTCAAACTGTAAATTAAATGTGGAATGAACTTAAGAATATGTAGATGAAAAAAAAAAGGAGAAAGTTTTCCTTGCACAATAATGTTCTTGGAATGTTGATCGTAACTAAAATGCAATTAAAGAAAAGATGTGTTGTGGGTTTCCTATCCTTGAGTCCTTTTCTTGTGGTTGGGTCATTGCTAGTATTCATTCATTGGGAAAGTGTGGCATCGACATGTCTATGGTGTTTTCATGTGTCTATGTGAGTCAATGACTTATGTAAGTTTCGTATGCGTCTTTGAGTATTCTTTACTTGGAGCCCTTGTGGTGTTGTGTAGTGAGCAATGTAAGTAAAAAAATTATCCTGGTATTTTTATTGTTGTGTTTGTGTGTGTAAAATCGGGGCGTTACAAGACCAAACTTGTGTAGATTATACTATCTTTGCGAGATGCTTTCTTGAAAGAGTTATATATTCACGAGTTTGATCGGAAGAGTATTAGCATATTGAAGGACATCAAAAAATTTATACCGAGAGTGTTCATGAGTATGATGCATGTTTCAAAACCCTTTTGTCGAAGTTATCTTATGACATTCACTTGAGCTAACATGCTCAATGGTTCATTGGAGGACTGATCACGCTTTCAGAAGGGTGCTCTCACATAAGACTGATATAGATCTGTGCAAGGCACTTGAATTAGCTCTGTGCGTTGAGGCGGATTGGAAGTATAGACAATGGTGTTATCCCATTTTGGAGGCCAGATTATAGTGATGGAGAAAGAAACAATTAGAGATTTTGTCTACTAATTCAACGCATGAGACATACAGTGGAATTTTGTGCACAAATTGTGAAGTAGAAAGGCATACTAAGGATAATCAAATCATGAAATTACTTAAGGATGTGTGCCATGTTGTTGGATGGTGAGATTTGTCACTTGGATCATGATTCAAGTAGGTGCTCATTCATTGCAACACGTGATAAGAAAGAACGTGTCTTATTACTGTAAGATTTGTAGGTCTACCACTCATGATACTGAGAATTGTAGGCTGATTGATCAAATTCATGATGCCATTGATATTGGTGTACGTCAGACCAATGTTGCAAATAATTCAAAGGAAAAAGGTGAGCATCATGATCATGATCATAATGAAGGGCACTTTGATGGAGGCCATGGTAGAGGTCGAGGATACTCATGGAGGATTCAAAGGCCGAGGTCATGATGGTGGAAGAAGTGAGTTTCCTCATGGAACATGTTATACATGTGGATCTCTTGATCATTACAGGCACAAATGCCCTTAGAACATTATTTTTTTTCTTTTTTGGAAAGAACCATAACTATGAAGAATTCCTAGACTTGTATGAACACTTGAGTAAGAAGCATAAAGCAAATAAAGGTGCATGGGATGGTTAGAGTACAATGTGCATTATGGAAGATCAGTGGATGCCAAAGTTAGCATTGGATCTTGAGTTGGTACCTGTGAAGATCACTACATGAGCGAGGTTACGTGCTAGGGAAGTTCCAAAGTAGAAGCTTGTTATCACAAAGGAGGAGGTACTACATGCAAAGTATCCAGACCCTATGCATCGAAGGAGGTTTATCAAGAAACCATGGAGGTGATTAGGAATTTTGTAGGGTGAGATACAATGTTTGAAGGAACAATCATGAAAGTTAGAGAAAAAGAAAGCCACTAAGATCCATCAGATAATGTTGATGATTTAAAGGAAGTTTACAAGATGCTACGATATGAGAACATCATTCCTTTTTTGGGGGAGTGGTTAAAGGAAACACCCCACACACTGGAATAGAGTGAAAGACAAATTTTACATGCTAACCTTCCTCCTCATAGTTTGGATTATGACAAAGAGATCACTCTGAATGTTGTTGTTGATGGATGGCTTTTAAGTAACATTTTGATTGACATAGGTGCAAAAGTGAATGTACTCACTTTGGATGCATGGATTCAGATGGGAGACCACCATTGTAGCCATCTTCAAATGTTTTTTTTATGGAAAATAGGACTAAAGCCACACCTATTGGGGTTTTAAAGGATGCTACGATTACTATACAAGGGGCCAAGTTTATTGGGGACTTTGAGGTCTTGGCGCTTTAGAAGAAGATAATTTTCCAACACTACTTGGGCACCCTTGGTGTTATGCAAACAATGCTGATCTACTTCAATAAGGGTTATATAAGTTTTGAGAACAAGGAAGAGTGCGTCATCATTCCTTTGGCAGATGGAAAAGTTACACCTTATGTAGAGCCCTTAAGTGAAGAATGATTTGAACAAAATTTATGTGTGCACCATTAGAGATCTAAAAGTACTTGAGCCATCAAAGGAAGGAGTTCTCTAGTGGGATGATGCATAGTCCATGAGTGATACTACAAGTGTTGCATGTGACAACTTGGGCACATGAACTTATGAAATGGTTAGGCAAAGTGAGAAGTGTAGTTATGCATGTAAGTAGGCCACATTGTGTTAGGCATTTGGGAAGTAACCAAGTACCAAGGTACATTGGTGAAGGAAATCTTGAAGTATTTCATGCATGTTATGGAAGTTCAATGGATAGATCAAGTGGAAAGAAGGAATATGCTAGTTATACTCTATGTGGGATAGCAGTGCATTGGTGGATGGTTCATAGGGATAATATTTTGGAATGGTGAGAAGTGAGAATCACCTTCTCTACTAGATTTCTCTAGGAGCAATGCACCTACTCAAATATGTGAATTTCATGGTAAGGATCTTGTTCAACACCACGTTCAGTGTGAGAGATTCTAGATAGAGGGAAGGAAGCTTTACCACCTTCACTATGGGTGCACAAGCTCTACTACACCTTTGCGAGGCTACGTGTGTGTGCACATGGTATGTCTATGCAGAGTTGAATAGAGACTGGAAATTGGTAAGAACGACTACAGGTATGATTCAAACCTTTGACTATTTTTCCACTAAACCTCCAGTGAATGAGGCATTATAGGTTATGAAGTGCTTGACTATGGGAGATAGTGCAAAGGATGAGGAACTTATTTAAGAATTACTAGGTGAGTCAAACCTAGAGGCACACTTTGAAGAGGAAGAGACCAACATGTAAAACAACTTGGGCACCTTGCCTAGAAAAAGAAAAAGGAAAGATGGTCTATGTCATTGATGATGAAGAAGTGGAGAATTTGGATGTTGAGCATACTAGAGGGTATGTGTGAGGTCTTAGATAGTGTGCAGATGAGAAGGCACATACCTACCATGAGCCTATGAAAACTAAAAAGGTCAACATTGGAACGAATGTTGAACCAAAGGAGGCCATCATTGGAGATTATTGGTTTGACTCTGAGGTTGCTAAGATAATTGAGTTGTTTGTGACTTCCAGGACCTATTTCCTAGGGGCTATCATGAGTTAAAGGGGTACATGAATCTTTGGGTGAGATGAGAATCAAGTCTAAAGGAAGGTGTGTGCACATCTAGTTAGGAAGAGGCCTTATAGGATGAATCCTAACATGTGCATGTCAAGGTGAAAGAAGAAATTGACAAGATGTTGAATTCTAGAATCATTGAGCCCATTGAGGAGTCAGAGTGGGTTAGCCCTATGGTGATCAAGTATAAAGAAAGATGGAAGAATCAAAATTTGTGTGGATTATAGGGAGTTAAATGTTGCATGTGTAATTGATCCTTTCCCACACCATTTATTGAAGAAATCTTGGAAGGTGTTATAGGGTGTGAGATCTACTCCTTCATTGATGGATTTTTATGGATATCATTAGGTGAGGATAGCTAAAGAGGATCAAGAGAAGAAACTTTCACCATTGAGTGGGGAAGTTTTTCATACATGGTTATGCCCTTTGGATTAAAGAATGTGCTTGTAGTATTTTGTGCATTGTTGTGCAAGCATTCCAGACTTTATTCATAAGTTCTTGTAGGTTTATCTGGATGATTGGATAGTCTATGGGCTTGTGAAAGATCACTTGTGATAATTTGAGGCTTATGTTTGAGTGATGAAAGTTGAGCATCTCTTTAAACATTAAGAAGTGCGTGTTTGCTACACCCTTTGGGACTTTTTTGGGACACATCATCTGTAAGGAAGGCTTGTTAGTAGATCTTGCTAAGGTTGTTGTTATTTTGGGTTTAGAGGAACCTACTAAGCTAGAGTGAGGTGTGTGGATTCTTGGGGCACATAGGATATTATAGGAAGTTCATCAAAGGTTATGCAAGATCATTGTGCCCTTAGAGGAATTTGAAGGGTAAAGGCAAGTTCCATTGGGGTGAGGTGCAACAACACGCATTTGAGACATTGAAGGAAAGGCTTACTACAACACCTATTTTACACTTTCCTTCATGGACCAAACCTTTTCATGTGCATGTGGACACCTCTAGCATGGCCATTGGCATGTGCGGTATTAGCCTATCCTAGAGAAGGGATTGTTGATCATCCTATTTTCTTTGCAAAGTAGGAAGTTAACTCAACATAACATAATTACACTACTATAAGTGTGAGGCCTTGTCCATGATCTATGTGTTGCATAAATTTTGATAGTACTTGTTGGAAACACCTTTTATTTTCTATATAAATCACATGGCATTGAAGTACTTGGTGAACAAGCCCATTTTATAGGGGCACATATGCCGTTGGATACTATTATTTCAAGAATTTGACTTTACAGTTGTGGTGAAAATAGGCAAGAGTAATTTTGGACCAGATCATTTATCAAGGATTAATTAGGTGAGGACATTCAAAAGCATTGAGGACATAATGAGATGCAAAAATATTTAGATTGAATCACGTGCACCCTTTAACTTAGAGGATATTGTTGTCTTTTTTAGAATGGGTGTGGCACCTGAAAGGATGAAGGATTTGGAGAAGAAACAACTTTCCATTCATGCTACACCTTACATGTTGATCAGTGGAGACTTATACAAACTAGGTCGGGATGAAGTTTTGTGCCGTTGTGTACTTGAGCATGAGCGTGAAGCCATTATGGAAGAAGCTCATGGGGAATTGTAGGTGGACACTATGGGATGCCACCGTGCATACAAAAAGATTTTATTAGTAGGCCTTTAGTGGGAAACATTGTATAAGGATTGCAAAGAATATTGTAAGGCATGTGACCATTATTAGTGCCTTGGAAAGCCTGGCATAGAGATGAAATGCCTTTAAGGCCTGATTGCTAGTGCATAACCTTTTGAGAAGTGGACAATTGACTTTGTGGGTCCTATTTCCCCACCCGTGCACGTAGGACTGGATCACGCTATATTATAACTTGTACAAATTATCTTACAAGGTGGGTAGAAGTGAAACCTACAAAGGATTACACATTAGCTACAAAAGAGTTTTTTTGGGAAAATATTATCAGTAGGTATGGATGCCCTTTGAGTTTGACAAGTGATAGGGGTACTCATTTTCTTAATGAGACCATCAGGATATATTATTGGACAAGAATTTATGGTAGCACACCATAAAACAACACCCTATCACCCTCAGGAAAATGGAACTGTTGAGGCCTTTAACAAGATATTGAGCCATACATTGACTAAAATTTGTGATGTTGGAAGGAAAGGACTAGGATGATAAAGTCTTTTTGTACTTTGGTCATACAGGACAACCTACAAGAGGTTGAATAAGGACACACCATTTCAGTTGGTGTTTGGTGCAATGGAGGTTATTCTACCAGTGGAATTCATGTTACCATCTCTGTATGTGCACACAAGAGGTTTGGATGATGAGAAAGCACTTGAAGAGCATATTGACAAACTGATGTAGTTGGATGAAAGGTGTGCTATAACATGATGGAGTCGAAGAAGAAGAAAAGGCTAGGTAGAAGGCATGACATGATAGACATATTAAGGATAAGAATCTTGAAGTTGGACAGATGGTTCTTCTTTATGACTCAAATTTTTTTGTGCCACCTGGAAAGCTTAAGGTGCATTGGTTGGGACCGTATGTTATAACTTATATACTTGATTTAGTGCTTTTCTAGTTAGAGGCGTTGGATGGAACATGGTTTCTCAGTTACTTCAATGGGAGTAGGTTGAAGCCCTACTATAAATAAGTCTTCTTGGTGTTTGTAATAAGGTAGTATTTCCACTTAGATTATATTTCCTTTATGCATTCCCTTTATATGTGTTTCCTTTCATCATTGTTATGCTTTGTCAATTTAGTTTAGTGTTTTGTGTAATAAGTGCGCTTGCACCAAAAGCTGATTACTATCTAAGTGTTTTCATGCGAGAGGACCACGCATACCCTTAGTGTGGGGTGGAGTATATACAGGGTACATGGACCAAGTTTGAATGTTATTTAAAGATGGATATGCATAAAGAGATTTTGTGTGTGCTTGAAGTAAAGGTGAAGATGGAGGAAATTTTCTCATGGATGAAGACCACGTATGGATAAATGGATGCATAATGTAATGTGAGGTAGGATGTAGTAGTGGAAAATACTTAGTGAAAGGTGCAGTGGTGAAGTACTTCGGTGCATGAAGGCATGCGAAAGGAGGTCTATGGCCAGGAGTAGTAAGTGCGCACCATAAGGTTATGACTGTGGCATGAAAAAATGAGCGTGAAAAATTGAAGAAATGTCAAGTTAATGCAAAGTACGGTGGTATTTGGAGAGCAATAAACATAAAAAATTTTTTTTTGAAAAATCTATATAAGGAGGTGTTGGGAAATCATTTTTACCTTTACGATTCAAGAGAATTTGAGTGATTTGAAGAAGAGTGAGCTAGCAAGTGAGTTGAAGTGTGAAGAGCTGTATGTGAACTGAAGTCAGGGATTTTAGCATTTATTGGATTGTTGACGCTCCATTAAAGAGAGGAGTGTTTGAGCAAAGAAAAGGTGTGTGAGGAAGAGAAATCATCTGTTAGGGTTCAGAGTTGAAGCTAGGGCACATGGAATTGAGCTAGGGCACACGATGGTTGAAGTTCCAGAGCTCAGATCTAGTAAAAGAACACACCTTTATAATTATGGAACCTAAGAGAGCACTTGGAGTGGCCACAAGGGAAAGAAGTAGAAAGAAGTTGAGGTTGAAGTGGAGGACACCCCAAAATCCATTTTTTTGGAGATATACAATACCCAAAGGGGTTTACATGGGTCACGATTGGGACTCACACACATTCTTCGGTGCAAGGTGAGTGATTATAATCACATAATGAAGGATAATAAGGATGAACTGGATAAGTTGTTGGTTGTGAAGACAAAAAAGAGGACAAAATGGATGATATGGCCGTGTATGATGACATGGGTGAGAAGTTGTTGACAAAGGTGGGATTTTTACAGTTATATGAACTCCCCTATTTTGGAAAACTAGAAAAATTATACTAGTGGTTGATGAGCAGAGTCCATGAGGACTTCTTCTATTTTTTAGGTGATGGATGAGGCTCACCATGCCCTTGATTGGGAGTTTGACAGGACTTAGGAGTTTGGTACTGAAGTGAACAATGACCTCATAGATAAAGAGGTAATAATTACGTGACAAGAAGGTGTTAGGTTACACCAAGGGAGGGTGTGGGATGGACATTGACAAGCTATAGAAGTATCTAGTGGTTCAAAAGTAACACCTCCTCACAAAGATTAATAACCAAGAGTGATGGTCAAGTGAATACATTGTGGCTACACATAGTGAAGAAAATGACTGAAGGTGTAGTTTACAACTTGGTGGGTTTCATTGTTGAAACCATCATTGAGGAAGCGCACCAAGGTGAGAAGATAAGTTTCATGCATGATCCTGTTATCCCTTGTTTTTGTAGAAATTAGAGTGCTTGATGGGCCTAAGGACAAAGTATGGGAATATCCTAAGGAGAAGAAATCTCTTACAGAGATATTTTCTAAGTATACATGTGATGGGACCATGAGTGGCACCATTTAAAAAAAGGAAGAATTGTGGTATGAGTGCCTCCATGCCACATTTGAAGAAGAATGGAGAATACCCAAGGATTCCTTTGGTATTAGATAAACATGTACAATTTTTAGTATACCAACACTTTTGTATTGCGCACTTTGGGATGAAGGATGGGAAGTGGAGCCCTTGGTGTAAGCTCCCTTATGCCTTCACCGTGTGTTACTTCTAGGCATATGTACATAGGTTTTTAGATGCATGCCAATTGATCTTTAATGCAAATAAGGTAGAATGTGACTACCACACACTAAGGAAGACTTACGTCTATCCAAGTAAGTCTGCATATATTGAAAGATTAATTTATATAATATTAACATGAAGGAAATGAGTTTGGCCATTGGGAAAAGTGGAGCAAACCCTTGTATATATCCAACTCAAGCCCAAGTTAGAAAATGGGAGATATGTGGAAAATGAAGACCACCTAAGGGGAAGCATATAGTTAGTACACTACAAGATGAAGAAGACACCATGACCCTTGAGGAAGAAAAAGGAGAGGAAGAAGAAGCTCATATTTAAGAAGATAGTGGTGTCTTGGAGCACATGGGTAAAAACATCTATTTTGTTGGAGAGAAAAGAGAGCACGAGGTAACCCCTCCATTGAAAAAAAGAATATGAAGTATTAGAGATACATGCAATGGAGGTGGATATAAAAAAACTACAAGAGGGAGGAACCTCGAGTTTAAGAGAGTACTAAGAAGAACAAGGAATTAGGCGTGGAGACATCATAGGACCCTAGAGCTCACCGAGAACTTCACATGTGAAAGTAGATCCTAAAAGAAAGAAAATGTGCAAGTACATTCCTCGAAAGGATGATGAGGAAGATAAATCACTGGAGACAACACGCCAAATAATCCTAGTTAAGGACCGAGGATGTGAAGAGCACGAGAAAAGAGGAAATGAACAAATATGAAGAGGATTTGAAGGATCGAAACATGACACTATGGATATTGGTGAGACACTAAAATTAGGTCACACTCCCTTTGGTCCCTCGACAAACAAACACCCTTCATCACATTCACCTAGCCATGGCCCCCTTCACCCCACTAATATTAATTTAATTAATTTAATTACATTAATGCATTATCCTCACTATATTTATTATTTAAATATCTTATTTTAAATAATATGCACACATACTGATTCACTTAGACACCTCACCAAGCCAACTCAACCTAAGACTTATTCTTAGTAAGTTGCCATAACTAACTAAGACTTAGCAAAACCCTAAGAAATCAATGCCTACATTCCCTCTAACCACATTCCCACATGCTTACAAGAAGCTCCCAGTCTAATCCATGGGTTAATGACATGAGATTCAAGGAAATCAAGAGGATCTCCTATTTTAGTAAACCTAGAAAATCTCACTTGACCGACGCCGATTACCCCTAACCATCGTTGGTTAAGCTGGAACTACCATTAGTTACCCTTTTAACCACAAAACAACCTTATTATCAAGGTTGGAAATTGGAAGTTGGAAGTTGGAGTTGGAAGCAAGAAGTAGAAGGTTGGTGAGCTTTATCACATCTCAGAGAGATAACACATCTTCAGAGAGAAAATTCTCACGAGACCACACATGCAAGGAAGGAGATCAAGCATCTTTTCCTATAACCATCCCAACCAAGATCTGATCTAACCAAGCAAAGAGGAGTGCACATGCAGCCCATGCAGAAGCTTTCCTTCAATTGGTGATCACTTGCAGCCTTCAAGCCTCTCATCAGCACCTCCATCCTTCACACACAGGCATCCAGGACCAGAATCCAAGTAAGTATAACGTCATACTTCTCTAGTTTATTTCATTTCATCATTATTTTATCATCTATTGCTTACCTAGCCACCTATTGACCTTCTCCAACACTTCCACCTCCATATTCCCATTAAAACCTTGCCAAAGCCTACCCCAGTCACCCAATACCTCATCCCGACCAACCAAAGTCCTTTGTGTAATCAAAAAGGAGACCTAAAGCTTGTTCTGTGGCATTTCTAGATTTCCACAATAACCGGCACCGGTTACACCTAACTACCGCCATGATTACCTTAACCGACATCGGTCTCTGTATTTTCCCACACAGCCCAAAACAGAGACCTACCCACCAAATTTCATCTCACCCTCATCCACCTGTGATCTACCCGAGACCTCTGTCAAACCTGCAAAACCCAAAACCAATCATTTGACCTTTGGATTCTATTCTAGCTTAGCTTGTTAGATTAGATCTATTTCTTATTGTGTTTTAAGTGAGATACCTAAATCATTTCAAATTACAATAGGATTTACTTTGTTTACAACATTAAATTGTTTAAAATAGTGGACTGATAGCCATCTAGGAAGTATCACACTTCCCGGATCTAGCATACACTAGGCAGTTCACTACCCATATTGTTTAATCCTTATGGTGGTATTTCTTTGCATTACATGTGTAGTTCCTCCTGGCCAAAAGGAAGCTCTCACGATCAAGATTGTGGATTCTGGAAGTCATACATGTGTAACAACCCATCAACCAACATTTGAACAGTATTTCCTCCTATGCCGTTATCCTATTTGTTTTGTCAACACTTCAAAGAAACGATCTAAGAAACAAGTGAAACATTTTGGCCTTGAGATAGGTGAAGATAAGGGCAAGCCATGAGGCATTTCCCCATTCCTAGGAAAATTTGTGTGTGAAGGCTTAAATAGTACTAGATTTTCTTCCTTGGTAACCCACGGATTTAAAAGGTAAACACTCTGATCAAGGAAGGATAATGAGGATGAGACGTATGAGACTCCATCTATTGGGTATGTTGATGACCCAAGCAAAAGACATACTCATGGTTCTAAAGCACTTTGGATCTAAGGATTTGTCATGGATGGGACTTGGATTTGGCAATCACAAAGGAGACATCAAGTTTGTTTATGGCATTTCAAGATTTCCACAAGAATGGCACTTGATGGTTACACTGACCGCCATGGTTACCCTTAACCAACATCGGTCTGTATTTACCCACACAAATTTTAGAAAGCTAGACCTACCCATCAAATTTCATCTCACCTCATCCACCCGTGATCTACTCGAGACCTCTATCAAACCTACACAACCCGTAACCAACCACATGAATCAGTGGTGAATTTGACCTTTGGATTCTATTCTAGTTTAGCATGTTAGATTAGATCTATTTATTATTGTGTTTTAAGTGAGATACCTAACTCATTTCAAATTACAATAGGATTTACTTTGTTTACAACATTAAATTGTTTAAAACAATGTTGGATGATAGCCATCTAGGAAGTATCACACTTCCCAGATCTAGCATTTTAGGTAGTTTATCGCCCATATTGTTTAATCCTTCTAGTGGTCTTGCTTTGCACATGTGGGTAGTTCCTCCTAGCCAAAAGGAAGCTCTCACAATCATCTGTGGATTCGGAAGTCATACACACACAACAACCCATCAACCAGCATTTGAATAGGTATTCCTCCTACACCGTTACCCTATTTGTTTCATCAACACTTCAAAGAAACGATCTAAGAAACAGGAAAACATTTTGGCACACCCGATGGGACCCATCCGGGTTCCTTGCATTTCATTCATTCCTAGGAAAAGTTGTGTGTTTGTTTCCCTTCTGAAAAGTGTACACACTAATTTTCTTCCTTGGTAACCCACCTCTTCTTTCTATTTGCTCTAAAGGAAACTTTTCTTTTGGTGTAATTAAAAAGAATCATTTCTTCATGTTTTTGCATTGTAGTGAAAGAGCATCCCTCTTCCTCTTCATCTTATTGTGTCATCCAATTTCACATCTTGATTTGGGCTTAAAAATAAGTGCATTCCATTTTGATTTATTGCATTAGCTCACATTAATTGAGGGCAACCTATATGCTGGAAGTCATGCCCAATTGATGGTTGAAAAATGAATCGTAGAAAAGCACTTCTTTCCTTTTTTCTTTCTCGAGTCTTACCAAACCTCACAAAAATTCAAAATACATACATTCTTAAACAACATCCTACCTGGAAGAAGCTGTAGGTGATCACATGATCATGACACAGTGGGCACCCAACTTGCTGCTCTGTCGAGTCATACTTCAGAGCAAAGCCCGCCCCCACCATAACATACCTGAAACCTCACCTTTTAGATCTCCTTCTTTGTAGGAAGCCATCCTCACAAAAAATATATTTCACAATTCATGTGTCAGTCCCTAAATAGCATAAGCTAAACAAACATAATAGAAAAGGCACTCCTAGGATCACATTTTCTTAGTGTTTCTGCTTGGCTTGCATTTTGAGGTGAGAGATCACGTTCTTCACTTTTTTGTTCATCCTTGCATGCTCCTCATCAAACTGGTGTATTTTCGATTCATGAGAGTGTGCTGGGCCATATCATCATCATTCTCAAAATTTGGGTCCGATTCTACATCAGATTTTAATTCACAACCACTTTTCTTTCATCACTATTTTAATTTCACAAGAACCATGTAAATCGGTTATCTCTAATCACCATCTGGTTATACCCAACCGACATCGGTTCCAAGTCCTTTTGCTAACCTACTCAAAAGGACATTTTTATTCATTTTCTTCCACTTTTCATAGTCCCTGTCACTACCATCATACCCATTGACATTGTAAACATCATCAGATTTGGCATACCTGTTAGATTTTACCTTCGCCTGGTTTTCACTCACTTGTCCATTTTCTCTAAGATGATGGCAAAGTGGTTACCCCCGACTAGTGTCAATTTTCCATAACGGAATCAATTAGCCTATTTCACATTCCAACCACCATTTGGTACCTAATCTAATCCACTTTTTTACCAGATTCACACCTTCTCATTGCTGTTCTCTGTGTCATTTTAGAGAAGCAACCCTACCGATCGAAGTATTGTTCACATGGTACCTTGACTCAAGACAAACAAGCGCACTCGTATTTCATGCCAATTGTCAACCACTCCCACCTAGTCCTTCACCACCTTCCATTTTATCACCAGCCATGGATCCCATCCAGCCTATTACTATCACTATCAGAGATGAGGAGTTCACACGACTCCTTGACCAAAAAATCCCCGCCTTGCAGTTTTACCTTTCCCACTCATCCACTCGAGATGCCTCGGGTCAGTTGATATATGACATGCCCGTATCTATCCCCCAACTCTCACACCCACTCCCACATTGGCCCCATCTGGCTCCATGCTACCCACATCTACCTTACCCCTAGTCATTTTGCAGTTAGGTCCTATACCCACTATGACTACGCCACATGTCTGTTACCTCCGTGGCACCCGTTACATCCACCGTACCCTCGACAACTACCCCAAACACAATCTCATCCACCCCTAATGTCTCACACATACCTGTAGCTACATTACCACCTCTAGTGTTGGTGACCCCTACCCCATTTCAGAACGTGGTCCTTTCCATTCCACAATCATTAGCCCCTATTGCCACTAGGGTTACCACAACCCTTCCACCCCCATATACATACTATCAACAACCTCCCATTTCATCCATTATACACTCAGGGTATGTACCCCTGTTTCACCGCTTCTTCTCCAATCAACCTACATGGCAGCCCCATACATTAGAGTGCCACCCTATTATATGCCCAAAACCAACCCTCTCATGCTACAGGAGGCATCCAATCATCACAACCCACCAACGACCTAATTAAATTGATGTTGGACAAGATGCAGACATTGGAGGCATCGGTTTTAGGCTCCCACAACACTCTCACCTATGACGATATTTGCAACGAGCCCATCCACCCATCCATTCCTATCCGTTCATACCCCATGCATTGGGAAATGCCTAAATTCAATCGTTTCAATAGCAAAGAAGACCCACAACAACATTTGTAGTTCATTCAAACATGGGTGTTATCTGATCACTCATGATGATGCCTTGCTCTTGAGAACCTTTCCCATGTCCCTCACTAGACCTGCATTAGATTGGTATAGTGGGTTACCTAAACACTCTATATTCTCATTCAATCAGGTAGCCCAAGCCTTCTTGGATCATTTCTCTATCAATATCATCAAGAAGGTTACCATGACCGATCTATATTCCACACGTCAGTATGAGGATGAATCTATCGTAGATTTTGTCACTCACTAGCGTAGCAACTTGATCAACCAACTTACCTTCCAACTGCCACAAATGAACTCATCGAGCTCTTCACATGGGCTTGTGCTAAACATATTTCACCGACCTTGCAGGTCCAAACCTTCCAAACATTCGATGAGGCATTCACTATGGCACGAAAGTTAGAGATTCGGGCCATCGAAGAGAAGAAAATCCAATTACGCAATAAGAATTCAGCATTCAAGTCGAATGATACCTCTTCTTCTTCCAAACCACAAACCAATTATTCAAAAGCTAAGGGCACCACTAATGCAAGTGGTACTCAAGGCCGGCCCAACTCATCCATCAAATCAAGGCTACCCCTTCATCTAATCTCTCACCTGTCCAGACTTTTCAATTCAGATGAGAGCAATGGAAATATACCCCAATTGGGGAGCCTTACTCTTTATGTCTTAGAAAATCTTATCAAAGCTGGAGCCATCACCTTCCACCTATAAAACCACACACTAGTTTTTGACCCTGCTTGCCCCATGCCCGCATGGTATAAAGAACATGATTTCTGTAATTATCATCGAGTAAAGGGTCATAGTGATGGAAACTACATCACTTTCAAAAATATTGTCCAAGAAATGCTCGAGAAAGGTGAGTTAACCATGGATAATCCTAATGCACCTGCCAACCAAAACCTACACATCTTCAAGAAACCATTTCCCAACCATGCCCCTTCATCTGATCAAACCTAGTGAGACCTCAACTCATGATACCCATACCCGCGAGGTTCACGCTATCTTTAATGATGTACTGTCACCTCCCAATTACCCCATATTCCTTCCATAGAGGAGATCCTAGCCCAAAATCCTCCTTCCACGCATTGGAACCAACCTCCCTTGTTCCTTCACCAATAGAGGAACACCTTTCATCTCCTTTGTCACCTACGGAGGAGTATTTCACTAACATTGAGACCATCTCACCCTTGGCTTCACCACTTAGAGAGCCTTTAGCTACAGGCACCTCCTCCACCCATAGAGGAGCACCATTACCTCCTCCACCCATGAGGAGCACCCATCCTCCTCCACCCATAGAGGAGCACCCATCATCTCCACCACCTATCATAGACCCAGTTGAGATACCTTTTCCTCTTGGTGAGCATTCTCCATCAGCCACCCAAAATCCTACAGACCTACTTTGGCTCTCTTACCCACTGGAAGCTGAAGCTAGCCAATTCCCCATCTCTAAGACACATTTTATGGGAATTTCCATTAGGTCCTCACCAACTCCACCTACAGACGTTTCGTTCTCACATTTGGCCGATCACTTAGATTATGTGGATAGAGCCTACTATGGGGGCACCTTTTACTCCCCGTCTCAACACAGATGTAGAGATCCCTTATTGATACCTCCACTATCTACCCAAAAATATTTTGACCAATCAAACCAAACACAACCACCTCTATCACAACCCCTTCCACGACACTGTTATAGCTCAAACCACACCCTTACCCATAACTCAACCTACACCTAAACCCAAACCCATACCTACAACATTTCCTCGACTAAACCCATTACCACTTTAGGGGTCACCCCGACCACTAGCCTTACTCATCCACCTATCAAACTAGATTTAGCTACATCCTCCAAAGTCAACACCATACCTACTCGACACCCAAACAGAAGCACCAAACCCATAGAACTCATACCCTGGTTGCGCCAATCACACCTGCACCTGTCCCATCTGTCTTAGGATCTCAGCTTCCCACATGGTCAAGAAACCTCCACCCATCAATAAACCAAAAACACAACAACCCATTCCTTCCTCACAAACCTCTAACCTACCCAGATGCCCAACCCGACTTACACCTACACCTACAACTCTTTACCACCCATACCTCCAATACCCTCATTTATTGCTTCACTACCCACTACACTTAGTCATTGTCTCGCACACCTCAAGCATGACCCATGTCATCTACCTTCACAGCACCCTGTTATCCCCATGGGTAACTCCCTCTTCCTCCATCTACTTTTCCTTCTAGACCTCATACACCCACATCACCTTTACCCAAGAAGGTGCAACCCAAAACAAAACTCCACTACCCCACAATAAGGTAGTCAAAAATGACCACACACCCTCCTACCCATCCATCTACTATACCCATACCTAAACAAACACGACCGACACCCAAAACCATGCCAACACCTAAACCCATAGCTCGACCCCCTCCTCTTCTAAAGATTGTTCCTCAACAATCACCTACACCTACACCCAAACCCACATTCACTTCCCATTGTGATCCACTAGCAGGGTCTTATGCCAAAATTTTAACCAACCTCCTTGAGACCTCTGTCATCACATTACCGCCACTGACTCTACGACCCCTCAAACCCAAGCCAAAAGGGTTTGATGATACTAAAATTTACATGCATACCATCATGTGCCAGACATGATGTGGAGAACTGCAAGGCCTCAAAACCATCCTTATCCAATGTGTCCACCAAAACCAACTTTGATGATGACGACCTTCGATGAGGATCCTACTTCACCAACACCCATTCCCACACTACCCACTCAACAACCACAACCTCCACCCTCACCTCTCCTAGAGCCACCCCAAGATTTGAAATTAACATGGTTCACATCAGAGAACTTGCCACGCCACCACCCAAATGTCATTGTGCCCAACTGACCTCAGGTTTTTCTCCTCCGGTAGGTTTTTTCCCATCGTGTCATTATACCACTCACCCTACACCTTCTCCATTTTCCAACTCCCCTCAAATCAACATGATACATCACTACACATGCTCAGAAGGATAAGGGTAAAGAAAAGGCAAACTAACCCACCAACCAATCCTATACCCAACATACCATCTACACCCATACCTAAAATAACTATCCGTGGCCCCATGTACCCCATTTCTAATGGCATCACACATCACACCATGCTCAAACAATTACACCAATCTCCCCTCAAAATGTCCCTATATGACCTCATTCAAACCTCAAAATCCCATCATCAAGCTCTCATGGAGGTTCTTCAATCTATTGAGGTTTTACCTAATGACCCTACACCCGTAGCCTCCATTATCACACCCCATCATGTAGCCTCTCTCACCAAATTACCACCTTCATCTTCACCCCACCTATTCACCAAGTGGCCTCCCTTAGCTTCTCAGAGGAAGAGATCATGCCACACCAAAATGATGACCTGGACCCAACCCTCTTCATCTCTATCCACATCGATGACATATGGGTACGCCATGTGATGATTGATGGGGGTGCTAGCATTAACATCATTTCATCCCATGCATTCACTCAAATGTGCATACCTGACAATTACATGCATAAACACCTGGTCATGTTGCATTCATTCAATGCTATCACCTCTACACTAGGCACCATCATCCTCCACATTCATGTGGGCCCCACACTATTCCGAATTGTTTTATGTTTTGAGGGGGAATTCCAATATAACCTATTGTTTGGTAGACCCTGGATCCATGTCATGGGTTGCGTTCCTTCCACTTTGCATCATTGTGTAAAGTTTGAACATGAAGGACACACCTATACCATTCCATCTGACCCATCACCTTTTAAAACATGCAACATGCTTTACGACCCAATGATGTGCTCATACCTATCAAGCCATCTACCTCCGTGACCACTACCACTTCACCTACACCTCCACCTACCAAGTACAAACATTACTTCTACCACACATACCTCCTCCATTCCTACCATTGCCATAACCTCCATGGCTGACCCATCAGCTTCCCAATCCATTAACTCCACCTCCGCATCGACCTCGACACATTATCCATACAGCTACCTACATATACCAACCACTGATCCCTTGGAAGGTGTTTTTCAATGCCTCACTCTGGGGGAGTACCACCTATATAGTGTCAACACATTCCTTACTCCACAAGAGTATGGAAGTCTTCACCAACACCCTCATTATGATCACCACATAGGAGAATGCCTCCTTTATGGTCCTCCTCATCTTCGTACTAGTCTCACCTATGGGGACTTGATACTACCACTTACACACCCGAACCACCATCACAAACCCACCCATTTTCCGCTGACTTCCAATCACTTACCAATCACCATTTCATCCCACACCTTCCTGCACCGATGCATGGAAGGGTTTTGGTTTTGGATTTTATGAGCAAGGCCACCATACCATTATTCCATGTACCACCACAAACATAATGACCGTAGTGGTATCGGCTTCCCGAACCACCTACCAAATAGGCCCACATTGAACTCATTAAGGACACTAGCCCTTCTCCACCTTCTTCACCCACTCCACCTTCATCACCACCTTCACCGATGGAGTCGATGGATCCTGAATCTATCCCTCCTAATTTTTTTTTTTTTTTCATAAACACCATTTCCTTGGGGCCTCTGACTTATCAACGTGAGGGCGAGGCCCCTTCCACTCTTCCCTTCCTGTATCCTGAGATGATCGATGATGACACACCTTCAATCAACATCATTCAATGTCAGGATGATGAATCCATACTCACCTACCTTGGTGTAGAAGACTCATATATTCATCATTGGTCATTACCCTCTGAGATGCAAACCATGTTGAATGAATCGACTATCGAGATCAACATTCATACTCAGGATGACCCACACATCCTAAAGATCAGACAATCTTTAGATGCTGTCTGAACAGAAGCCATCACTTCTTTTCTCAGAGATCATAACCATGCTTTCACTTGGTCTTACGCAGACATGCCCGGTATTGACCCCACCATAGTGGTCCACAATATCGTAACCATTCCCGATGCCAAACCCATCAAACAAAAGCTTGAGGAAAATGCACCCTCGTATTGCTCTTCTTGTCAAAGAAGAACTTCAATGCCTTCTTTCCATTTCCTTCATCTTACCCATTGATTATCCTCGTTGGATTTCTAACATTGTCCTGTTACTAAAGCAACAGGGGACTCCACATTTACATGGACTTCCGTGACCTCAACCTAGCCTACCAAAAGATGACTTTCCCTTACCCAGTATTGATCAATTGGTTGACCTCACCGCTGGTCATGAGATGCTATCACTCATGGATGGCTTCTCGGTTATAACCAAATTTTTCTTGCCCCAGAAGATCAACACAAGACCTCATTCATCACCCCTTGGGGGACCTTCTGCTATCGAGTCATGCCTTTTGGCCTTAAAAATGCTTGGTGCCACATATCAATGGGCTATGACTTACATCTTCCATGACATCATGCATCACATATTGGAAGATTACATGGATGATCTCTTGGCCAAATCTAAATGTCACTCCGAGCACCTTTCCATCCTCAAAACCATCTTTGACCACCTCATTAAATATTACATCCGCCTTCAGCCTAAGAAGTGCATCTTCATGGTTCTTTCAGAAAGCTCCTGGGATTTATCATTTCCCTCCGTGGTATAGAAGTTGACCTACTAAAGTCAAGGCCATTCTCTGAAATGCCTCCACCTACTAACCTTTAAACAACTCCGTAGCCAAGCAAGGTAATTGTAGTCCATTCACCATTTCATTTCACAATTATTTGATCGGTGTCAACCATTTCATCATCTTCTCAAGAAGGATGTCTCCTTTAAATGGGATGATGACTATCACAAAGATTTTGAGGCCTTAAAACAATACCTTCTCCAACCACCCATACTCATCCCACCTAAAGATGATCAACCTTTTTACCTATATATATCCACTACCGATCATTCCTTGGGAGCCATGCTCGCTCATCGCGATGAACAAACATAGGAGTAGGTGGTTTATTACATAAGCCATACTCTTTTGGACTATGAAACCTGATACAACCATCCCAAAAACTTTTCTTAGCCTTAGTTTTTGTTGCCACCAAACTCCGCCATTACCTACTCAACCACAAAACCTATGTTGTGACCAACACCGACCCCTTACACTTCATGTACGCCAAACCTTATCAAAATCAGCATGCCGCATGATGGCTTATGCTTTTAGCTGATCTTGACCTTGAATTCATTCATCAAAAGTCCATCAAGGGCCAAGCTATCACCGACCAATTGGCCGATGCACCTATTTTTGGGGATCAACCCTCTAATTTTGACTTTCCAGATGAGTCAATTGCTACCCTTTCCCTGGATGAACCCCTTATCAAATGACACTCTTTTTGATGGTTCCAAGTGTCAGCGTGGGGGTGGGGCTGGTATTATCCTCATTCCTCTTGATGGAGAACCCATGCCTTTGTCTTTCAAACTAGATTTTGAATGCACCAACAATATTTCAAATACGAAGCACTCGTACTAGGTCTCCAAGCCACCTATGCCCTAGATGTCAAATCAATCAACATCTTTGGTGATTCTCAATTGGTCGTAAACCAAGTCAATGGTATGTACCAATGTCATAATGAGATACTTCAAAAGTATAAACATCATGTAGACATACTTTTGACCACCTTTGATCGTTACACCCTTCAAACCATCCCACGTTCCACCAACAAATTTGTAGATACCATGGCCTGCTTAGCTTCCCAAATACCCACTTCACCCACCGATTCCAAAATCTTTGTCACCATACAACACCTCCATTCACCTTCTTATTTACCTCATGATGTTTACTCGATCGGAACCAATACCCCTGACCTGAGTGACCTTTGGTATAAACAATACTCCGACTACCTTTCTCTCTCCATCTTACCTCCTGATCTCACCCGTAATGACAACGTGCCTTCCTTAAAAAGGTCTCTCATTACGTCATCCTGGGAGGACTCCTCTATAAGCATGCAACTTTGATGGTATTCTCTTACGATGCCTCACAAGTTCTGAAATTCCTTATACCATTAAGGAGGTTCATGATGGCATATGTGGAGGTCACTTTAGTGGCCTTGTTGTTGCTAAGTGTATTCTTCACCTAGGCTATTACTGGCCGACCCTTAACCATGATTGTTGTGACTATGTCAAACATTGTGTAAAATGCCAACAACATTCCAACCTTCATCATACACCCAATCATGCCTTACAGGTCACTCGTGACCTTTGGCCCTTCTCTCAATGGGGTTTGGATCTTGTCAGAGAAATCAATCCTCATTCTTCCCAATGCCATCAATGGATCATCACTACTACCAAATACTACACAAAAAATGGGTAGAAGCCATACCACTCATTTCCATGAAAGCCGAGAAAATATGTGAGTTCATTAACCACCACATCATTTGTCACTTTGGTGTTCCTCATCACCTCATCACTGATAATGGAAAACAATTCAAAAACAAAACATTGCAAAAACTTTGTGATGCCTTTGGCATTCAACTTAGTTTCTCATCACCCTACTACCCACAAACCAATGGCCAAGCTGAATCCACTAACAAAACCTCAACAAAATTCTCATGAAAGTGGTTGATGATACTGGGAAGGATTGGCATACACACATTCCTTTTTCCCTGTGGGCATACCGCACTAGTATTCACACTTCCACTATGGCCACACCTTTTCTCTGGTCTATGGTATAGAGGCTATTCTACCTCTCAAAGTCTAGATCCCCTCACTCTCCATATTTCTCTCCATGACATGCTCACTGATGATGACTTTTTTGTCAGACCATTTAGCACAAGCTAGAGTTATTAGATGAATGTCATCTTAACGCTCTGGATCACCTTCAAGTTTACCAACAACGTATCAAATGTGCCTATGAAAACATGTTCATAAATGAACCTTCCAAGTTGGTGACCTTGTCCTAAAAGAAAATCAACACGTAACCAAAGTAAAAAAAGTAAACGGGGAAAATTTTCTCCTAATTGGCTTGGACCATACATCGTGACTCATACCTATGGATCAGGTGCTTATCATTTATCTTCTCTCGATGGTAAACCCGAGCCTGAGCCCCTAAATGCCTTGCATCTTTGACCATTCTATTGTTGACTCATTGTCCTACCTCACCCTTTGTCTCTCTCCAGGCTCATCCCTTGAGCACTACCCACTCCATACACCTCCCTAATGATTAAACCAGAATCATGTGAGTACCCATCACTTGTTATCTTCCCTTGAATATGTGTACCATGACACTGCACATAGCATGATTCTCATGGATACTTTTCATCTACCTTTAGATGAGATCCCATGGTCATTTCACCTTGACCTTTGAACAAGAGTCCTATCTTTCACCTTGGTCTTGTCCATGACTGCAAAGACCTCACAATGGGACCAAACTCCTTGAGTCAAACTTCTAATAAAAAGATGACTCCCTCAAAAGGACATCTTCCTCTCGACCAAATTGTTGCTATAAATAGACTACTCTCCACTCGAAGGAAAACTATGTAAAGCTCTCTTTAAAAATGAGAGCAACCGAAGCTTCCCGCATCGATCAGCTTCACGAAGACCTCAAGGAGTTCCATATTATTTATCTCATATAGACTTCCCTACATCGATCATCTATCTCAACTATAAGTCAAAAAAAAAACTTTTTAGTCATGGACTTGCCCATTGTGACCTAGGACCTCTTGCCCAAAGGGCCTGCTACCTCATACCATATAAAAATTAACTACCTTTCACCCTTCTTACCATTCCCACTCTCATTTCCTCATTGCCTCAAGGGACATCTTAGAATTTAGACATTTGGTGATCATGTGACTACTTTTCATCATAGAACATGTCAATCATGCAATGTCTTTAGGGTCTTATGTTCATCACCTCCTCCAAGGTATGATCTACTTGGTATGATCCTACCCAATCAGGTGGCTTTATTGCCCCCTCTTATCTTTTAACCATCTTTGTTTACATTTTGATTACCTTATACAAGACTTGGTCCTCGATGCTTACCTTTGGGGTAATCCTCCTCTTTCACCATAATCACTTTCACCTACATCATTTTACCTATAATCTACCCACACCTATCAAACCTAAACCCACAACATGCCCAAAAACCTACCATCTCATTTTCATATTCTTCCCTAGCTCATGGGAGAACTACATCGGCCTGAGGTCCCTTTTCACGGGACTATGTAGGTAGCACTCGAGGGCATGGGGCCCTTGGAGGTTAGCTCTGGCCATTCTCTACCCTAAACAATTCATCAACCATGCCTAACTCACCATTTACATCACATTTCACTTAGTTCCCCTTTTATATACAAAATTGGAAATTAAGCCACATACATAACAATTTGCTACATATTTTATACATTTATTACACCTACCAATTCTCTATCATCACTATGCATGGATTATACCACATCTCACATATGACCCATAGTATCATTCATTACAAAAAATAATGAATCACAACTTCACCTACTTTCAATATAACCATGCCTAACCAAACCTAACTCAACCATGCCTAACAAACCTAACTCAACCATGCCTAAAAACCGACTCAACCCAAACCCGACTCAACCATGCCTAATAACCCGACTCAACCATGCCTAATAACCCGACTCAACCATGCCTATAACCCGACTCAACCATGCCTAACCAACCCCGACTCATCCATGCCTAAACCTAACTCGACTCCATCCATGCCTAACTCACTCCAATCCATGCCTAAACTCCATCATGCCTAACTCACCTAATTTCCATCCACATCAAAGTAACAAATCCATATCTCATCTAACACAAGCCATAAACCAATATCTCATAAACACATCAACAAATCACAAAATACCATGTATCTCATCATATAAATCAATCAATATGTATCTCAATATACATGCCCATCTCATCATGTCCATCATCTCAAAAATTTGGCACGCAGGCCGATATACAATACAAAATGTCATCGACACAGGTCGGTCTCATATATACAAAAAAAGAATGAATCAATACAAAATATCTTCAGCACAAGGCCGGTATATGCTCAAAATATACAAATCACTCATACATCCTCATCTCATCTCTTTTGGCATGCAGGCTGTAGTATGTGATAAAAATACAACTATCTTCGGCTACGCAGATATATATATATCAAAAAATAACTAATATACATCAAAAATCAGGTGACCGCATATCGCATCTCACCGATGTCCTCCATCTCTCGTGTCATGTCACTGTACCCCTGGCCTCTATGTGTCCCTCGCTGGCACCTCACCTAGCACTGGTCACCATGCGCTGGTGGCCTCTCCCTGATTGGGCCTCGAGCTCGTTGACCTCCTGTGCTCTCCACACTATGAGTGTGGGATCTCATCCTCTCACTGGATGATGCTGTGTGTGCCCTGTACTCGGCATAGGATATGAAATCTATCCCGGCCACCATAAGCTGGTCCTGATAATATCTCACTCACCTAGGGCATCCTGTAACCTAGATACAGGCATGCATCTGTGGTGGTCCCATAGGTCTCGGCCCCTATACCTACCCCCTGCAAGCAACCTATCCTATGCCTACCTGTGAATCGGGACTACTCAAGTGCCTCGTGGTGGTGCCCCTACCCCTATGCCTATATCTGGGCCTGTAAGGCCCCAATCTATGCCTGGGATGTGGCCAACTGGCCCTATAAACCTGCCACCTGAGCTTGTAAGGCTGCCACCTGACCATCCCCCCCTTGACCATCTCCATCTCCTCCATCTCCTCCATCTACCATCTGGGCTGCAGCTAGCCACCTGTACATGTAGCTCTACTACCTCTACCTCTAAACCCTCCAACTATGTCTGTAGTATACCCAACTGGGTAATCAACGTAGCTACCTACCCCTGTAGGGCGTCTCTCTACACTGTAATGGTAGCTAGGTCTGGCTGCCCTGGTCTAGGTGGTATGGCTCATAACTGAGCCACCCACCACTACCTGTACCTATCTATACATCCGGTGTCATCTATCCACCGATCCACTGGCTGCTCCTCCTCCCCTGTGGGCACTGTAGGCTGTGGTAGAGGTAAGGGCCTCTCCACGTCATCTCTCGATACTATGGGAAGGGTGGAGGAATGTCCTGTAAGAGCCCGAACTACCATCGAGACTCTATCTACCGGGATCATCTCATCCTCCCCGGCATGATGACCCTATATCCACCTCTCTAGCTGGAGCTCAGCTAGCTCCTCATGCATATGCCTATATGAGGGGAATCCCACATATGGCCTCCAGATAATGTCCACTCTAGATAACCCCTCCAATAACTACCAAAAATGGGCCACATCATGTGTCGGCCTATCTCGATCTCCACTCTCCTATCACCGCACCCATCTCTCTGTATCCCACCCACACAAATCTAGGTGGGAATGCATCTCTCAGGGCATCCCTATAGGTCACACACACACTATGTGCTCATATGCCCAACAGTGTAGTATAAATGTACAACATAGGCTAAACCTGCGCAACCACCCATATGCCCACAACTCTTTGTATAGCTGCACTAAGAATGTTGGTGCCTAGAAAAGCATGTCTCATGCACCATCATATCATGGAGTACCCCCATCAGTGATCGGGGAAAGCATCCACCCTCTGCATCTGGCAGTGCATAGCAGCACACTACCTCCATCAACAAAACCACTAGCCTCGTCTCATCCGGATGGGCTAGGTACATCTCTCCATAGCTCAAACTGGTGCTATGGAATCTCAGATCAGCTGCCCCCTCACCAAAAATAGTCCCAATCAACTCCTCTGAGGCCAAGGAGATAGAATACACCTGGGCACCCAATATGGGTAGCCACAAAATCTGGAACACGTCCTCTGGGTGATAGTCATCTCACCCATCAAAGGTGGAACGTGTTGGTCATGGGATCCCATCTATCGATGAGCGTGACCATCAAGTTGGGCTACCAAAAAACATGTCAGTAGTGATGAATCCCACTCAAGCCCTACCTCCACATTGCAGCTCCAAAGGGGTCGCTATGCCATGCAATGTCACCAATAGAGGTGGAACCCTGTCCCGCATATGTAACTGTGCTCTCCCCGCATCCAATCCAAGCACAACATTAATCTACATTTACCATGACCATATTCACCAATTATCATTACCCTCCACCCTATTTTCACTCTACCCATCTCAACTACCTAGCCCACATCACTTTTGGACCCTTGTGCCTCAAATCCCGACCAGTGCCGGTTCATCCTAACCGACTCGGTCACCCTTAAACTAGCATTGGTCACCTATTTGGTGACCGATACCAGTTCACCTTTACCGACCATGGTTACCACGTAATCGCATCGGTCACCTATTTGGTGACCGATACGGTTTTACCTAACCGACACCGCCAATGATGACGACGCCGGTCACTATCACGGAAAATCCCGTGACTTCCCAAAACCCCATTTTCTAAAAATCACCCCCCCCCTTTTACCCCACCTACAATGACCTAAACTACCCTGGACCTCTACCCACCCCACCTATACCATTTACTACCCTTCCCCTCCCTTTTTAGTCCCGTTATTCCCCCATACCCAAATTTTATTTTTACCCACCCACAAAAACAAAAACCCACAAAAACCTAAAATAACAATTATCCAAACCTCTAATCTATCCAATTAACAATGTAGAGTGGGTGCTTACCTCATCATCGCCTGCCATCTCGGTGGCACATCAGCCACATGTGCCGGTGGCCCACTAGATCCCTCTCTGGCCTCGCCATCACCGAATAACTACTCGCAACCTCCGCCCAATCAAATCTCTCACCCTGATCCCATGGACCCGCTGCTCACCAACCCAACCCTCATCCAATCACACTGCCAACTCACTATCCCATTTCCTTCGAAACTTTTTTTTTCTTTTTTCTCTTTTTTTGTCATTTTCTCACTTTGAAAATAACAAATGAATAAAAAAAATGGATTTTTTTGTTTTTATAACCAACCGACCTAACCGACGTCGGTTACCCTTGACCGACATCATTGTGCCCTACCTCACCATCATCATTTTCCTATACCGACGTTCGGTTATCCATGACCGCCATCGGTCATCCTCACCTACACATTGCCCTCAATTTTTTCCTTTTACCCCACCCTTTACCTTGATCCTTTACCCCACCCTTCACCCTGATCCTTTCCCCAACCACACCTTTACCCAACCCATTTACCTTACCTTTCCTGACCTCCTCATTTACTACCTCCATTTTTCCTCCTTTGGGGACTCATTATTTTACCCCTACCTTGGCCTTACCCATGCCGTGACCTAGATATTTGGACCTGGACCATCGCTAGTGACCTTTGACCTCATGTGTTCGCTATACCTTATGGCACTATTACTGTGTTGATTGACCTGATGACCTTACCTAGCCTATTACGTGACCATTTATCCTGACCCTACCTTTGGTGTACCAAAACATACCTAAATGTTCCTGCACCTAACCTATGTTGTGTTTCCTGACCATATCCTATACCTTGGATACCGGATTCACTTCAACCTTGTTTGGATAAACCTATCGACCTTAGATGATGTAGAGTTTTCCTACTCTTCAACCCGTAGTAGCGTGCTATAGTTTATTTATTGTGTGTGTGTTTGACTATTGCTACCTTTGACCCAGACCCATTACCTAGATTTCCCGAGTAGACCTTTAACCCTTTTTCCCCATGCCCACCTACCTCTTCCTCCCATTTACCTTTTATCAAACCACTCACCGATTCTCCCTTCTGCCTCATCAGTTCCTAGTTTGAGGGGGATCACCTTCACCCACACATGGGGCAACCACATCTTATTTTTGTTAGCATCACTTACCAATACAAGCTACGCAACAAAAAGGGGAAAAATGTAGACACTAAAATTAGGTCACACTCCCCTTTGGTCCCTCGATGAATAAGCACCCTTCATCACATTCACCTAGCCATGACCCCCTTCACCCCACTAATATTAATATTAATTTAATTAAATTAATGCATTATCCTCACTATATTTATTATTTAAATATCTTATTTTAAATAATATCCACACATACAATTCACTTAGACACCTCACCAAGCCAACTCAACCTAAGACCTATTCTTAGTAAGTTGCCATAACTAACTAAGACTTACCCAAACCCTAAAAATCAATGCCTACATTCCCTCTAACCACATTCCCGCATGCTCACAAGAAGCTCCCAGTCTAATCCATGGGTTAATGACATGAGATCGAGGAAATCAAGAGGATCTCCCTAGTTTAGTAAACCTAGGAAATCCCACCTTGACCGATGCCAGTTACCCCTAACCATCACCGGTTAAGCCAGAACCACCGCATCGGTTACCCTTTTAACCCCAAAACAACCTTATTCTCAAGGTTGAAGTTGGAAGTTGGAAGTTGGAAAAAAGTAGAAGGTTGGTGAGCATTATCACATCTCAGAGAGATAACACATCTTCAGAGAGTGAATTCCAATGAGACCACACATGCAAGGAAGGAGATCAAACATCTTTTTTCCGCACAACCATCCTAGCCATGATCTGATCTAACCAAGCAAAGAGGAATGCACATGCAGCCCATGCAGAAGCTTTCCTTCAGTTGGTGATCACTTGCAGCCTTCAAAGCCTCTCATCAACACCTCCATCCTTCACACACAGGCATCCAAGACTAGAATCCAAGTAAGTATAATGTCATACTTTTCTGGTTTATTTCATTTCATCATTATTTTATCATCTATTGCTTACCTAGCCACCTATTGACCTTCTCCAACATTTCCACCTCCATATTCCCATTAAAACCTCGCCAAAGCCTACCCTAGTCACCCAATACCTCATCCCGACCAACCAAAGTCCTTTGTGTAATCACAAAGGAGACCTAAAGCTTGTTCTGTGACATTTCCAGATTTCACAGTAACCAGCACCGGTCACACCTAGACCGCCATCGGTTACCCCGACCGACATCGGTCTCTGTATTTTCCCACACAACCCAGAAACAGAGACCTACCCACCAAATTTCATCTCACCCTCATCCACCTGTGATCTACCCGAGACCTCTGTCAAACCTGCAGTAACCCAAAACCAATCATTTGACCTTTGGATTCTATTCTAGCTTAGCCTGTTAGATTAGATCTATTTCTTATTGTGTTTTAAGTGAGATACCTAAATCATTTCAAATTACAATAGGATTTACTTTGTTTACAACATTAAATTGTTTAAAACAGTGGATTGACAGCCATCTAGGAAGTATCACACTTCTCGGATCTAGCATACGCTAGGTAGTTCACTGCCCATATTGTTTAATTCCTTCTGGTGGTCTTGCTTTTGCAGACAGGTGAAGGTAGTTCCTCCTAGCCAAAAGGAAACGCATGCAACAACCCATCAACCAAAAACATTTGAACAGTATTCCTCCTATGCCGATGTATGTGATTACCCTATCTCGTCATGTCATACGAGAAGGTTTCATCAACACTTCAAAGAAACGATCTATTTGATTGTAGAGAAGCACGATGCACTTGCAACAACCCAAGATCCACATAAGGAGAAAATAAAAGACATTGGAAAATCGTTAGCGTAGAAAATGGATGTGATGGATGGAATGGTCTCAAGTCTATCCAATGTACTTAGGATACTACAAAATGAAGGTGAAAATATGACACTTGATGAAATGGAGGAAGTCCTTGTATACATTCTAGATAAAATGAATAACACGCTAAGTGATTGGAATGCATTAGAGGTAGAAATTAAGAATGAATATCCAGAGTTGATCCTTCCGTAGAAGAGCAGAGTGCCGAGTAATCTTTCATTCTTTTTGTGTAGTAATTCCTTTATTCTTTCATTCCTTATTCTTTATTCTTGGAGAGATAAGTATAGTTACCCACGAGGTGGAAATGAATTTAGTGTGGGGTAATGTTGGGCTGATGGAATACAACCTAAGTATGAAGGCGTGGAAGGATTGGGTGCGCGAGAATAGGAACATGAATGCACATGGAACTATAGTGGAATAGGGCGTTCCCGTGAAGGTTTGAGATCAGGACTTAGCCATTTTGCAGATTGAGGCTAATTGTAGACATGGAGTGTAGTGCACATTTTGTAGAAGACTTAAGGAGCATGAAAAGGCTATTTTGGATGAGTAGAAGATCAAGTGCCATGTAGAGTTTTGGAGCTAATAATAGGATTATACTGCTATTATATTATTAGATAATCTATTATTAGTGAGCTTGCATGCTCTCATATTTATTATGTAAAGGTGCATGACTATTATTAGCATGTAGTATATTTTGAAAGGTAATTGGGCGGTGAAGGGTAAGTCTTAATCCCTATAAATATGTATTGATTTGCACGGTTTAGATAGTTCTATGTTTTTGGTAGAGTTATGCTGTGAGTTTATGGGCGCGCATGACTATGGTGATTATGCTATGTATGTATGAAGATTCTACATTTTACAACAATTAATATAATGGATCTTTGTGCCTAGTTATTGATTGTAGACACATCCGAATACTGGTTCATGAATGGTAAAGTTAATCTTGGTTCTTGTTTGAGTATTCATGCTTAATGGTTAAAGATCTAGATTTGGTTTATGTTATGCAATATACTTAATTATTTGTTATGGATCTGGATTATATGTATAATCATGCTAACTTCTGGAACAAGATGACATAAAAGAGGAACCTGGTACCCTTGCGCACTTCGGGTGAGCGCTCAGTTCAGGATGAGTGATGTGCCAACATGCCTTGGGATGTTGGTGGTAAAATCTAGGCTACAATGAGCGCGTGTATACCAAAGGAGATTGTATGGGATTGTTGATTATAACTTTAGATTTGGATTGGATAGATGGATAGGGACCATAGGGATGATAAACAAGGAAAAAAATACTAATGAGAAAGGGAAGACCTTCCTTAGGAGGAACATCATGTGTAGGAGAGATGCTAAGGGATGATGTGGATGTAGGAATTTTGGGAAACTCGATGGATGGGATACAAATTGGATTGGTTATAGATGGAGAAAGATATTCCCCTTGAATGAGGAAATTTTCTTTTGTAATAAGATTATGGATGATTGTCTTAAAGGCCTTACAATGCTTAATGTAATGACCCAGAGTATGGTGATAGGTGCATATGCAATTAGGATTGAACCATGATGGATTTTTATTATGTGGATTAAAGGCTCTAATGGGAGGAAGCATGATGGAAGATATTCAAGTTAAATGTTGAAGGATATATGTGTAGGACCCAATCAAAGTGTCATGGGGAAGATAAGTCTTATGGATTTTGATAGGGTAGTTTGACTTGGATTTAGGGGTGATGGATGTAGATTATATGGGTGTATTAAGTGTCTTGAAAGAAAAATCAATTTTGAGAGAAGGGTTGGGTTGTTTGGATTGGGATTTATTGTTACGAGTTTTCTTAGATGGAGGGGCTCACCCTAAAATATATGTTGTAACATCATATTGTTGAGAAGAGGGAAGACTCAAGTTCTTATGAGGATGTGCATGGGACTTTTGGGGTTTTTTACATCGAGTCTTATATTTTTATCGAGAAGATTTACCCATGGTATGGATGAATATAATATCAATTGGAGGATCCAAAGGTGTAAGTGTAGGTTTTGGATTGGTTGATGTAGAAACAATTAATTTTGTAGATGGAGAATGAATCCCCCTTGTGTTTTTCTTAGGTGGAGGCACCTGATCCATGAATGTCTCAAGAGGTGTCGTTGATGTGTTTGCAAATAGAGGAGATGTGATTGGTGTGGTAGTGGTAATAGATGTAGACATGATCGATGTTGAAGGGATAAGTGTAGGATATTGGGATGAGATAGGTGGTGTGGCTATAGGCAAAGATGTCGTACACATGAAGAAAATTCCAAGGTGGATGTAAGTGGGATTGTCGATGTAGTAGATGTGAATGTAGCTGAGATAGAAAGGGGTGAAAGTGAGAAAATGATGGATGTGTTTTGTGTAGATGTGGGTATAGTCAAAGTCGGTGTGGTTGTGGTAAAGGTAGGGATAGATGTAGATCTAGAGAAAGTGGTAGAAGTAAATAGGATAGATGTGATGATTATTGACATGGCTGATATAGATTTATGGGTAAGTATTAATGGATCCATAAGCAAAATGTCTGCAATAGGGGTAGATGATGAGGTAGATGAGATAGGTAAGGATGAAGGTGTTTGATGTATCATATTGATTGAATAAGGATTGAATGTATAAGATGTGAAAGGTAGATATGGATTGGTCGATGGTGGATTTGGGAAGGGTTTTGGAAGGTACCGAGAGGTGGAGATTGAATTAGTGGGGATTGTATAATGTTGGAAAGTAGGGACATAGTAGGATGGTTGAATCTGTTGAGACATATATGGAGTAAAAACGTCAAAAGATGGCGATTGTTGGATAGGCATGGGAGATGCGTAGCATGGATTTCATTGATATAAGATGATGAAGGAAAAGTAAAATTCACTGGTTGACACAATCAAGAGATGAATCTATGATGAAAGTAGTCATAAACTAGGTTAGAAGGAGATAAGCATGAGATATCAATTGTGGTAGGTGTTTGTGGAGTAGTAGCGATGGATGTGACTAGTATGGGTGTGGGTGTAGGATAAGTGTCAGATAGGTTTGTTGTTTCAATATAAGGGGTGGATGGATAAGGATGTAAGGAAGCTTGGTGTGTTAAAGCCAAAGGGGATGTTGGATAGGATGTTTGGGGTTGGTTTGAAATATTTAATTGTTGAGGCACACAGGAAGTGTGAATGTGGATGGATTTGGGTGATTGGATGGGTATCCCATTGGTAATACCGATTAAAGTAGGGATAGTGTTCACATGAGAAGATGTAGGTGGAATAGAATCCTCCGATTGAGTGGATGGATAGGATTGAGATATTTTAGGGGGTATACAAAGTAGAAAGTCATAGATGAGGCTAGAGGGAGGCTCAGAGGCCTCTAAAGGAGCCAAAGATGGTGGTGTGGTTGGCCAAAGGGATATAGACTGAGGGGAAATAGGTGAATCCATTTTGAAAGGGGGATCTATTTGAATAATATGGTCTTTACAGGGTTGAGAAATCTAATGTGGAATCTCAAGATTATTGGATGAAGTGGTAGCATTGTTAGATATATCACACTTATTGCATGGTCTCGATTTTGAAGAAAGTAAATAGTACCAAGTGTGAAGTAAGGAAATATTTTTTTATGAAATGTATTAACAAACAAATCAAGCAGCACAATTTTCATTATCTGGATTTAAGAAAGTGTGAAAGATGGGAGTGTAAGCTCCCATTCACCTTCACAGCTCAATACTTCTAGGTGGGAGTTAACAGATTCAAGGAGTCTAAAAAGTTAAAGCTTGACCTTAGAAGTTTGGACCAGACCACATGGAGATGCATAGGACATTGGTCTACCCCAACAAGCACACGTACATGGAAAATTACATGTTGCATGAAGTCCAAATGGTAAAACCCTTGACTCTGACTATTGCAGGAAGGTCCATGACATGTATATACCTTCAGATAAGGCCCAAGTTTGAGAAGGGTGTTTATCTTGAAAATGAGATAGCTATACCTGAGGACCTAATAGGTAGGAAGAAGACCATGCCCAAGAAGAAGGAGATGGAGGAAATAAAGAAGGCATAAAGTTCCCAAGATACAAATGAATTGGGTGCTTTGGGAACAAGTGCTAGAACTAGTACTTACACGTAGTAGAAGAGGTCCCAGTCAAAGAAGAGGTGGTTCATAGGAAAAGCTTATCGTAAAGGATAAATCACCGGAGGAGGAAGAGAAAATGAATATCGTATACTAGAATCCCTAGTTAGGAAGAAATAAAAGGTAATGGAGGAATCTAAATCGAATGAGACGAAGAGCTTAGAGAAATACATAGGTGAGAGGGATGATGATGAAGAAGATGATCCTGAAGGGGACCAAGAGCCACTTGTTTTCAGCATGCATGATTTAGAAGAAGAGGGTAGAGAAGAAGAACATGAGTTCCTTTTCGTGTGACACAAGGGTAGCCAAGAGGAGGAAGGCACCTAGGACATGGGAAGAAGTGAGGAGGTTGGTGCGTAGGAGCAGAAAACTCCAAGCCTCACAAAGGAGAAAGTAAATGAGGTGGTAGAAAGAGAAGCAAAAAAAATCATTAAAGCCTTGGTAGAACAAGAATTGGAGTGCAACGTTGATATAGTGATGGAAGAGGATAAAGAAGAAAGTGCAAAAAAAGATCACGGCAGCATGGGAGGCCCCAGTCTATGGTAACTATTCCTAAGGGCACACACATGGGGGAAAGCACATGGAGATCCAAAGGCAAGGAATGAGATACATTAATGATCCCAACAAGGTGTTACGCGTGCGCTTCCAAAGCACCATCCCAACAGATCAACTCATGGCAATGAAGTCATTTGATGAAGAAGGTGCATACCCTTAGACAAGGAAGATGATCTCTTGGGAAATTGAGTCCCACATCAATGAGCCAAAGTTTGAGGTAAGCTAGGGGAAACTAATGAAAATGCATGAGTCAAAAGGGGACAACCCTTGGTAAATGCTTAATAACTCTTAGATGAGCAGTTAGGCAACACGCTCAACAAGGTATCAATTGAGGTTAAAGCTAGGCTCTTTGGATGGAATGACAGGATAAGATTTCTAGAAGCAGAACTAGAAAAGGAGGAAGAGATAGAAAAGAAGGAGGAAGAGCTAGAAGAGAAGACCAAGGATTTAAAGTAGGAGGAGTTGATTAGAGCTCAACTAAAGTGTGAGCTCAAAGAAGAAAAGGAAAGGGTGTGTGAAGTACATAAGAAGGTAGAATCCATCACAAATTCCATTGTTTTGAAGCATCCGGACCTAACACCACCCATGCAAAAGTATGGATCTTCCCTTGAGTTCTTGAGGACTTAACACACATCCTCACCATGGAGAGGCAACCTCTAGCCTTAGAATCCATGGAAGAAGTAGCAGTGTGCTTGGAGAAGGAGGATAAATTAAAGGTAGTAGCAATCATGGCTGAATACAACAAAGTCCTTGCTGATGTAAATATTTCTACCCATACCGCTGAGGCCGCATATGACAACTACGCAGACAGAGATAAAGTGGTGGGTATTCTGGTCGCCAACTATGAAGTAGAGCTTAAAGAGTTCCAAGAAAAGAACAAAGGGAATAGAGTAGAGTGGGATAGAATCCTGGTGAGGTTGAAAAGAATTCAGAAGCTATTAAGGCCCTAAGGGGTACAATCAAGAACTGGCTAAAGGAGCTATACCCACAGATTACTAGAAGGATGGACACACTTGAGGATGTGGGAAAGGAGTTGGAAAAAATTGTTGACACTATGAATGCTCAAGGAGATGGACTAAGTTTTGGGAGCTAAGCACCTAGTTTGACAACCTCTCGCCGAGAGTGCAAAATGAATTTGATTCCTGGAACAAGTTGGAGGACAACTTGCAAAAATATTTTCCTAGCTTGTTGTAATAATGCCATCACTTCCCCATTCTTTCTTCTTTCTTAAATTCTTCATCCCCTTATTCTTTTCCCAAGATGTAAGTCTACTGTGATTCTTTATTCATTGGTGAAGTGTTCCCATGGGCGGAGAACATGCGTAGTGTGGGGTGATGTTAGGTCCCTAAAATATTGGCTAGGTACACAAAGGCACATGTGCGCGCCGAAGACAAGGTCTCGAGACTTAGACATATTTGGCGTATTGGGAAGGACATTGGGAAGGACACAAGAAAAGTGTGACCTGACTACGCATGTGGAGTGGATAAGGTGCCACTGGCAACAGAGTTGGCCTAGAAAGGAATATGCCTGTGATAGAAGTTACTAGAAGACATCATGACATAAAGTTGAGAGCTTAGGATGAGAGGATCATGGTCCCACGGATGATCACATTCAGATACTTGGCTTTGGATTTGAGGCCACAAAAGGATGAGTTGGCACTTTGGGATGCCTATATATATAAACACCACAGTAAGAGAAGATATAGAGGGACAAAAGAATAAATCATGGATAGAGATCAATAGAAAGTAGAGCTCTGCAGAAATGCCACAAGGAACTTTGTTTGGGTTGGGTAGATAAAACATAGGATATGGATGTACCAAGGGCTTGGGGGTTTTTTTTTTTTGAGATCTAAATGATATGGATCCAATTATGATGCATGAATTCGGTCCGCCATAACGTGGCAATTTGTAGTAAGTCTAATGAATGTAATAAGGTTACCAAGTTAATTGAATATATCCTTTCATGTATGTTTATAAGATGAATATGAATTCCTATGCATCTCCCTTCGTTTTGATTCATTTCTTTAAAGTCTGTTAAAGTATCTCTGTCTATAATGACTACAATGATCTAGAGCCGTTCTGAGCTCTATGATGTTTGCATGTTTCATTCCCACTCACCCCTTTAAATTTTGGATCATAGATGATGCCTTCCCACTCAACTCACATAAAAGAGAGAATCGGCACCCGCGCATGCCTTGGGTGAGTGCCCTGTGCCCGTTGGGTGATAGGTTAACGTGCATGGGATTCCCTTGTTCTTTGGTGGGTGTAAAAATGACTACACCATGATTGACAATGGTGATAGTATTGACACCATTTTTTCCTAATCAACCATCCTCCTCTGAGATTTTAATGACACTATTTTCCCTACCTTAGACATGGTTATCCTTCCCATCCGCGTTGACCATAACCTCCTTCATGCAATCTTCTACATCGTAGAAGGGTATTTTTAAGTATAATGTCTTACTTGGATGCCCTTGGATTCGTGCCATGCGTTGTGTCCCATTTACACTCCACCATTGTATCAAGTATGAACATGAGGGAAATATTCACACTCTCCTCACTAACCTTCCTCCCTTTAAAGTATGTCACATGACATATCGACAAATGACATGTTTGTACCTAAGCAAGATTCTTCTTCCGAAGCATCCACCACTCTTGTATGCCCGCATATAAGTTACCACATGATGGATATTTTGATGATGTGATGTGGCACCTCTCTTTGGGAGAGTACCAAATCTATACTCTCAATTCCCTTCCTTCCATAAATTGCCTTGGCCACCCTAATAAGGCCCATATGTATCAATCAAATGTTAGGGATATCATTTCCTTCAAGCCACCCCATCTCAAAACCAACTTTGTCTATGGCGGCCTTGATCACCCTTATTCCCATTTAGATGATCATCCTCACATGAAGTCATATACCAATGGATTTGATTTCCTCTATAATAAATCATTTACTTATACCTACCTTCACCAATGTGCATGGAAAGGGTTTAGTCTTGGATGTTATGAACAAGGTATCCACGATCTTGTCATTGACCAATCCGTAAACCTCATGAGAAGTTTGGATTAGGATTCAAGGATCCCTCCACTCCTCCTCTAAGAACATCTTCTTCATCTCAAATTGTCATCTAACCATCATCCCCTTCTTCATCTGAATATCCTATGGACGTGAAAAACACTATGTCCTTCCCCTCTATTTTTTTAATATCTCCACCATTTCCCTTAGACCAGTCACTTATCAAGTTGAAAATGAGACCCGGTCCTTTCCTCTTAAACATCTTGAGATGATAGAGGAGGATTACCATATCATTAATGTCCTTCAGTGTAGTGATGATGATTCCATCCTTTCTTACATGGGGCAAGATCTTCTCATCTTCATAATTCCTCACCTCCGACACATCCACTATCCTTAATGAATCCATGTCAATATCAACATAGAGACTCCCTAAGAGCCCCACATACTCAAGGTTATCCAATTTATTAACCTAAAGAGCTCGAATCCTTTACCTCTTTCCTATCCAAACATATCCAAGCCTTTGCATGGTCATATTCCGACATGGCCAACCTCAATCCTTATATCGCGTTCATAACATTGTCACCATCCCCAATGTTAAACCTGTTAAATAGAAGTTACATCGTATACATCCCCTCCTCAATCTCCTTGTCAAGGAAGAGTTATATTGTCTCCTTTATGCTAATTTCATCTAATTTATTGGCTATCCACAATGGATCTTGAATATCATGTCTCATTGCCAAAACCTCTGGAAAACTCCGCATCTCCGCACCTATTTTCAAGACTTAAACCTCTCTTGTCCCAAGGATGCTTTTCCTCTCCCCAAACTTGATCAGCTCTTCAACCTAATGACCATTAATGAGATACTCTCTATTATGGATGGGTTTTCTTGTTACAATCATATCCTTATCACTCCGAATAACAACATAAGACTTCCTTCATCACCCCTTGGGGACCTTCTATTATTGTGTCATGCCTTTCGGTTTGAAAAATGTTGGACCCACATACCAACATGCTATGACCTATATCTTCCATGATATTATTCATAAAACCATAGAGGATGATGTCGATGACATCGTGGGTAATTCCAAGTGTCGACATGATCATCTTTATGTCCTTGAAATCCTCTTTGAGTGTCTCATCCATTTCTTTCTTCACCTTAATCCATCCAAGTGTGTATTTGGAGTCCTAACTGGAAAACTTCTTGGCTTCATCATTTCTATTATGGGTATTAAAGTTGACCTTGCTAAGATCAAAGCCATCCTCAAGATGCCTCCTCCTTCTAACCTAAAACAACTTCATATTCTTCAAGGTCATAATTAATTAGTCTATTTCTTCATCTCACAACTCTCTCGATTGTTGACAACATTTTCATCATCTCCTTCACAAAGACACCCATTTTAAATGGGATGTCAATTTCCAGAAGGCCTTTGATGATCTTGAGCAGAATTTTCTCTCTCCACCTAGGCTTACACCTCCACGTGAGGGGAACCTTTATAACTCTACATCTCTTCCTCTGACCATGCTCTAGGTGCCATGTTAGGACACCACAATGGGAAAGGTAGGGAACATGCTGTCTACTATATCAATCATACCCTTCTGAACTATGAAACCCGCTACACTGAATTTGAAAAGTTGTGATGTGCCTTCTTCTTCACCACGTCTAAGCTACATCATTATATTATTAATAAAAAAACCTTCGTAATCACCAATTTTCATCTTCTTAAAACCAAACATTCTAAACCTTATCACAATGATCACATCATTTGATGGCTCATGCTCATGACCGAGTTTGACCAAGAGTTTCTCTCATGAAGTCAATCAAGGGCCAAGCTATCACTGATCAACTTGTTAAAGCCCCTTTTCTTGATAATAAATTACCTCATGAAAAATTTCTGAAAAATCTATCTTCATCATTGATCATGAATTTTATCCTCTTAGAATGAGACTTTTCTTTGATAGATCTAAGTGTCAACAAGGGGGTTGTTGACATCATCATCATTTCTCCTTGGGATACTACTATTCATATTACTTACAAGCTTAACTTAGAATGCACTAATAACATGGATGAGTATGAAGCCCTCATCCTAGGCCTTAAAATTGTTGCCATGCTTGGTGTTTAAATCCTCAACATCAATGGTGACTCTTAGCTCATTGTTAATCAAGTCAAAGGAATCTATCAATCTAAAAATGAAGTCCTCTAAAAATATAAGGACATTGTCACCTTTCTTCTTGAATCCTTAGACTAGTATACCATTCAAACCATCCCTCGATCATCCAACCACTTTGCAGATATCATGTCTTCCCTTGCCTCTCTCATCCCTTGGAAAATGAAAGAATCTAAGCCATCCTTTGTTTTTTAGTGTATTGATTAGCCATATCATGTCCATGAGCTCCTCGCATCAATCTTGTCGAAGCTAATCAATCTAACCTATGGTATTCTTAGATCTTCAACTACCTTCCGTAATCGAAAATTCCCTATGACCTATCTAAAAATGGTAGGAGGTCCTTCTTTCAATGCCTTACCTACTATGTCATCCTTGGTGGCATCCCTTAAAAATGGGTTTGATGGTATTCTCCTACATTTCCTTAGAGGTCCTTCCTTCAACATGTTACCCATTATGTCATCCTTTAAAAATGTGGGTTTGATGGTATTATTCTAGGTTGCCTTAAATATTTTGAATCTACCCATGTTAACCGGGGGTAGAGGTCCACGACGACATATAAATTGGACACTTTAGTGTCTTGGATGTTGTTAAGCGCATCCTTCACTTGGGCTATTATTGGCCTACTCTCAATCAAGAATACTGTGAATATGTCAAGAAATATGTTAAATGTCAACAAAATTCCAATATTATTTGCATTTCAAGCCGAGCTTACATATAACTCAAGATCTATGGAATTTCTTGCAATGAGGACTTGACCGCATTGGTCTTATGAATGAATTCTTCCCAATGCAATCATTCCATCATCACCACTATTGAATACTTCACTAAGTGTGTGGAAGCCATTCCACTTGCATCCACTAAAGCTAACCAAATCATCAATTTCATCTATCAACATATCATCTGCCGCTTCAACGTCCCTCATAAGCTCATCATGGACAACATAAAAGTCCTTAAAAAATAAAGACCTCAAGAATATTTGTGACTCCTTCAACATCAAGCTTAGCTTTTCCTCTCTTTATTATCCCTAGGCTAATGGTCAGGTTGAAGCCTCCAATAAGACCCTTCATAACATTATTTCTAAAACTATTGATAATTCGGGTTTTGATTGGCATCTTCACATCCGTTTCACTCTTTGGGCTTATAAAACTAGCATTCACATCCCTACCGGTGCCACTCTCTTCTCTCCCATCTATGACTACAAAGTTGTTCTTCCTCATGAAGTTCATATCCCCTCCTTACGTGTATCTCTTTGTGAATTTATCTCTAAAAATACTATTGTTAAGAGCATTTAACACAACTTGAGTTGTTAGATGAACATCACTTAATCACCCTTTAACATCATCAAGTCTACAAATATTGAATTAAATATTCTTATAACAAGCATCTTAAGCCGTGTGATTTTAACATCGGTAAAATTGTATTAAAATAAAATCAGAATGTCACTACTCTAAACCAAAGCCAACGTGGAAATTTTTATGCCAACTTTATTAGACCATACATTATCAAAAATAATTATGGGTTTGAGGCCTATCATTTAGCCTCCCTTGATGGTAAACTAGAACCAGAACCTTTCAACACATTGCACTTGTGTCCTCTCTACTATTAACACACTTACCAATGTGACCTTAGTCACCTTCATGATCCTTGCTTCATCCCTAGCATTTCTATCTCTCATTGTAATGATTTGGAATTATGTGGTCTACCATCACTTTCCTATATATGACCTTGAATATGGGAACCACGACTATGTTCATAACATATTCTTTATGGAAAAGTTCTTCCTTTTTGTGAGAAACCCCAATCATTACATTTTTCACCCTCCTATCTACCTACGGAGCCATGCTAGAGGTCCACATGTGTCACTTGTAAATCTCATCATCCCCTCCCCAAGTGGTCTAATTGGCTACCCCTAGCTCTATCTAAAGTAAAAATGTTAGATACTCATATCAAACACTATATTATACAAAAAGTAGATTGTTCCCTTGAAGGAAAATTGTTCATAGAAAGCAAAAATTGTCAAGAGTATAGATTAATCCCTAAAGGATAGCTATCATGCATATATCATCCCTGCCATCTAAAAAGTCAAAATTCAAAATCCAAAATTCAAAATCCTAAATCATAGACCACTCCCTCAAATAATGGATACTATCTTATATCATGGAAATGAAGGCTTCCACATTGTTCAAACTTCTGAAAATATCAAAAAAGAAAATATCATAAACAAGCATCCCTAGAAAGCTTCTGCATCGATAAACTTTCCCATCTCTAAAAACTTCCCACATCGATCAATTTACACCATGTTTCTCAAATATGGGGCATAGACCCATGAATACCACATAAGGAGAACCTATTTCCCCATATAAGCTCCATATTACCCCCTTGTCATGTCTATAGGCACATTTTCCATTTCATCTCCGCAGGTCTTAAATGTGACTAATTATCGTTGGTTATATGTCAACACATGTCATTGGTCACAAGTGCATCACTCTGCATTGTTCCCTTTCACATTTTCCCTCCAATCAAGTTCTAAAAAAACTATGTACACATGTTTCTTTCTATGAGAAGATGCTTTCATAATCTTTGAGTCACCCAAACAAGGTCACACTCTTTGCTTCATTTCTCATATTTCAAATCCATGCCCTATCCATCGATTCATCATATTGTCTATACCTACCTTGTATCCCTACAATCTACTTAATTTCCAAATCACTTTCTATCAAATAAAAAAATCACCTATAGCCACATCCACACACATATCTAAATCCATCCCACCTATTGTATCCCAAAAACATCTCATATATATTGTATTTCATCATATTAAAACATTTAAACCACACATCACATGTCTATATCCATCATCTGTGATTTATCAAACCATCACATCAAAATTATATAAATCATAATGTCACATCATCAATATGTGTTTAATATATAAAGTTAAAGCATCCATAACATAATCAAAACCATCATCACAGAACACATGTAAGCCATCTAAATCAAGATTATATATATATATATACGTCATAAAAAAATGGTCCATACATCCATGATAGGCCTCTGCGGGCTCTATAATCAAAATCTACACATCAAGTCTATCACATTCACTTAATGTACGGTACATTAGATAATCTAAATCCTCTTGACATAGGTGTCTATACACTCTCCATGCATCCCTATCCACCATCATCTTACCTCGGCTACGCCACGCTTGCAGTGATCCTTGATTTTTTGGCACACTATTCTCCTCTTGGCTAGGTACACCACATATCGAGGTACCTTAGGCAACCTTGTAGTCATAATACGGTTTGTAACATTGTGTCTCCACTCCAAGAGCTTGGTACTACTCCATCGTCATAGTGCTAGGAGGAGCCATTTGTCATACTCCCTATGTGGCTCCTTGAGCGTCACCCCTGTCGTTCGATGCGACACCCAGAGATCCATATTTGTCCCTATAAGCCTCTCGCTGCCTATGATACCTATCTTTCTATTGTATTACGTGTTCCCTCTCATGTCATGCAACATATCTATCCTACCTTGTCACATCCAACTCCGCCTATAGAGGTGGATATCTCACTACCTTTGTAGTTGCTACATCCCCATATCCTTCACCTCCAGTGCTACTACCTCCCCTTTAGATGACACCTATGTATCCAAACTTGTCTGTCCTCCTCCTCGCCTGCCTAGACTGCCCACACTACATCCCACCACTCTACAAACCCTTTTCCCACTCACACATCATCGTCATCATCCCCTGGAGCCCCTACGTCCTCTAATGGGTCAATCATTATTGGAGTAGGTAGATCCCTCTCATATCCTCCCCGCCTGTTTATTATGGGTGCCCCTTCCTTTGCTGAACCACTCCAAACTATCTCATAACTCATGGAAACTAGATGGCCTCCACCCTATCTAGCCTCTTCCCTCATACCCATTGAATCCTCCTCATACCATGTACCTCTATCTCCAAACTAGTCCTTGTTGGGAAGTCTCAAGTATGACCTCCATCTCACATCATCCATGTCTAATCTATCTAAATTTTCCTTGAACCAATCCTCACCCTGAGCATCCCTATCCCCATGAGCCTCATCGGCTCGCCATCTCAAAAATACAAACACCAACTCGATATGGTATCCTATGACCCAAGGTAGCCCTAATGACCTAATCATTGCTATATGCTCATAGGCCCAACAATGTAGCAAGAATCCCACATCTAATCCTAATATCTTCTTTGTCACATACATCTAGAGCTTGTGATAAACATGTGTAAGGAAGCCCCAAATAAAAATACTATCCTATTCTCCACCACATCTTCCAAAACACATGTTAGTGTCCATGGGAGTCTATCTCCCCTAATTTGGTAGAGTATAATATAGATAGCCATCATGATCAAACACATGAATCTACTTTGAGGTGTCCTCGCATCATATTGGGCCTCTATATGGAAGGCCCCGAACTAAAATCTATCCCCTAAGCCTCATCCCCAAACATTTTCCTTCGTGTCTCCATCCTCTTATCTAATATAATCAGCTCTATAGGCTCCCCCAGTATCGGTAGCCTCAATATGTGGTAAAAGTCCTCTAGAGTAACCGTCATCTCCCAGGTCTTGAAACATAATGTGCTAGTCACACATCCCATCTACCAATCAATATAATCATCAACCCCACATCTCTCGGTATCCTCTAATAGTGTTGAAAACCACCCAACCCCAATGCAGCTAAGTGATCCCAGTCCGCATCACCACATCCCTCTAATGCAATCATACACAATAGGGACTTTATCTCTAAGGTATAATGTATGTATCACAAAAACCCGATCAAGTAATCATCCATTAGCATCAATCAATTTTTTTAGTGTTTTTATACATTATCACCTAATTCTTCCCAGTGGATGCCAACCTAGTAGGGTCGACACCCTTTTTCCATGGTTGATGCTACCCTTCCCACCAGTCAACGAAGATCATGCCCGGTTTCGCCGACCTCCCCCAGGAACACTCCAAATCTTGAAAAATGCATAAAATTTAAACAAAAATCAAATAAAAACCAAAAAACTGCTAGGTTTTCATTACTTATCATCCTCCAAGTCCTCGTAACGCTTCCTCGCTACTCCATCGACCTCCATCACTCTCAAATCTTAGATCCTCTCTCTCTCATAGCTCTCAATCGTTAAAAATTTCACCATCCAAATGAGCCTTTTAGTTCAATCCAACGCTTATATAGCCACCTTTGGTGCCTGGTTGCCATCGAATTTCCTTAGTCATCATTGATTTAACTTGGTCACCACCAATGCTCTGTAGTCACCATCGACCCTACAATCCTTGGCATATTTTAACTCATTTGATCCATTCTTACCATCAAATGATCTCATCATACACCTTTTTGATACAATTTTACATACCTTTCTTAGCTCATTGCAAAACCACTACATGAACACGCTTGTGTTCCCCTCGACACCGTCTCTCATCTTTGTCCCCTTGGGACACATATTTTCCACTTCCCCATGTCTAGAGGATAACCTATATATTTTTCCTCTCTTTATTGCCCAAACATTATTTGACCATCCTCTCTAAACTCATCACCTAAACCTTACACAATTATTTATTAATTACCTGTAATTGATAAATCCACATCATCTCACCCGCCACCTCATTTCGCCACTTCATCATGACTCCAGCCCTAACCCTAAACTAACCTAATTAAGACCTATAACTTGGTCTACACCTACACCCATGACTAATGACCCCTTTCTCGCACCCAAAACCGACCTTCTAGTCACTTGACCAAGCCCGCAACTAATCTCTCGGGAGAAAAGCAGGGAAGGTGGGCTATTTTACTAAAAATAGCCTACTTTTTCCTTACCGATGCCGGTTCCTACTCGACCGCCGTCGGTTACGTAACCGCCATCGTTCCTCAGTAAATGGTCTCCCCAAACCAAAAACAAAGGATCGGAATTTCATTTTGGATGAGGGAAGGATTTTTGAATCAACAGAGATCATTTGGGAGTGATCAAGAGAGTCCAGATCTTCACTTGACCGAGCAGAGACGAGTGGAGAAACCAGAAGAGTTTGCAGCAAAGGAGATCAACTTGCATCTTCACAAAAACCAAGTAAGTCACATCTGCATGTCCTCTCGTTATAACATTTCTTATGCTTTTGAATCACACCTCATAAATCCATTCCGAATCCACTACCCAAATGCATCAGATCTAACTATCATTCATCTACCTCTCATCACCTTATTTCCTAATATCACCTATATACAAATTTTACAAACAACACAACCACCCCACAAAACAACCAACCTTCAGATCTTAGACCATACCGATATCGGTTATCAAGAATCGTATCGGTTATCCCGACTATAACCAAAACCAGCCTTTCCCTACCCAGCTTCAACGAAGCAATTTAATTGATATATCTTACGCCTTTTTGTGTTAATTCATATTAGCAGGGAACTCGACCACCTTCAAAGGAAGTTTTATATTTCTACGGTACGCGGCCCAAGGCAGTTCCTCATTTATTGTCTAATCAAAATCGTGTGGTCTTGTGTTCTTATTTGCAGTAGTCCTTCCAAGACAAAAAGGAGTTCTTCGCAATAACCCGATTTCTTCTTCTACGGTAGGTTCACGCGCACACCATCTCGACGCTCAATGTATTCCTCCTAGCCCTAACCTTATCTCTGCTTCTAAAAGGAATGAAACATTTCGAGTGAAACATTTTGGCACGACCATGTGGGACCCATTTTGGGTTTCTTTCTTTCTTGCTTGCTTTCATATAGGAGTATACTTTGTTGTTTTCTTCTTCTAAAAGATATTCACAAGGTTTTATATTATTTTGATAAAAGAACTTGCTTTGCTTTTACATCTCGCATTAGTGAAAGTCATCTCTTTTGCTTCATCGAATATCATTTTCGATTTGGGTTTAAAACACGTGTATCAGCATTACGCTTGTCATTGTTTTCAATTCTAGTGAACATAGATTAAGTAATGTGTCGTACACGTGGGGTGATATCCACGGTATTGACAAGAAATTAATCTTACTTTCACTGCACAACACATACCGAATCACTTCACAATTAACACAACAGCTCAAACACCCCCCTTTTCCGTGGTATTCCTCCGCCCGATTGAGGTAACCTTATAAGCCAAAACAACTTGACATTTCCCTAAGTCTTTTGTTTAGGATTGACATCATTTCCGCGTCTAAAGGCATAAGCCCACAATAATTAAAATTAACCCTAGGGTTAGTCTCTGGATTTGCGTGTGCATCTTGCTTGTTTTTAGTTCTCGCTTTTTTTCTCATACCCCGCTTCTTCGTGTGATCAATAATTGGACAAGTATACTAAACGTTGTTAAAAATCAAATTAGCAGCCTTTTATATCTTGTTAGCCTGACTTCTTACACCGACATCGGTTACCGACCGCCATGCCGGCTATAGTATAACCGACATCGTTACATGAGACCGATATCGCCATCGTCTTTCCCAACCCCGACAAACAAAGAACCTACCAATTTCACCAAGCCCGAGTTTGTTTCTTGTTTCCCTCGACGGATCAAACCCTACCGTGAACTCCCCGTCCATGGTTGTTATCACTCGAAAGCAAGCCGCCATGGTTTCACATGCTTCTCGCTTTTGCCTCAATCACCCCTTCACATTCTCGTGGGAATCCTACACGGATACCTGGCCGAGGTTCCTAAAATTCCTGTGGGAGATAAGGACTTTGCCAAGTTTCTGGATGCTAATTCTAGCGCTGTACAATACTATTTGTCTCATACCCCTGACCGTACGCCTGATGGTCAGCTCCTTGTTGGTATGCCTATTAGTATAGCTGCTCATTTAGCTCCCACTCCGCCTGATAACACCGCCTTGCTTCCTGCATCTCTAGCCCCGTCTCCCAATCCGACGGCTTCAGAGGTTCATACGACTCAGATTGGCTTTCCGTTGGTTAATCTTGGACCCCACATATCATTACCGCCGATCGCCCTACCTCATCTCTCTTGCATCGCTCCGTTCATGACTTGCTCTCTCGCCACCTATCCACACTAGCTTTCCTTCTCAAGCTCCGCCTACCTTTTCTTTCCCATACACGTATCCAAAGAACCTCAACATCTTATATGGGACATCCCTATTGGTCGCCTCAACATATTCATCCTCCATACCTTATCAACACTTAACCCCACCATTGTCCAAATGAGGCCCTTGGCCCAATTTGCCTCCGTTTACCACAATCGCACCATCATCTCATCCAACCACGGATTTCATTAAACAAATGATGGACAAAATGCAAAACCCGGAGGCTTCGCTTTCAGAAGTCGTAGCGCCTTGACATACGAGCAAGTTTGTGGGAGCCTATTCACCCCTCGTCCCCCTTCATTCGTATCCTCCTCAATGGGAATTACCAAAATTTACCCGCTTTTAACAAGAAAGAGGACCTCAACAACACTTGCGATCATTTAGACATGCTTGTTATTTGATTGCTCATGATGATGCCTCATACTCGCACCTTTCCCATGTCCTTATCAGACCCGCCTTGGAGTGGTGGTACAAAGGCTTTTAACCCAAAGACTCAATCTTCTCTTTTAACCAACTAGCCCAATCTTTTTGGATCATTTCTCCATTAACATTGCAAGAAAGTATCTATCACCGACCTTTATGCCATCCGACAACCAAGACGAATCTATCGCAGATTTCGTTGGACGATGGCGGGCCTTATCAACCAACTTACATATGCCTCGCCTCAGTCGAACTTATCGAACTTTTTACGCGGGCATGTGCTAAGCACATTTCTCCTACTCTTCAAATTCAAACTTTCCGCACATTGATGAGGCCTTTACCATGGCTCGAAACTAGAAATTCGAGCCTTAGAAGAAGAGAAATTGCGGTGCGCAACAAAACCCCATTTCCGAACTCAGATTCCACCAACAAACCTAACACCACCAATCCTCACCCATCGACCGCTTCAAATCAAAAGGGGCCGTGCACGCGTGATGGTCAAATCCCAACCACCGCCTAATACCCCGCCAAAACCACTTATAAGTATAAAGCGTAACCCATCAACTACACTCCTGGGAGAAACATATGGTGTGATATTGAAAAATTGCTCAAAGCAGAGCCATTACCTTACCTCCCGTTAAACCTCACTCCGGTTTGATTCTACCCGCGCTATACCTTCCCGGTACAAAGAAAATGACTTCAGAACTTTCACCGCGTAAAAGGACATAGTCATGAAAACGCAAAATGTTGAAAAACATAGTGCAGAAATGGTTGACGCAGTGATATAACCTCGATAATCCTAATGCCCCCGCCAACCGAAATTTGAAAATCTTCAACAAACCATTCCCAAATCACTCATCCAACAGTAACGTAAACCAGGATATCTTAGCCGAGGAGAGTGTTCATGAGATCCATGCAGTCTTCGATACCCAGCCAAAAGCCTCTATCGAGAAAATTTTGAATCAAGCCTCTTCACTAACACAGAGTCCGAACCTCCTTTACCACCATCAAGCCAAAGCGAAATCATTCCTTTACCCATAAAGGAGTTAATCGCCTGTACTTCTCTTCCCATCAATGAGTCTTCTTATACCACTTCCCTACAAGACTGCGAATGATGTTATCTAATCTATCTATTTCCCAAACTTCTCCTTCTACCGCTCTTGCTGCACAAGAGGAAGGTACGCCACTCCTTTGACATCCTTAGACGAGAAATCTCTGCACCGACATCACCAAATTCTTTAACCATGACAGATCCTCTCGAACATGCCCTCTTACCTATTAGTTCTTCATCGCCTAAATCTTTTCAAAGACCAGCCGACCTCTTAACATCTATTGATACAAAGGCCTCATCTACCCCGTATCATACCCACAAAGGGATTGGAATCACAACCCACCTTTCTTCCGTACAAAATTTACAATTCACACTCAAGACCTGTCATTCTCCGCAGGATAGACGAATCTCGTGGGAACGCTTGAGTACCCCCTATTCTACTCAAATGTAGATGACCGATCCGACACCTCTACCATATACCCTAAGTGTTTACGTAAACTCAAAATGCCTATGTCCTCATTCTCGTCCCCGTATCTATACCAAGTATCCCATCCACCTCTATTAACCCAACTAAATCTTCCCCTACACTGGGACCTCACCAATACCTGGGCCTCACACACCCGCCTAAGCGACTAGATTTATCCAAAATAAAGCCGCCCCCACCTAGGAGACAAACTCAACCAAAGGCTCTATCACAATCAAAACCATCATCGTCACACCTACCTTCCATATGGGACCTCATCCTTCCACCTCGCATCAATATATCATACTCCCGTGTTTTCTTCAAAACGACCTACGCCTTCTGCACCTATACAGAGATCTAAGGGTATATCAACATTGTCACCCCACATATCCTGTCCACCCATCAACCCTAAACGAACTCCATCATCAAAGGATTTATTTTCTGTCACTCCCCTTTCTCCGTGGTTGTTTCCGCTACCACGTCATCTGGTAGCCTCATCATCTAACCAGTTGAATATAGCTTCTGCGCCAAAGAAACCACGTTTAGTGAAAACCACGTGTCAACACCCCTCGGCTAAACCACCACCCGTACGAACCAACCACGCCCAAACATTACCAAAACCCGCAAACCAATACCTCATCCTCCTCCGATTTTGACCCACTCAAAGGATCTTACGCCAAAATCCTTGCTATGTTGGTGGAGAATGCGACCATTTCCCTACCCCCACTTAGACCTTATGACCCGTCTAAACCTCGACCTATAGGTTATGATGAGTCTAAAATCTGCGCCTATCACCGCACACCAGACATGATGTGGAGAGATGCAAAGCTTTAAAACCATCCTTCGTCACCACCTCTCCTGATACAAAGGTTAAGAAAGACAACTTACGAAGGGAGAGACCTTTAGCTTCAACCCTCTACTATACCATCTATCCCCGCCTCACCAAGATCTATCATTATTACAACCCCACCTCTCAAGACCATGATTTATCCCAACCATCTTCCTCATCTCCAGCCTACGAGATTAATATGATTAGTGTGCTACTCGAGCGCGTAAAAACAACGAGAAAGCAAAAGAAAGCACACATGCGCCCTCTCTTTCTCCATCCAAAGATCCCGATTGCACCACCACCCAAAGTGGTTATTCGTGGACCCGCTTACCCCTGCCTCTAATGGAGTTGCCCATCGAGCCATGATCAAACAACTTCACCAATCACCCGTAAAATGACACTATATGATCTCATTCAGATTTCAATCCCATCGACAAGCTCTCGTTGAAATTCTTCAAGGGATCGAGGTCTTACCTAATGAAACCCCGCTCGTTGCCTCCATTCTAACACCCAATCACGTTGCTTCTCTCACCAAACAACCCATCGCCCCAACCACTTCGTACAACAACAAGTCATGTGCAGCTGCTGGGCTCAAGATGAAATTGTTGACTTTGGTAAGTAAGATCCCGACTCGCCTCTTTTCATCTCGGGCCTACGTCCGGGACATTCGGGTACGCTCGTGTTATGATTGACGGGGTGCTAGCCTAAACATCATCTCTTCAAAAGCCTTCCAACAAATGAATATCCCTTCTAGCTACATGTGTGCAATCCCATCATGTCGGTCATTCAATGACGCTATTACCTCTACCTTAGGCACCGTGATCCTCAACATTCGGGTAGACCACGACTTTACCCGAACTCTTCTATGTCCTCAAGGAGAGTTCCAATATAACATATTGCTAGGTCGCCTCGATCCAAGCATGGGATGCGTTCCTCAACATTACATGATGCATAAAATTTGAGTACGAGGGGAAGTCCTACACCGTAAAAGCTGATCCTCCCCTTTAAAACCTGCAATATGTTATACCGCCCTAACGATGTGCTTATACCAATCAAGACACCCATACATTCAACCCAACCATCCTCTTCAAATGTACCTCAACCATCCACCTCAACCGCACCTACGCCTTCAATCGATGAAACCACCGCCGCAAAACCACTTCCTTCCCCGCAGCCTAACATCCCAACCGCAGATCCCTTAGTAGATGTTTTTCAACGCCTTACGCTGGGGAGTATCGCTATATAACGTTAGTTCTTTCCATACCCACACAGAATACGGACAGTACATGCACATCCTACCTATGACCGTCGTGTGGGGAAGTAATCTCTTACGACCACCCTATCGCGCACCAACCTAACGTATGGGGGTGTTGACGCATCCTCCATTACCCCCGAACCCCTCTTGGTGTGGTTCCCTTCCAATCCGATTTTCAATACTTGACAAATCGTCATTTTCCCTCACCTTCGACTCGCCGTGCTTGGAAAGGCTTTGGTTTTGGTCTTTATGAACAAGGCCGACATACACTCATTCCCGTGACTACACGCAAACACAATGATCGTAGTGGTCTCGGATTTCCGGGAACACTTATATCGATGGAACCTCGTGTCAGTTGTCTTCTAGAAGACGATGACGTTACCCCTACCGAACCATCATCACCCATTTTGCCTTCGCCACCACAGTCAGTCAATAGATCCTGAATCTATCCCTCCTAACTTTTTTTTTTCTTCATAAATGCTATCTTCCTAGGTCCTCTCATTTATCAACGCGATAATGAGGACCCCTCTTCTATTCCCCTTCTATATCCAGACATGATTGAAGAGGACTCACCTTCAATTAACGTTGTTGAGTGCCAGGATGATGACTCCATCCTCACTTACCTTGGCGCGGATGACTCTTATATTCAACGCGCCTTACCATCTGAAACCCAAACCATGCTGAATGAATCTACTATAGAAATCAACATCCACACGGAGGAGGATCCTCACATTGTGAAGATCGGACAATCCCTTAACGCATCAGAACAAGTCTCCTTTACTACCTTTCTCCGTGCTCGCAACCAAGCTTTTGCTGTCCTACGCCGACATGCCAGAATTGATCCTACCATAGCCCGGTCCATAACATCACTCTAAACCCCGATTCCAAGCCAATTAAAATGTAAATTGAGAAAATGCATCCACGCATTGCTCTCTTGGTCAAAGAGGAGCTTCAACGACTCCTTTTTCGTTTTTTCATTTCGCCTATTGACTATCCTCAATGGATTTCTAACATCGCACTGCCACTAAAGCGACGGGGACTTTTGATATGCACGGATTTCCGGGATCTTAACCTCGCTTGCCCTAAGGATGACTTCCCCTACCTAGTATTGACCAACTTGTAGATCTCACCGCAGCCATGAGATGCTCTCTCTCATGGATGGCTTTTCAGATATAACCAAATTTTGGCTGCTTCGCCGATCAACATAAAACCGCCTTCATAACTCCTCGGGAACCTTCATTATCGTAATGCCATTTGGCCTTAAGAATGCTTGGTGCAACCTATCAATGGCTATGACCTACATTTTTCATGACATTATGCACACTATCCTCAAGATTACGCCGACGATCTTCTTGGCAAATCTAAACATCGCAGTGAACATCTCGATGTTTTAACCATTATTTTTGATCGCTCTGCTACAATATTTCTCCATTCCCTTCAACCAAAGAAATGTGTCTTCGTGTCCTTTCGGGAAACTTCTTGGCTTTATCGTCTCTTTGCGTGGCATCGAGGTCGACCCATCTAAAGTCAAAGCTATCCTAGAAATGCCCCCACCTACCAATCTCAAACAATTGCGTAGTTTACAAGGTAAGCTCCAATCTATCCGACGTTTCATCTCCCAACTCTCAGATCGATGTCAACCTTTCCATCACCTTCTTAAAAAGGACATTGATTTTCAATGGAGCGAAGAGTGCCACCAAGCCTTTGAAGCTCTCAAAACTTATCTCTTGCAGCCACCCGTGCTTATCCCACCTCAAGACGACCGCCCTTTCTACCTTTACCTTTCCGCCACTGACCACGCTGTAGGGGCCATGCTTGCACATCGTGACTCTGAGAATCGAGAACAAGCCATTTATTATATAAGTCGTATTTTGGTGGACTATGAGACTAGGTATACACATGTAGAAAAGTTATGCCTAGCCCTATCATTCGTGGCTACCAAACTCCGACACTACCTTCTGAATCACAAAACTTTCGTCATCACCAACACGGACCCCATCCATTACATGTATGCCAAACCTCATCTAAACCAACGCATCGCCAGATGGCTCATGCTCCTCGCCGACCTCGACCTTGAGTTTGTCCACCAGAAATCAATCAAAGGACAAACCATCTTGCACCAACTTCATGGAGGCCCCTTTACCTGGGGAACAATTTACCAATTTTACATTCCCAATGCACGAACTCATCGCTACTCTTTCCCTCAAGGAGGAGTCGTATCCAATGACCCTCTTCTTCGATGGATCCAAATGCCACCATGGTGGAGGAGCCGGCGTTGTTCTCATTCCTCTCGACGCTGAGCCCATGCCTCTTTCATTCCGACTCGATTTCCCTTGCACTAATAATACAGCGGAATACGAGGCCCTTGTCTCGGGTCTCCAAGTGGCGCCGCACTTAGGTATCAAATCTATCAATATTTTTGCGACTCTCAATCGGGTAGTCAATCAAGTTATGGGCATCTACCAATGTAAAAATGAGGAACTTCAAAAGTACAAACACTACGTGGATTCACTTCTAGCCTTATTTACTCACTATTCTATCCAAACCATTCCCCGCTCCACTAACAAATTTGTGGATACTATGGCTTGCTTAGCCTCGCAAATTCCAGCTTCATCAATCGATCAATTATTCGCCTTGGTCCAACAACTTTTGCCCCATCCTACTCAACCCCGTAGTTTGTATGATAAATACCGTGTCTACTAATTCGCAGGATACCGGTACCACCAATTTCACGACTACCTTACAACCTCGCTCTCCTTCCGACCTTACTAGTACGGCAAACGCGCTTTTCTTAAACACGTTTTCGTTATGTAGTTATGGGGGACCTTTATAAACGTGGCTTTGATGGCATCCTCCTTCGATGTCTCACCGGCGCGGAGGTCACCCATACCATCCAACAGTCCATGACGGTATTCGTGGCGGACATTTTAGTGGCTTTCGCTGCGTGGCCAAACGAATCCTTCGCCTTGGTTATTATTGGCCTACTAATAACGATTGCTATGAATATGTTAAGCATTGTGTTATGTGTCAACAACACGCCAACCTTCAACATACTCCTAGCCACCCCCTACAGTCGCCCGAGATCTTGGCCTTTCTCACAATGGGGTTTAGACCTTATTGGTGAGATTCACCCGCCCTCTTCGCAACGCCACCGATGGATTATCACAAAGAACCGAATATTACACAAAATGGGTGGAGGCTATTCCACTCATTTCAACCAAAAAGAAAAAATTGTAGAGTTCATTAACCACCACATTATCTGCCGCTTTGGTGTTCCTCATCGCCCGATAATGATAATGGAAAATCTTTCAAAATAAGTTATTGTAAGACCTTTGTGACAACTTTGGTATTAAACTTAGCTTCTCATCACCCTACTATCCACAAGCAAATGGACAAGCCGAATCCTCTAATAAAACCCTAACCAAAATCCTCATGAAAGTTGTCAATGAGTCTCTGGAAGAAATTGGCACGATCACATCCCCTTTCGCTTTGGGCTTATCGCATACAGCATTCGTACTCTACTAATGCTACACCTTTTTTTTCGTATATGGTACCGAGGCTGTCTTGCCTCTCGAAATACAAATACCCTCCTCGTAATATCTCTTCAGATATTCTCACCAACGATGATTTCCGCCAAGAGCGGTTAGCCCAATTGGAGCTTGACGAACGCCGCCTTACAGCCTCTCGATCACCTTCAAATCTACCAAAAACGTATCAAGCGTGCTTATGATAAGTGACTTCATGAGCGTACATTTTAAGGTTGGTGATCTTGTCCTCAAAGAGAATCAACATGTAACCAAACTAGAAAAGAGCAAACGTGGAAAATTTGCTCCTAATTGGATCGGGCCTTATATAATCACTCACACTTATGGATCAGGCACTTATCGTTTAGCTTCGCTTAATGGTAAACCTGAGCCTGAACCCCTTAATGCCTTGCATCTTCGACCATTCTACTGTTGAATTTAGTGTTATATCACTTCTTATCTACCTACTGCTCGTCCCTTGAGCTCATTTACCGCTACATACACTTTGTTTCCTACATCTCCAAATAAAATCAAGCTCACTTCTCACCTCCCCTCAATGATGCCTTCCCCTTTTTAGTCTAGTCCATGACTTTAAAGTCTTAAAATAACACCTTCTTATGGGATTTTCTTGAGTCAAACTTCCTACCAAACTAGATGCTTCACGCCAAAAGAACATCTAGCTATCTAAATTATATATAGACTGCTCCCTTGAAGGACAGCTATATGCCAAATTATTGCTGCTATTATATATAGACTGCTCCCCCGAAGGACAGCTATGCACTAAAATCATATCTGCTACTATAAATAGACTGCTCCCTCGAAGGACAGCTATACACAGTCAGCCTTTATCAGAAGCTTCTCGCATGGATCAGCTTTGTGAAGACCTCAAGAATAGCACAATCAATATCCCTTGTAGACTTCCCGCATCGATCGCCTATATTCAAGAAAATAAAAGCCTCATTCAAAAGAACTTTTGGGTCATGGACTTGTCTATTTAGGGTAGGTTCTCTTCGCCGTAACACTCACTTTGTAATAAGTTCTCCACTCAACTATACCATTCACCTCACCTCACCATTTGTTTCAACTCAAGGGACGTGACGTACACCTGATATGTTGTGATCATACAACTCTTTTCACCTATTGACTTCTCGTCTATGCACCGGTACCTAGGGCTTCAAGTTCATTCTATGTTGTGTGGTTTGTTTTGCTCTGTTCACCTGCGGAGCACTCTTTCCTCTTTGCCTTGCATCTAGGATTGTGTGTTGATCTTAATCAGGACATGATTCCCTACCACTTGGGTAGGCTAACTTTCGCTTCCCTTATACCTTTTACAACATCACCAATTCATTACCAACACCATCAACCTTACCTTACCAATATTACTATCAATACTTTTACCAACCAACCAATCGCCTAACCATACCTAAATTGCCTGAATTCACCTCTCCCTGGTCCTAAGGGAGAACTACATCGGTCTGAGGCCCCTCCTTGCTTTGTGCAATGGGCTATGTAGGCAGCACTTCGGAGACATGGGGTCTCCCAAGGTTAGCTCGACCATCCCCTACCATAACCTATCATGTGTAGTAAATATAAACATTTTTTGTGTATTTCTATTTCATCACATTCCTCTTTATCCTTTTTTCAAAACACCGAAAATCAAAACACAAACATTCTTATTATTATCGTAACTCAAATCAACATACATATTCAGCTTTATTTAGATGTTAAACACATACATCTTCTCTATCATCGACACGCAGGTCGGCATCCTTATTTATTCTTATACCTTGCTAACATTTACTTAGACCTCACGCCTCATCCCGAACTAGGGATGATCGTGATCGACGACGCCGCCACTGTGCCTCTTCGTCCTCAACGGTACCACGGCTATTGGTACCGCCCACCGATCTCGCTAATCTCTCTCGTAACATATGAATACGCCTCCTCGCATGGAGGAATCCAGCCTCTAGTCCTCCGTGCTCGTGACTCCGCAACCACTAACAATCCTCTTGCCTCATTCACTCGCGCTTGAGCCGCTGAACTAAACTCGCAGACGATCTCTCTCCGCTGTAATCACAGCTATGTCGTGGCGATCACGTACACCTCGCAGCTCGCTACCCACCATAACCTATAGGCCTCTCGCTGCCTCGCATCCATTACATCGCGATCGGCCGCTATCTCCTCTCGCCCTTCTCGGAGGTGTTGGCCGGGAGGTGAGAATGCCGCCGCGCCGATCCTCATATATGGTCTATAAGCTCGCGGTATGTCTTGCACAATCCAAATTGTCGCCGCACGCGATCTATAGGAATCCTCTCATACTCACTCGGCCCGTGCCCGCGATCCACCTCAATCGCTCTACACCCTCAACTCCTCGCCTATGTTCTCTGTTACCATATAGTTCCCGTAAGGCCTCCAAATATCCGCAATCATCGCCTCTCCCATACCCGCCTATAATACTCAATGTCACCCGTCACACTCGGGATCTTGCTCTTGTTCGTCTCGACCCATCGTCTCAACCCCAACCTCGTACTCGGGCTCTCCCGATCGGGATGGGTCGGCCTATTGGTCGCACACACACAATGTGCTCATAGGCCCAACAAAGGTAATAAGTATGAACCATCCAATGTAGTCCCGTGATTTCGCCTACAAGCCCATAAACCCCTCGTATAGCTCCGCCTAAATATGCAGTGCCATGCAAAAGTCACGTTCCTTTCTATCATCTCCCAAATAACACACATCAATGCCTTTGGAAATCTTCCCCTTCCGCCTCTGTAATGCATAATACCCTACCGCTATCATTAATATCACCGCTAACCTTGTCTCTCGTGTGTGTGTATACATTATGCCATACGTAAATGTCAAACCTCGCCGTGTCAAATCTCGTGCGATGGACCAAATATCATGTTATCGCTGCTGCGCCCCGCGCTAGGTATTGCCTCGATATACCGGTGTTCCTATAATCGGGAGTCTCAAAATATGGAACACATCTTCCAATGTCACCGCATCATCCCCCGCTGCAGATAGAAGGTATTTGTCTCAGATTCCATCTCTCAATCAACGCCTCGTAATATAGCATGGTTACGTGTGATTCGTGAATAATAGCGGATTCCACTTAACCCCAAATGATTTATCAATGTCCATTCAGCTCGGGGCAAGTTACATCCGCCGGATTCGTGACAACAGCGGTGGTACACTATCATTCATCCTCAACCCTGCCGCTTGCATACATCCAAATAACAAACAACCATTCAATTCCTCAAATCCCCCCTGGTTTTTTCTCAAATTCTGGAAATTCCTACAAAGAACCAGATTTTAAACTAACTGCATGGGTTGAGTAACCGATACCGGTTATCCCTAACCGATATCGGTCACTGTTACCTTCATACAGCCTGCCTAAATACACCACCTACGATAATAATTTGAGCGTTTATTCCTTTCTGTACATACAAACATACCCAAAACCCCTGATTACCTACCCCGTAACACTCACCTCATCTATAACCCTTGCTATCATGTTTTCTTTCTCATATCTACCCACTTAATCTCCCTCCTCCTATTCACAAAACATGCAAAAATCAAATCACAACCAAAACGCTTACCTCTTGGGTCAGCAGCAGCTGCGGTGGCACTTGTCTTCCTCTCGTCCCCGCTCGCCGGATGCTTCTCCTCATTCTCGTCATGATCACCACTCTTTTCAAATTCACCTTTCTACCGTCTCAATCTCAGATCGCATTCACTTTCCCTGTCTCTTTTCTTATCACCTAAATCTCTCATGCAATACCCGTCTCTTTTCTCCTTATCACTCAAATCTCTCATTCAAATACCTCGTCCCACTTGTCAAAAAGCGCCGCTGCTCACAGATTTAACTTCGTGCATGGCTCTCAAAATTAGAACTTAAGTCACACCCTAGCTTTTTTTCTATTTTTAGAAAAGCTCATCCCTAAATAACCGGTATCGGTTATGTGACCGATATCGGTCTATCAGCTACCGACATCGGTTCCCTAACCGATATCGGTTACACACCTGCCTTTTTGAAACATGGTTCTTTTCTTCATTTTTTACCTAATTTTTGTCGCGCCCGCCTCTTTTCCTGCATCTCATCACCATTATCCATATTTGTCCATCCACCACACATATCATTACAATTTCATTAACATCATCTATTTTACAAAAACAAACAAGCCATCAACTAAGGATACCAAAACAAAACAAAAAACTATCTATCTATACATCATTTGGATCCAACTCATCAGATACATATATAACAATGTCCCAAAACCAGCACCAAAACATGCAACATTTCATCATATAACATGTCATCCATATATACGCAAAAGACATCAACATCATCCATATATCAACATGTCAATTAAACTCATCATACATTCTATATCACAAACCATCGACGAAATACTTAAAAACATTTTAAACACTACATGTGGATCAAACATCATCTCTATATATATATACAAGTTTCAAATATACAATGTGCCTCGATCGGGCCTCTCGTGATCTCATCATCCAACAAAGCCGCACGCAGCCGCAATAACTATCAAACATCTCGACTCGCTCGCAGCCGTCCTCATATCAAAATATACTCGCTCGCAGCCAGATCAATCAGCATAACCCGTGCATTTCGCTCGCAGCCGGTCTATAATGAATCAATAAATGAATAAATGTAGGCACGCAGCCTCTATCAACACAACCGCTCATGCACGGTGCCCATGTCCAATATACAAATGTGCAGGACCCTCGCCTCTCTCCACCTCCCCTCGCCTCGTCTCGCTCGCTGGTCCTCGTCCCGCCTCCCGCCTCCTACCTCGTAATGCACACCGGCCGTGGCCGCACTCTCCTCGCGATCTCGACTATGCGAGGTCTCGCTCGGTGTAAGCCGCATATGGCTCGAGAGCCCCCAGACTATCAAGAACATCCTCGATAGTACGGCCTCCGCTCCGCTCCATATATTCGTCCCGTGCCACCGTAGGTACTGGGCTGGTCTCGACTCCTACCGCGCACTTCGTGCTCGGGCCGTGGTCGCTGCCGGTGTGGTGGTATCTCGTACTCGTGCTCGGGCGTGGGCTGCTGGTGGTGGTATTCTGTACGTATCGGCTCGGGCCGGTGGGCTGCGCTGGTGGTGGTGTGGTGCTCGTGCTCGTATTCTCGCGCTCGGGCTAGCTGCTCGTAGGACACCTATTCGTGCTCGTGCAGCAGCCAACCGCCTCGTAATAGCCGCACTGCCTCGAGCTGATCTCGCTCGCTATCACCGCAGCAAAGTTCAAGTTCTGGCTGTGTGGGCGGTAAGGTATCCTAATGCTTCTCTCGACCAGCCCACCAAACCATGAATGCCCCGTACACCCAAAGATCATCTACACCATCACTCGCCGGCCTCTCAAAGAACCCAACTGGGTCCAAGGGTGTGGTGTGCAAGTGGGGCTCTACATCATCCCTCCTATACCGAGGGAAGGGAGGTGGCTCGCCCTGCTGCAGCCCCATCTCGCCCGCTGCATTCTCTCTAGGGGTATCCTCTCGTATTTCCCGGCTCCGTCCCGCTATCCGTAATGTGTACCGGATCAAAGCGCAATCAGAAGGGCTCCTCTCGCGAGGGTGATGACCTCTCGTAAGGTCTCCATACAATATCTACCACTGCTGTCAGCCCTCTAACAAATGTCTATAATAAAGACATCCCGCCCGCAAGCACCGCCGTGGCTGCGCCCACGACCCCCAACCACCTCTCGAAAGCCGATCTCGTATATGACCGTGGCTCGGCCGCCGAGGTAACCCTATCGGGTCTCGATGCATATGATGTGCTCATATGCCCAACAAAAGTGAAGTAAAAATGTAGAGCAAATCCCAAATCACCTCATCCGCGATAGCCCCATAGCTCCTCTCAGATAATCGCACTGTATACTGGGTGCCTAAGCTGCAATGTGTGCTCCTCCACCATCTCAAGCAAAGCACTCTATCAATGCACGTGGAAAGCGGCCTCCTCTCGAGTCCGGGAGGGCGAAGCAGTGTGATCCCGACACATCAAGCACGGCAAGCCGTGTCTCATGTTTCGGTGCGCAGCACGGCACATATCACCATACCGATACTGCGCTGTGATAGGTAAGTAGCAGCGGCCGCATCTCCAAAACTCGTAGGATGCTGTCCATGGCCGCCTCGTGATCTACTCGAAGACCGCTCTCCTCGATCGGCCAAGGATGCGATACACATCCTCCATGTGATAGCCATCTCCCTGGGCCGGAGATGGAACACATTGGTTGCCGGATCCCATCTCTCGATGAGGGCAACCATCAAGCTATGATCTCTATCGATCGCTTCTATATCGCTGGACTCGCCGAGTCCCACTCGCGCATGATAGCCCAATGCGCGCGGACACATGTGGTCGCATTCGCACCAACAAACGGGGCATCTCGCCCCGCATCGTCACCGCCGACGTGCCGCAAAACCCACCCACTACATTAGCCCTACTTTATCACGATATCTACCTATACCCCTTTTATCCCCCGACCACACCCCGACTCTCTAAACCCACCCTCTACCCACCCCTCTTCTCCACTATCCCCTCCCTCTTCACACCCACACCGAAACCCCGCAACCAATACCCCAACCACCAAACACAAAACAAAACAAACCAAACAAAAACAAAACAAAAAACAAAAACAAACAAAACAAAAAAAACAAACAAAAACAAACAAAACAAAAAAAACAAAACAAACAAAAACAAAACAAAAACAAAAAAAACAAAAACAAAAAAAAACAAACAAAATAAAAAAAAAAAAACAAAAACAAAACAAAACAAAAACAAAAAAAAACAAAAAAAACAAAAAAAAACAAAAAAAAAAAAAACAAACAAACACAACAACCGACGCCGGCCGATATACGACCGACGCCGGTCAACCACCAACACATGTAAACTTCTAAAATTGCGACGACATGCCGGCCGCTAGAAGAAATCGGACATCGGTCATTTTTTTCCCCCGGAGCCAAACCCCGCGCGGCCCCCAACCTACCTTTTTCCAATTTTCTACCAACATACCCACCCAAACACCCTAAAAACCTACCCACCTAGCCGCCTTAGCCTATTTAGCCTATCTACCCTCTCCCTTTTTCAAATTATTTCCATTTTCTACTTATTTCCTAAAAATGTAAATTCCTACCCAAACCCCACATTTAACATAATAACATCAAATAAACACAATAAGGGGTTTCAACCACCCAGATGACGACACGTCGCCGTGGTGGGATGGGTGGTGGTGGTCCACCTGGTCCAGCTCCTCTCCGCTCCTCCCGGCCGTGCCATGGCTCCAAATGTCCTCTTCGGGTCCTCAACCAATCACCTATCGCTCCTCCTCTCACTGGGCCCGCTAACAACTCACTCCTCCACCAAATAACGCCACCTCACGCACCAAATGCTCCAATCTCCACTCTCCACTGTCGACAACTCAAATCGATTTTCAAATTAGACAAGTGACAATGACCGCCGTATTTTTCTTTTTTATAGGTTTTTCACATCGAACCGATACGGCCAAAGCGTGCCCTAAGGAACCTGCGTTTTATCTAACTAAGCATCGGGTTATAGATAACCGATATCGGTTTCTTCCTTTTTACCCAACTTTTTGCCCTTATTCACTACTTTCTCTTTCCCACCACATTGCCTATTTACCACATCGCCTATACGTTCCATTGCTCTTTAGCCGTTTTTGACTTCACCGGCCTGACCCAAGGCCGCAACCAACTACTCCGGCCCGACCCAAGGCCGCAACCAACCATTTGGCCCGACCCAAGGCCTCAACCAACTATCCGGCCCGACCCAAGGCCGCAACCAACCATTTGGCCCGACCCAAGGCCTCAACCAACTAATCCGGCCCGACCCAAGGCCGCAACCAACCATTTGGCCCGACCCAAGGCCTCAACCAACTAATCCGGACCGACCCAAGGCCGCAACCCTAACCATCCGGCCCGACCCAAGGTCGCAACCCTACCCATCCGGCCCGACCCAAGGCCTCACCCTACCCATCCGGCCCGACCCAAGGCCTCGCCCTAACCATTTGGCCCGACCCAAGGCCTCACCTTACCCATTTGGCCCGACCCAAGGCCGCAACCCTAACCATCCGGCCCGACCAAGGCCTCACCTTACCCATTTGGCCCGACCCAAGGCCTCAACCAACTAATCCGGCCCGACCCAAGGCCGCAACCTTACCCATTTGGCCCGACCCAAGGCCGCAACCCTAACCATCCGGCCCGACCCAAGGCCTCACCCTACCCATTTGGCCCGACCCAAGGCCTCACCCTACCCATCCCACCCACCCAAGGCCGACCCAAGGCCACAACCCAACCATTTGGCCCCCAAGGCCGTACTCACTTCCATACCTTACCCAACATCACCAACATACACTCTTATCCACCCATCTCGTAGTTTTTTGTCCAATCGAGCTCACCTGCTCGTGTTTTAGCATAATTAGGGTCCTCGACTTGATCTCGTCGACCAACTTTGCCTGCACCAGACCGTGACGTTTATCTCAACCAAACCAACCATTTGGTACCGCCAACATGCCTAAACGCTCTCGTACCTTACCCGTTATATACCCTCGAGCTACTTCCTATGCCTTGGATACCAGGATTATATCACCCTTGTTTGGATAAACTATCGACCTTTGCCTATGCATTGCTGGTTTGCTCGTCAAATCATGTACCCTAGTCGTACTATTGCATTTCAACATGCGTCTGCTTCCTTGGACCTACCCCACCACCTTACCATCCCCTCTACACCATTTACCCTTTATCAACCCTATCCCTGATTTCCCGTTCACTCAATCTGTGATAGATTTGAGGGGGATTACCTATACCCTTAACAGGGGAAACCACTTCATATTATTGTCCGTGCAGCTTTACAAAACAAGCTACACGACAATAAGGGGCTAATGTAGACACCAAATTTGTGTCTTACGACCCCTTTGTGACCCGCATCTCATCTTGCAATCTAACCTCATCACCTAAACCTTACACAATTATTTGTTAATTACCTTGTAATTGATAAATCCACATCACCTTACCTGCCACCTCATTTTGCCACCTCATCATGACCTAGCCCTAACCCTAAACTAACCTAATTAAGACCTATAACTTGGTCCACATCTACACCCATGACTAAATGACCCTTTTCGCACTCCAAAACCGACCTTCTAGTCACTTGACCAAGCCCGCAACTAATCTCTCTGGGAGAAAAGTAGGGAAGGTGGGCTATTTTACTAAAAATAGCCTACTTTTTTCCTTACCGATGCCGGTTCCTACTCGATCCGCCGGTTACGTGAACCGCCATCGGCTCCTCAAATGGTCTCCCAAACCAAAACAAAGGATCGGGGGAAGGATTTTTGAATCAACAGAGATCATTTGGGAGTGATCAAGAGAGTCCAGATCTTCACTGACCGAGCAGAGACGAGTGGAGAAACCAAGAGTTTCAAAGCAAAGGAGATCAACTTGCATCTTCATCAAAACCAGTAAGTCACATCTGCATGTCCTCTCGTTATAACATTTCTTATGCTTTTGAATCACAATTCCTCATAAATCCATTCCCGAATCCACTACCAAAGCCAGTGCTAAGCCATCAGATCTAACTATCATTCATCTACCTCTCATCACCTTATTTCCTAATATCACCTATATACAAATTCTTTACAAACAACACAACCACCCCACAAAACAACCAACCTTCGATCTTAGACCATACCGATATCGGTTATCAAGAATCAGCATCGGGTTATCCCGACTATAACCAAAACCAGCCTTTCCCTACCCACTTCAACGAAGCAATTTAATTGATATCTTACAGCCTTTTGTGTTAATTCATATTAGTAGGGAACCACCACCTTCAAAGGAAGTTTTATATTTCCTGGGCCCAAGGCGCTTCCTCATTTATTGTCTAATCAAAATCGTGTGGTCTTGTGTTCTTATTTGCAGTAGTCCTTCCAAGACAAAAAGGAGTTCTTCGCAATAACCCGATCTTTCTCTACGGTACGCGCACACCATCTCGACGCTCAATGTGTATTCCTCCTAGCCCTAACCTTATCTGCTTCTAAAAGGAATGAAACATTATAGTCGAATTATTTTCAGATGACAATCATAGGACCTAGAGAGCCTAGAGAGTATATATTTGAACCCATAGTGCCTCACCAAATCTACCGATGACCTTAGCCGATATAGACTGTGACCTTAGGATGTGTCTTTCGAGCAATAGAAAACTTACAAGCAATTAGTGAGAAACTAAGAGGATTAAATATCGAAGACGATAAAGCTTACACATTCGGTCAAACCATCCAAACTATAGATTGCCTTGATAAAACACCCGAATGATCAGGCAAGGATTCGAACGAGAGAAAAGATTTGGTTCCGATCTTAGTTCCACATCCTAACGTGGGAGACCTCTCATCGACATAGACTCTACCGCTAAGCACTTCTCGTGCTCGGGCCGTGGAAGCATGGCGCCGCTGGTGGTGGTATTCGCATTTATGCGTTCGGGCTGGTCTGGCTGAAGGCCGCAAGTGGTGGTATCTCGTACATGTGCTTGGGCTGGGCTGCAGCTGTGGTGGTGGTGCTCGTGCGCTGTGCTCGTACTCGCGTCAAGGCAAGCCGCTTCGCAGACACTCTATTATGCTCTCGCAGAAGCAGCTGCCAATCGGCCGTAATAGCCGCACTCAGCCTCGAGCCGATCTCGCTCGCTATCACCGCATCTGATCCAAGTTCGGGCCGGGTTTGGTATATCCTAGCCGCTTCTCCGACTAAATTTCACCAAACCTGAATGCCCCGTACACCCAAAGATCATCTACACCATCACTCGCTGCCTCTCAAAGAACTCCAATCGGGTCTGCTATTGTGGTGCAGTGTGCAAGTGGGGCCTCTACATCATCCCTCCTATACCGAGGGAAGGGAGGTGGCTCATCCCGCCGCAGCCTCCCATCTCGCCTACGTACTCCTCTCTGGGGTATCCTCTTCGCATTTCCCTGGGCCTCCGCCCCGCTATTCAATGTGTACTAGATCGTACACAACCGTAAGCGGGCTCATGCGAGGGTGATGACCTCTCGTAGGTCTCCATATAATATCTACTGTCGCCTCTAACAAATGTCTATAATAGGCGACATCCCGCCTCGCAAGCACCGGCCGTGGTTCCGCCACGACTCCTCAACCACTCCAAAGTCATATTCAGAGGACTGTGGCTCAAGCCGCCGAGGTAACCCTATCGGGTTCGATGCATATGATGTGGTCATATGTCCAAAAGTTGAAGTAAAATGTAGAGCAAATCTCTAAATCGCTCTATCCGCGATAGCCTTATAGCTCCTCAGATAACTACACTAGGTATACGGGTGCCTGAGTTGCAACAGTGTGCCTCCTCCACCATCTCAAGCAGCACCTCTATCAATGCATGTGGAAAGCGGCCTCCCTCTCGAAGTCTCGGGAGGGCGTAAGCTGTGTGATCTCGACACACAAGCACGGCAAACCGTGTCTCCATGTCTGAGCATAAGACGTACATATCACCATACCATACTTCAAGCGCTACTCAGGATAGGTAAGCGCGGCCGCATCTCCAAAACTCGTAGGATGCTGTCCATGGCCGCCTCTGTATCTATTCCTAAGACCGCCTCCTCGATCGCGCCAAGGATGCGATACACATCCTCCATGTGATAGTCATCTCCCTGGGCCGGGAGATGGAACACATTGGTTGCCGGATCCCATCTCTCGATGAGGGAAACCATCAAGCTATGATTCTATCGATCGCTCTATATCGGGCTGGACTCCGCCGAGTCCCACTCGCGCATGATAGCCAATGCATCATGGACACATGTGGTCGCATCTCGCACTACAATGGGCATCGGGCATCCTATCCCGCATCGTCACCGCCGACGCCTCGCAAAACCCACCCACTACATTAGCCCTACTCTTTATCACGATATCTACCTATACCCCCTTTTATCCCCCCGACCACACCCCGACTCTCTAAACCCACCCTCTACCCACCCTCTTCTCCACTATCCCCCTCCTCTTCACACCCACACCGAAATCCCGCAACCAATACCCCAACCACACAAACACAAAACAAAACAAAAACAAACCAAACAAACAAACCAAAACAAACAAAACAAAAACAAACAAAACAAAAACAAACCAAAACAAACAAAACAAAACAAAAACAAACAAAAAACAAACACAAAACAAAACAAAAACAAACCAAAACAAACAAAACAAAACAAAACAAACCAAAACAACAAACAAAAAAACAACAAACAAACAAAAACAAACACAAAACAAACAAAAACAAACCAAAAAAAAAAACAAAACAAAAATAAAAAAAACAAACAAAAACAAAATAAACACAACAACTCGACGCCAAGCCGATATATTACCGGACATGCCGTCAACCACACGTAACTCACTCTAAATTGATTGACCATCGATGCTCGCCGCTTAGCAACCGACATCGCCGCCGTTTTTTCCCCTGAGCCAAACCCCCACGCGCTCCCCAACCTACCTTTTTCTAATTTTCTACCAACATACCCACCCAAACACCCTAAAACCTACCCACCTAGCCGCCTTAGCCTATTTAGCCTATCTACCCTCTCCTTTTTCAAATTATTTCCATTTTCTACTTATTTCCTAAAAATGTAAATTCCTACCCAAACCCCACATTTAACATAATAACATCAAATAAACACAATAAGGGGTTTCGAACCTGGCACGCATGAGGACACGCTGCCGTGGTGGGATGGGTGGTGGTGGTCCACTGGTCCAACTCCTCCGCCTCCCGGGCCGTGCTATGGCTCCAAATGTCTCTTCGGGTCTCAACCAATCACCATCGCTTTCCTCTCACTCGGCCGCTAACAACTCACTCCTCCGGGCCAAATAATGCCACCTCACGCACCAAATGCTCCAATTCTCCACTCTCCACGCCGCATAACTGAAATTGATTTTCAAATTAGACAAGTGACAATGACCGGCCGTATTTTTCTTTTTTATAGGTTTTTCACATCGAACCGATACCGCCAAAGCGCGTCTCCTAAGCGAACCAAGCATTCGTTATCTAACCTAAGCATGAGTTATAGGATAACCGATATCGCTTCTTCCTTTTCACCCAACTTTTTTCCCTTATTCACTACTTTCTCTTTCCCACCACATTGCCTATTTACCACATCGCCTATACGCTCCATTGCTCTTAGCCGCTTTTCACTTCAATGCACTCACCGACCACCTAAGGCCGCATAACTATCTACTCCGCCCGACCTAAGGTCGCAACCAACCATTTGGCCCGACCTAATGCCTCAAACCAACTACTCCTGCCCGACCTAAGGTTGCAACTAACCATTTGGCCCACTCCAAGGCCTCAAATTCAACTAATCTGACCGACCAAGGCCGCAACCCTAACCATCCGGCCCGACCTAAGGTCGTAACCCTACCCATCCGGCCCGACCTAAGGCCTTACCCTACCCATCCCGCCCGACCAAGGCTCTCGCCCTAACCATTTGGCCTCGACCTCCAAGGCCTCACCTTACCCATTTGGCCCGACCCAAGGCCACAACCCTAACCATCTCGGCCCACCTAAGGCCTCACCTTACCCATTTGGCCCGACTCCAAGGCTCAAATTCAACTAATCTGGCCCGACTCCAAGGCCGCAACCTTACTCCATTCGCCTCGACCCAAGGCCGCAACCCTCAACCATCCGGCCCAACCCAAGGCCTCACCCTACCCATTTGGCCCGACCCAAGGCCTCACCTACCCATCCGGCCGCACTCCAAGGCCTCACTCTACCCTTCCAACCCGACTCCAAGGCCACAACTCCAACAACTTGGCCCGACCCAAGGCCGTACTCACTTCGATACCTCGCCCAACATCAACAACATATACTTTTATCCACCCATCATGTAGCTTTTGTTCCATCGAGCTCACCTGCTTGTGTTTTAGGATGATTAGGGTCCTGACTTGATTTGTCGACCAACTTTGCCTAGACTCTAGACCGTGGACGCTTATCTCAACCAAACCAACCATTCGTACGCCGAACATGCCTAAACGCTCTCGCATCTTGGGCCACGGCTATATACCCCGGAGCTACTTCCTATGCCTTGGATACCGTGGATTATATCACCCTTGCTTGGATAAACTATCGACTTGCCTATACATTGCTGGTTTGCTCGCCAAATCATGTACCCTAGTCGTATTCTATTACATTTCAACATGTGTCCGCTTCCTCGACCTACCCCACCACCTTACCATCCCTCTACACCATTTACCCTTTATCAAACCTATCCCTGATTTCCGCTCACTCAATCTGATAGATTTGAGGGGGATTACCTATAACCGTAACAGGGAAACCACTTCATATTATTGTTCAGGCATCTTTACAAACAAGCTACACGATAATAAGGGGCTAATGTAGACACTCAAATTTGTGTCTTACGACTTTTGTGACCCGCATCTCATCTTTCGGGCAATCTAACCTCATCGCCTAAACCTTACATAATTATTTATTAATTACCTTGTAATTGATAAATCCACATCACCCACTCCGCCACCTCATTTTGCCACCTCATCATGACCTAGCCCTAACCCTAAACTAACCTAATTAAGACCTATAACTTGGTCCACATCTACACCCATGAGTAAGGACCCCTCTTCGCACCCAAACCGACCTTCTAGCCACTGGACCAAGCCCGCAATCGATCTCTGGGAGAAAAGTTAGGGAAGGTGGGCTATTTTACTAAAAATAGCCTACTTTTTCCCTCACGGATGCCGGTTCCTACTCGACCACCGTCGGTTACGTGAACCGCCATCGGCTCCCTATAAATGGGCTCCCAACCAAAAATCAGGGGGAAGGATTTTTGAATCAACAGAGAGATCATTTGGGAGTGATCAAGAGAGTCCAGATCTTCACTTGACCGAGCGAAAGTGAGACGAGTGGAGAAACCAAGAGTTTCAGCAAAGAAAGGAGATCAACTTGCATCTTCACAAAACCAAGAAGTCACATCTTGCATGTCCTCTCGTTATAACATTTCTTATGCTTTTGAATCATTCTTTCATAAATCCATTCCTCGAATCCACTACCTAAATGCAGGCTATCATTGCATCTAACTATCATTCATCTACCTCTCATCACCTTATTTCCTAATATCACCTATATACAACCTTATAAACAAACACAACCACCCCACAAAACAACCAACCTTCATATCTTAGACCATACGGATATCGTTATCAAGAATCGCATCGTGTGCTATCCCGACTATAACCAAAACCAGCCTTTCCCCTACCTCACCAACAAAGCAATTTAATTGATATCTTGCATGTTCTTTTGTGTTAATTCATATTAGTGGGAAACCACCTTCAAAGGAAGTTTTATATTTCCCTGGGCCCAAGGCAAGTGCTGCCTCATTTATTGTCTAATCAAAATCGTGGTCTTGTGTTCTTATTTACTGTGTAGTCCTTCCAAGACAAAAAGGAGTTCTTCGCAATAACCCGATCTTTCTCTACGGCACGCGCACACCATCTCGACGCTCAAATGTATTCCTCCTAGCCCTAACCTTTATCTCTGCTTCTAAAAGGAATGAAACATTTCAAGTGAAACAACTATGGGGATTGATAGTTTCTAAGAAAATGTGATTCATTCCTCACTTCCGAGGTAGGATCGAGAGCCTTTCAATTTAAAATATATAGTTGCTTAGATATTTAGGATAAAATCACAACTACACAAGCAAATTGCCATACCAAAGTTACGTTGCTCATTTTTATTATGTTATTAGATGAGTAGTTCCTTTTTATAGATATACTAGAGTAGTTGCTTTTTAATTTCATTAAAATACAAAATAGAAGGATGCTTATATAGTGTAAATACCTCTTTGTAATCACTTTTATTAAATATTAGTTAAAAGTTGAATTATTTTGTATGACAATCATAGACCTAAAGAGCCTAGAGAGTATATATTTGAACCCATAAAGGTTTCGACCAAATCTACTGACGACCTTAGTTGATATAGATCTGTGACCTTAGGATATGTGTGTCCTTCGGAGCAATAGAAAACTTACAAGCAATTAGTGAGAAACTAAGAGGATTAAATATCTAAGACGATAAAGCTTACACATTCTCGTCAAACCATCCAAACTATAGATTGCCTTTGATAAAACACCCGAATGATCATGGCAAGGATTCGAACGAGAGAAAACATTTGGCTGTCAGGATCCTTAGTTCCACATCCTAACGTGGGAGACCTCCCTCATTGACATGCATACTAGCTTACGTATTCGATTGCCGTAACACCTCGCTAGATACTCCAAGAAAATCATACAACTTCTAGTTCTAAACGAGGATGAAAAAGCATATGATTATCAGATAAGTTGGGAGAATGGATTGATTTTTCACATGACCATAAAGAGGTCCACAACAACCATGAAATCACGGTTGCCATGATCCCCAAGTCCCTAAAACCTAATGGGCCTACAAGTCAATTATGCATTGACACCAGCCTTTACGAATGCTCGGTATTTAGATCTTCACCACTCCTCCAGATATTATAAAGTACAGGCTTCCATATTAAACATGGCTGGCCAATCAATCTAATATTTTTGACTTGACCAAAACCACCCATAGTTCACTACAAATCCATTAAATCACCCATCACCATTTTTATGACCTTGTTCTGAGATATATATGAAGCTCCCACAGGCACTTCCCACATATCCAACAACCAAGAAACAAGATCTCGACAGAGCTCGATATCGATTGAGCCTCCGAGTAGCCATCATATCCGAATGGACCATTACACCAATTCAAGGTTAGGAGGGCCTTCTTCACCTTAGATTCACAGATTCCATTGGTGCATATTGAGGATTTAAGATTACCCGATTATTTTTTTGTATCTATTCTGCATTCAACATTCACCTGCCGCTTCGACATGACTCGAGAGGTCGGGCACAAGGAAGACATACTTATAGATTCCCATCCTCGCATGTTGCTTTTCCATCGTACAAAATTGGTGAACCCAATGTGAAACAAACAAATCTTCCTCTTTTATTTTTCATTTCTCTCATCCACCTTCACTCTTTTCCATTATTCTACGGGTATTCATATACCCCGAATATGTCAGATACGATGTATATGCGCACTTCTCTCAGTCTCAAAGTAAACTATAGTAAAAATAGACAACCATCACCTCGCCGCATGGGCTGATAACTATTCAAGTAATTACTTGTCATCTCAAACTCCCGCTCATATAACTAGCTCAAATTCTTCATTTTGAATTGAGGAGTTTGATCAACTCTGCACAAAGACAAAGCAGCCAAAGCCATCGTGGATCTAATAATATGATGTTTATTGGAGATTCCACTTCATCTCCTTGGATCTTGTTTAGACCACAGATCGTCAAGCAGATACCAAATCCACTCCCCTTTTTGGATGAGGAGTACTTAGCATGCTTTGCTAAAAGTGAACAATGCTTCCAAAATATGTATCCACCTATAGGGAGTTTACAAATACAATCTGATACCCTATTCCAGGAAAACACCCCCATCCCTCCACCTATGGGAAATGCCCTCGGTGAAGCTTGGCAAGGTAATGATCAATTCATAGCAGGGTATCACACCCCTTTACAACCTCAAGGTATACAACAAACGCCGTTAAGGAAAAACACAGTGTCTTCACCAATAGAAGTCATTTCAGCCTTAGTTGAAAAGGTTAGAGGGCTGGAACTTGCTCAAGAAAACCAAAATTCATATTTTGGGCAAGCGGGAATCCCCAACCCTCCGCATCACCCTAGTCAAGTTGACCTCCTTATAGGAATAGGAATGTTAGGCATGCCTCCTTAAAATCCTTATAATCATCCACAACAAACGCTAACTCAGGACAAGTTGTTTTCAAACACCACTCCAGTTGAAAACATGACACCTCCTAGCTTGGCACCAAACAATCCATACCAGAATAATGCTCCTCCTTATTTAAACATTTATTCAAAGTCACCACAAGGAGACATGTTCTCTTCTCCGGGATGTTTATTCAACCACAGGGATTCCCTTATGTCCCTATAAATGCATAGACTATGTCATATCAACAACCCATTCCACCGCCACCCCCTCAACAAGTGCCATCGATGGTCAAGGCCTACGCAGTAGGGACTTATTCAGAATATTTAAAAGAGCCCCTAGACTTCACCATATGAAGTGTTATGCTTCCAAGACCTCTTCCCGATTTTCCCAAATACAAAGGAGAAGGGGACCCAAACGCACACATTAAGGCCTATGCCACAACCATACGGGAGTTACTCCTTGTAGATGGGGTTGTTGTTAAAATATTCCCTAAAACTTAAAAGGTATTGTCCTTGATTGATATTACGTAATACCTGAAGCCTTGATACACTCATTCAAACAACTCGTGTCTGAGTTTATCAAAGCTTTCGACATGAACAAATTGTTAAGAACGGGAATCAGGGAGTTCTTGCATATCAAACAAGAACATAATGAGTCCATTGTGCATTTTATTCAAAGATGGTGTATGATTCTTTACTCATCAACAAGTGCTCCAAACATGGATCAAATGGAACTATGCGATTTATTCCTTAATTCTCTCAATAGTGAGATAAAGGAAGAAGTCCAAGTTCCCACTAAGAACTTACGATGAAGTACTCGAGAGCGCTCTCCGAATCACTCAAGCTGATAGATAGTGGTCGTAAGATATATGGGACAAACAAGAAATTAACCACTCCTAATCAAAATACCGTGGCTCATCCTAATACCAAGAATGCTAATCAAGGACCTAAGATCCTTAACAAGAACCATGGAGTTACAACAAGATGGAGTAACCGATCAAGTTAAAAGGAAAATGTTGTAAAAATTTCACCACCTATTAATAATCGTTGAAATAGCAATTTTACTCCAAAATCAACACACATGGATTTTAATTGTCCACCACGGCAACAACAACAACAACGAAAAGTCCAAACACAAAGTCCAAATCGAAACCCAACTGGATATCAGAGTCAAAACCAAAGGCAACAGCCTCAAAATTTTAACTCTAACAACCAATAACCTTATCAATTTTGGGTCACAACATTTGAAATCAATAGCTCGAAACTATAATCCTAATCTATATTGCGGATTCCATAAGATTCAAGGCCACGATACTAGGACTTGTCGTGTGAATTCAATAAATTCATGCAAAGTTGTTTTCCAAAAGATCAAAACAACTCTTTATAGATATGTTTTTAGCAAATTTCGTAGTACCCATGCCAAACGCATAAGCAAAGTGGTAGTTTCCTCAAAATGAACCCTCAAGACCTTCAATGACCCACTCCCAAACCACTCTAAGAATAATAGGTTAGATCCTAACGAAACAAATAAGGGTGTTATGACAGAAATAATGATCATGAAGCTTCAACTTCATTATATCCACTAGAACTCGACTCAAACTAAGATAGTTGGTTTAGTGGAGTTAGACACCGAGCTACCCATAGAAACCATAACAAGAACACGGGATTATTCTTCTCAACCAATTCCAAGTTATTCATCGAGCTAGACAACACTCATCAAACATTGGTAAAACCTATAGGTGCCTATGATTTAATTAATGATTTAACTAAAACCTTCTCACACATCTCCTTCGATTTGTTAAAAACTCTCCAACCCATAGGGCTGCTCTTACAAGCATTAGGCCTTGGTAATTTAATCAACATCACTCCTCTCCGAAACACAAGTAAACCATGTGGATTTTGATGTTTATCCTCCTGGGGCAGCCAGATAGGGATACGGAATTTATATTTGATATAAGAAAAATGCCAACAAACACTGAAATTACACGAAGAGGTGACCTAGCTTTACATTTACAAGTTTGGGTCTACAATAATTATGTTAAACATGCAATGGTTGATGATGGGGCAGAAGTTAACATAGTCCCCTTTTCTTTCCTTCAAAATTTAGGATATGGAGAGACAAATTGTTCCACAACGTGAAATACGCTAAGAGGTTATGACAGCCTCAAAGCCACTTCAATTGGAACCATAGTTTTACTAGTCACTTTAGGACCTAAGAAGGTCCTCACCGAGTTTTATATTATAGATCAGAAACCAATTATAATATGATCCTTGGTTAGCCATGGATACACCGCATGAAGGCAATCTCTTCCATGTTATTCCAAAGAAATAAGATTTCTCCACTTAGGGAAAATATTTGTGGCACAAGTTTTCGACCCAAACCCTTTGATATACACCTAGTTGATTTGAAGAAAAGACCAAGCTATCATTCCGAATTTGAAATCCCAAAAATCAACTCATAAAACTAATTAATTCAAAACCAAAAGAAGAGTTGATACCCACCACAAGAGTTAGAAGTTACAAATCCAGCCAAGGACATTCCAACACTCAAAAATGAGACCAATGTTATAAAAATGGTATCACTAGGGACTACCACAAAAATTGTCGAGTTGCTGGAGAAAGACTTACCCATTCTCCTACTATTTGATTCCATAGGTATGGGACACACCCTAATTGCTTCTCTCGCCATCGATGAAATTTTTATGGTAGAGTTAGCTCAAGTAGTAAGAAACAACTACGGCTGTATATCCCAACATCTATTTTTCCAAGTGATTATTGACTCTCTACTTCGATGGAGCTAGATTTCACTTTGAGATGGAGCGGGAGTAATATTTACTTCACATGATGGAAATATTCTTACCTTTCCCTTTAAATTAAACTTGAATGTACAAACAATGCGGTTGAGTACGAAGCTCTCCTCCGCCTCATTCTAGCTAAACAAATGGGTGTTGACAACATTAGAGTACTAGGAGAATCGCAATTGGTCAGAAACCAAGTCTCGAGGTATATGAAACTAGAGCGAGCACTTACATCTCTATAAAATAGTGGTATTAGATCTAAGAAGGGGATTTAACTTCATATCAATCAAGCAATCTCACAAGAGCGTAACCTTCTCGCAAACTTCGATAAAGAACCTCAACTTCCCATTTCACCCCAAACATCTAGTCGAGTATACAAATTTCATGGTATCACTTCATACCAACCATTAGTGCATAAAATACCAACAAACTCACTCCTAGCTCATGGAGAAGCCGAGGATGATTTTTCTATCACAAGTCACTTTGACGATGACAGAGTCACTCTCAAATATCTAAACACCTATGCGGGAGCTACACCTCGCTCACCGTGATAGTTGATCTTTCCCTAATACCACATTCCTATTCCTACTTTGGAAATCCCACGGAGAGTCTCCTCCACAAAAGGATCTCGATATCTATGAGATAGGAAATGGAGAAATCTTGAGCCACCTCCACTCCACCCGAATTTGAAGAAGGTAACACTTTTTTCGATAAGAAACCATTGACATAAACATTGGAATGGAGGAAGAACCAAAATTTTGAAGTTGGGATCCTCGTTAACTCGGAGGAGATAAAAATACACACCCAAATCCTCAAAGAACATCAAAAGGATTTTGTATTTAATTATAAAGAAATGACGGGTATTGTACACAAATCAAGGTACATAATATCATTACTAAACTAGATGTGAAGCCAATTAAATAGAAGTCAAGACCAATGAAGCCAAAATTTTCTCTCATGGTAAAAGAGGAAGTAGTAAAACTTCTCCAAGTAGGATTCATCAAGCCTCGCTGACTATTCACAATGGGTATCTAATATCGTTCCTATAAAAAGAATGGGAAGATACGCATTTCGCATAGATTTTCGTGATATTAACAAAGCTTGTCCCAAGGATGACTTCCCATTACCATCCATCGACAAGTTATCACTGATGCAACAACTCGGATTTGAACTAATGTCCTCATGGTCCGGGTTCTCGTGGTATAATCGATTAAAATATCCGAACATGATCAAACCAAAACTACATTCATAACTCCTAGTGGAACTTATTTTTACGCTTGTCATGCCATTTGGTCTTAAGAACGCTTCAGGTACGTTGCTGGGCAATGACTTATATATTCCATGATATTATCCATAAAATTATGGAATCTTGTGTGGATGACTTGTTGGCCAAAGCCAAGAAATGCAAGATCATCTAGAAGTGCTCCGTATCATCCTCTCATGATTAATCAATATGGCATCACATTAAATCTAGAGAAGAGTGTGTTCGTGTGATAAGAGGAAAAATTATGGGCTACATTATATCTTCATGAGGGATTGATGTTGATCCAACAAAAATATGGGTTGTTCTCAAAATGGTCCCACCCTCAACGAGTTTGGAATTAGGTCATTTCTTGGGAAACCTGTGCAATCCGCAAGTTCATCCTGCATCTAAGTTTTTCATTCATCCAATCAACAATCTATCAAGAAATATTCTAGTGTTGATTGACTGAAGAATGCAACGAGGCCTTCGAAGTAGTTAAACACTTCTTGTTGTCTCCACCCACGCTAATGCCTCCCAAACTAGACTCCGCTTCTTTGATCCTATACTCACGAGCCACTCACGCTTCACTAGCTCCGCATGCTAGCTCAAGACAATGATAAACAGAATGTGCGATCTATTTCATCAATCAAACTTTTCTTGATTATGAGACACGCTACACATAGGTAGAAAGAGAATTCCTCGCCATAATTTTTGCAACAAAACATTTAATACATTACATGTTAAACCTGTGAAACAAGGGTCATTATAAAGACAAACCATTTACGAACATTTCTCACATGTGATCTTTATCTAAAAAGGTCAGGCGTTTCATAACCTTAATGGGAGAATTGACTTAACATTCGTAAAGCAAAAATCCATTAAGGGACAAATCATCACAGATCAAGTTAGCTGAAAATCCACTAGATGGAGGTGAGCCGGGTAAATCTAGAAGTTCCCGATGAGTGTGTATACTTCTGCTGAAACCAGGGCTCCTCATTTCTACATGTACGCCCTCGGTATAATGATATCATCAATTTTATCATGGACCATACATACCTGTATGTCATGTCACAACAAATAAGGTGGTTATGTGCATTATTACCGCTAAATATGTTGTGTTAGACTAGGTACTTATCGTAAAGCCTTCGATGACATGCTTCTAAGATGCATCGACATAGTAAGAATCCAAGAAGATACTTCATGAATCCCATAGTGGGATATGTGGAGGCCACTTTGGTGGTCATGCCACCACTGTAAAAATACATCGATGGGCTATTTTGGCCCACTCGAGCATGACGCAATGAAATTTGTACGTAAGTGCCAAAATGCCAAGAATTCTCTCACAAGATTCACATGCCAAAGACAATCCCCGCAACCAACAATGACTCGGGCCTTCTCCACATGGGGTCTAGACTGATAGGGAAGTTCTCTCCCTCATCAACCAATGGCCATAATTTTATAATTATAGCCACGGAATATTTTACTAAATGGGTAAAGGAGGCTACGCCTCTCACCACCGTACTAGGTTAAGTAATTTCCAAATTCATTTTGAAACCAAATTATCTCAGTAGGTATGGTGTCCCACAGCCGTGTCATTATCTTAGATAATGGCACTTCCTTTCAAATGACGAAGTCTCTGTGAGTCTTGTATCGCTCAAGATAAACCATCACACGACCTCTCTTTACTACCTCAAGCCAATGGGCAAAGCAAAAGCAACAAACAAAACATTAAAATCTATTCTCCTCAAAATGGTCAAGGATAAAAGCTTGATTGACTGGCATTTAAAACTATATCTAGCCTCAGGCCCATCAAACCTCAATGAGAACAACCAACAGAGAAACTCATTTCTCACTAGTATTCAGAGTGTAAGTAGTTCTCCCGCTGAGGCTGAAATACCCAATCTCTATATCTCATTACAAGGGATTTTGGATGAAGAAGCTTACAGGAGGCATGCCTCTCTCAACTCAAAGCCTTGATGAGGCCAAAGTTAAATGCCAAATAGTGGCACAGAGCCTATGTTGATCGAATGTGATGGAGACAACAAAAAAAGTCTATGAGTGAGAAATATATAAGGGAAATTTAGTTCTAAGACTGATAAACTGGATTGATAAGAAAATCGGTGAAGGAAGGAAGTTTTGGCCCAAATTGCTAGGACCATACCGAGTCAGCGAAGGACTACGAAAATGGTGTGTATCTTAATGTATGCTAGAAGGTGAGGAATTTGGTGAAACTATCAATTCCTCAGCATCTTAAGCAGCTTTTACGCATAAAACATCAAAGTCATTACTAGTACATTATAGCTACTCACATCAGATATTTGTCTTTTAAATGCTTCATTCTCGTCCATTTCGTAAAATGGTGGTCTAGAGCTTACTCTTAAAAATCTGTTACAAATTTTAAAAATATTGGCAAAAGCATTCATATCAAATATCTCCAAGCATCATCAACTATTTTCAAATCTTCTCATCAAGTTCGGCTGCATAAAAATTAATGTAAAACCATACCAAGGCCTACATACTTGACTTTGCTATTTCTTTTTCTACTAGGTGAAGCCGCCTCGCTATGGTCTATTCTAAGCTTCTCGGTGTCACATCTATCCCTCTTAAATCTCTTGAATGAAAGGATATCCCAAATTCATAGATCGAAATGTCAAAATCAAATGAAATCAAAAGCACCAAGCAAACAAAATATTTTATTTTACACACTTCTTTTGCCCCATCAACCTTAGATGATAAGCCCACATCTCTTACTCGGTGGGTGAGGTCAGGGAAAGGAAAGAAGTACCCTTACTCACCTATATCCCGCCTTTGCAATGCACTCCGTGCTTCTTACCGGTGGCATGAGGCAAGGTGTGGGGAGTCTAGTCACACAAATTAACAAATCTTGGTATGCTAAAAACACAGATCAAATTCTATTAAGAGAAAGTAAATATCCAAATATCCAAATTCCAAAGATCAAATCCTCAAATTAAATTTTGTCAACCAAGTTGCCATTCATGAATCTAAGTCTAGATAAACTCGAAAGTAAGTGGCTTTCAAGCATGGTAGTAGCTTCCGGGTAGATCGGTGTGTAGGTCCAAATTTGGTTCTTGGTTACTGGGTTTGTCTGCCTCTCATCATTCCATTCAATCAAACTCATACAACTTGTGCCCTTCAGAATCTCCTCTTGGTGTTAAGCTCCTCGCGCCTTACTAGTTGCGTGGAGTTGGGATCAGGGTCAAGTTCATCTCTTTATCACTATGCATTCATCATGTTTTGCCAACATAAGAAGAAATTACAAACATTTCCCAAAGAGTTCAAAAGTTCAAGATTACTATATGTTAGTATCATCTCATATCAGCATTACAAAAGCATACAGAGTAAAGCATTCTATCTACTATCATTTGTTATCCATTGCATACATTCTGAAAACATGAAAATAGTATTCTAAAAATATCTAAAGTATGCATGTGGAAACAAGTCACGAAATTCTAGATGCCAAGAGTCTAGATCCAAATATATATATATATATATATATATATATATATATAAATCAAGTTTCATATACAATGCCATCATGCACTAGGCATGGTCAAAATGCTCAATGAGCCCAAAAAGTACAAAAACACTCGTATAGACATCTGAAAAAATGCTACAAAGATAGTCTCTCAATCCCTATGGGATCCCTTGTGAAGGTGCACGACCACACCTGTGACTCGCTATGCGCGGGCGCCCGAGTGCACCGAGGGCTCACGGCCATGACTAGAAGCCGCCGCCTCACTACGAATGGCTCCCTCTCAATGTGCTTGACTGTCCTATATCCAACTACCTCCATGTGGAGAGAATTCGCAATATTTGCCGCATACTGCATGCAGGAAAAACATCGGTGTGCCTACTCGCCTACCGAGGGCTCCACATCCACGGAAATCAAAGACAAGTCTTCTCGAGGGGAGAAGCAAGGTATCAGTGCACACTCAGCAAATCAAGTCTCGCCACTCATCAAAGCTAGCCATCGTAAAACAAAGGAGAAAACAAGTTAGAAAATGATCAACGATAAAACCAAGAATAAACAAAACAAAAAGAAATAACAAACTAGGACAAATCTAACTAAAACAAATGTCAAGAGAAGAGTGATAACTCACTCGGATCTCTAGGCCTCCAAGAAGGATCTCTAGATCTACACTCGCCACCGACACCACCAATGAATGGTGCCCTCACCACATCCTGGGTAATGTGATAGCCTAGAATAGACTCGCCATCCCCACCTAAATCTTGAGAGAGCAACTCCTCTAAAACTAGAGTCACCTCTCTACACTCTACTCACCTTCTTAGTCTCAGTAGGATCTCCCCGAGTGTCATGCTACTCAGATCACTATCATCCCCCACACCCATCTCTACCGATCTCCATGTCATCTCTGCCTCCTCCTCGGCCTCTCACCCAAGTGGAACTCCTCACTCAGAGTCCACGCCAACGGGCTCATCACTACTCCGAGTAGGACCTATGGGTAATCTCAAGTAAGTGGTGCTTGAGAAGCACTGACTCTCCTCGCGCACGTACTCACCCTCCTAGCCGCAATAGAGTACCAAGATTAACAATAGTCCAACCCCGGCCTCAGGACCTCCCCGAGCCTCGTGGATAGATCTATACACCGACATCACTAGAGGAATCATGTCACTATAGGGGAGGCCAAATCATCGGGTGGAACTCTATCAAAGGGGGCGTATTCTCCAACTTCCTACCCCGTCTATTAATCAAGCCGTTGGTTTGCCTAGTAGGAAATTAGTGTAACGGTCTCCTCTCTCCCAATACCCGCCATGGCTTGGGAGCAAGGAGTGGCATCCATGTTTGCAAAGGGTCGTGAAGCCACTAAATGGTGGGGTGCTCTAAGAACCTGCCATCCCCATCCACCTCGCCGCTTCTAACAAACCTCGTGGATCCTCCACCTCTACACCTTTCCCATGGGGGTGATATGCTCATACACCCAACTCATGACAAGATTCGGGGTGGCTCAAAGGATCGCTCTTGTAAAATGGACTACCCTATATAAGTCATGGTAGGTAGTCCCGAGGATATCTACTCTCAAGCGAATACGACGCATCCATGGCCCTCAATCTATGCAATAATGGGGGCCCAACAATATAAGAGGGTGTCCCCTCCCTTATCCCCAATCAATCTAGATGCAAGGATGCCCATGATGGCCTTGGGGAGCAAGGGAATGTCTAACTCAATAATAGAGTAGATCCTCACGCCCTTCTTCGATCCCATCGATACAACCACATCTCCCATATAGGTGGCTCCACCAACCACCTGCGTGATCTAGATACAGCTTGTTCTAAGAGATAGCCACCACCAAGGATCAAACCCCCAATATACTGGGTGAACATCCTCCAGGTGATGGACCACCCCTAACTCTCGATATCAAAAGGTGTTCCAACTACATCCCAATATGAGAACAAGTCACACAATATGTGACAAGGCAGAAAGGCAACATGAGGAACTCCGTGGTAATCCTCCATATACCAGCCTTCCTGAGAGTATCCCCGCTTACCCGGGAGAGTGTCTCTAACACCGCGGGAGCCAATAACACTCCTCTCTCGCTCCATCTAATATACTCCTCCTTCTGCATACACCCAAAAACACAAAAAGAAGTGAGTTAGTATCAAATCCCAATTAAAAAGACTACTAAAAACATGTGAAAGTGCAAAAATGCAAAAATAGATAAGGTAAAGCATTGTTTTGCTACTTGCCATGTGGACCTTCGCCTCGTGCAGTGATAGGGTTCCGTGCAACTCAGCCACCTTCTAAGGTGGTGGTCCCGCATTACCACTCACATTAAAAAGGCAAACTCCCTGCCCCATAAACCTAAACGGCTCAGAAGTCTCTAAAAAGTGTTTAAAAGCAAGCAAAAAACACCTTTTTAAAACAAAACCTACCTTATGGACGCCCCTAAACACGTTTTAAAGCTAACATTTTCAAAAATGATCCCCCCAAGCAAAAGATTTCATCATTTTCACATTTTAGGTTTAAAAGCAATAAATCGAGAAGAACTAACTTGAGACTTCGCGGGTCAATGTTCCACTCTGAGGCATGATTGCATGTATCTCACCATGAATGTTTTGACTACACACTCGCCGAAAACCATCACCGCTTGGTCCCAAAGCTCAAAACTATCAAATCAATCCACGTAAATGAATAGTGAAATGACCTCATTTTATATAAATAGCCCTCTTAATTTGAGTTTGAATGTCTTTCACAAGGACAGAGCTGCCGATGGAGGTAAGTTCTAAAACCCCGTAGATAGTAGAAGTTCTCTTTCATATCAATTCAGCCTTATTTCTCAATTTATTTTATCTATCTACACTTGAGTCCCCTTTTTTCAATTTTACAGTGCAGTGGGATCTCGGATAGAGAACTTTCCAAAGACACGAGCATGTCGTGCATAGCTCCTAACTCCCCATTTCAAGACATGCCATACTCGAATCCACCACTTTACACCTCTCCATGGCTAAGACGCTTTCTCGAGGGGGTAATATGTACGCATCTAAAATCAGTAGGGTATCGCACCACCGTAATGATGTTACACATGACCCAATGATGATACAAATCTCCTGCAAGGTGTTCGAATCTAGTAAAGGCTCACCATGTATACGAGTGTATCCTACATGCCCCGCCAAATTTCACTCTCTCTCGCATACTTGGTTTTTCCTTTTTCCCCTTTCTTCGCATTTTGTCTTTAGTGACTTAATCGCGCCCTACCTCGGGCGGCGGTCCATGACCACCGCCTGTGATAAGGTGGCGGTCCCATAATCAAGCATTTTGATAGGGTGGTGGTTTTGTTCGTGTTTTCCAGATTCTTTCGACGATTATCGGCATACAAATGTAAATCTTCAAATTTACACACTTTCTTCAACCACTTTGGCTTGTATTAATGTTTTTCGTTCCTATGAAGAGTGTTTTTCCTTTATTTATAGTAAAAGAGATCAAATGGGAGTTACCATTTGTAAATGCATTGTTATAAATAAATGCCACCTTGTTTTCAAGCCAAATGGCCCTCATCCTCTCAATTATCTTGTTCAGCTTTTTCAATTCCTTTCTTAGAATTCTATTAGTTTCAGTGTTTTTCTTCCATTGTTGGCATTTTGAGGTCATATCATCTTCTTATTTAAAGTCTTTTTTCATCAAGTACGTATACAAACAATTTAACATAGAATAACTTCATTTCTGTGACTAGAATCCATTAAAGTCAGAGGTTTTGCTTTTTGTCACAAGGATAGTTTCTGGAAACTCTAGTACACTTGTGTTGTATTCTCGTAATAAATTATGCTAGGAATTACATAATCAAGCCTGCTCACTTAAGCGCTATCTCTCTCCTACTTCTATTGTATTCGATCTATATCCAAAGTCATGCCATTGTTCGAATACCATCTTCTGGCTGAGCATACTATCATATACAAGATTTTCTAGATTCACGAGGACGGAAGGAATGAGGATATCACACCGAGGGAATGAAATCACACACAACTAGATTTACCACTATTTTGTAAACGCCTGTGTTTGAGCTATTAAAGTTCTAGTTACGGCATATCAAATAGAGTAGTGAATTATTCTATTTCGCTTAAAATTTCACTCGATATCACTAGTGAAGTTGTGTGGATTGATAGTTTCCGAGAAACTATGATTCATTCCTCACTTCTAAGGTAGGATCGAGAGCCTTTCAATTCAAAATATATAGCTACTAAGGTATTTAGGATAAAATCACAACTACACAGAAAATTTCCATACCAAAGTGCTATGTTGCTCGCTTTTTATTCTCTTATTATATTAGTTGCTCCTTTTATATATATACTAGAGTAGCTGCTTCTTTAATTTCATTAAAATACGTCATTGAAAAATACAAAAATATAAGGATGCTTACATAGTGTAAATACCTCTTTTGTAATCAGTTTATTAAATATTAGTTAAAAGTTGAATTATTTTGTATGACAATCATAGTGACTCTAGAGAGCCTAGAGAGTATATATTCGAACCCATAGTGCCTCGACTCAAATCTACCGTACTTAACCTTAGCTGATATAGATCAGACCTTAGGATACAGGTCTTTCGAGCAATAGAAAACTTACAAGCAATTAGTGAGAAACTAAGAGGATTAAATATCAAGACGACAAAGCTTACACATATCTCCGGGTCAAACCATCCAAACTATAGATTGCCTTGATAAAACACCAATGATCAGGCAAGGATTCGAATGAGAGAAAACATTTGGTTGTGATCCTTCGTTCCACAGCCTCTAACACGGAGACCTCTCATTAACATAGACACTAGCTTATGTATTCAGTATTTTAACACCGTTAGGTACTCCGAGAAAATCATACAACTTCTAGTTCTAAACGTAGAGGCTGAAAAAGCATATGATTATTGTATAAATGGGAGAATGGATTGATTTTTCACATGACCACAGAGAGGTCCACAACAACCACGAACTCACACATTGTGATCCCCAACTCCCACAACCCAATGGGCCTACAAGTCAATTAAGCATTGACACCCGCTACGAATGTTGGTATTTAGATCTTCACCACTCCCGCCGTATATTATAAGACAGCTTCTCTATATTAAACATAAGCCAATCAATCTAATATTTTCTCGACTAGACCGAAACCACCCATAGTTCACTACAAACCATTAAATCGCCCATCACCATTTTTATTACCTTGTCTAGAGATATATACGAAGCTCCCACAAGTCACTTCCCATGTTCCAACAACTAAGAAATAGGATCTCGACAGAGCTCGATATTTACTGAACCTCCGAGCAGCCATCATATCCGAATGGACCATTACACCAATTCAGGTTAGGAGGGCCTTCTTCGCCTTAGATTCGTAGATTCCATTGTTGCGTATTGAGGATTTAAGATTTCCGATTAGTTTTTCTGTATCTATCCACATTCAACATTCACCAGCTTTCTCGACGTGACCTCGAGAGGTCAAGTACGAGGAAGAGGTACTTATAGATTCCCATACTCGCATGTTACTTTTCCATCGTATAATAACCAAAGCGTAAAAAAAATGGGAAAAAATTTTTCATAATTTGCTTGATCCATACATTATGACCCATACTTATGGATCATGTGCTTATCATTTATCTTCACTCGAGGGTAAACTCTGAACTGCTCTCTTAATGCCTTTCATCTTTCACTCATTATACTATTGAATTTTAGTCCTACCTCACCTTTTTCCTCTTTCCATGCTCATCCCTTGAGTGCTATCAACTTCTCACACTCACAAATGATTAAACAAGAATCATGTGCATACCTCGTCACTTGTTATCTTCTTGAATATGTGTACTACAATTACTTACACATAGCATGATTCTTATGATATTTTTCATCTACCTTTAGATGAGATCCCATGGTCTGTTTTCACCCTAATTTTTGAACAAGAATCCTATTCTTCACCTTGGTATTGTCCATGACTTCAAAGCCCTCACATGGGACCCAAATCCTTGAGTCAAACTTCTAATAAAAAGATGACTTCAAAAGGAAATTGTCCTCTCTACAATCAATGCTATAAATAGATCAAGCTTCCTCAAGGACAATGCATGTAAATCTCTTCCAAAAAAAGGAAGGAAAAGGAGAATTTCAAGCTTCCCACATCGATTAGCTTCACGAAGACCCAAGGAGTTAATTTTATCATCCCATATAGACTTCTCACATCGATCGCCTATCTCAAATATCACCAAAATAGAAAGACTTTTTTAGTCATGGACTCCGCTTATCATGGACCTTAGATCTCTTGCTCAAAGAGCATGCTACCTTGCGCCATATAAAATTAACCACTTTTCACCCTCTCACCATTCGCACTCCCATTTTTCTCAAGGGAACTCTTCGAAATAGTGACATTTGGTGATCATGTGACTATTATTCACCTTTCAAAATCAATCATGCAATATCTTTAGTGGTCTTTTGCTCATCACCTCCTCCAAAGGTGCATGACCCTACTGATGATCCTAACCAATCGTGGCTTTCTTTGCCCCCTCTTATCTTTTAACAACCTTTCTTTATTAGATATTGATTACCTTATATAGTGACTTGGTCCTCGACACTTACCTTGGGGTAATCTTATTCTTCCACCACCATCAAAATTGCCTATACCAATTTTCCCACAACTCACCCACACCTAACGGACCTAAACCCAAATCATGCCTAAAGCCTACCAACTCATTTTCATACCTCCTCATATTCTTCCCTAGCTTATGAGAGAACTACATCCACTGCAGGTCCCTTTCCTCCCCACGAATATGTAGGCAAAGACTCGAGGGCATGGGCCCTCAAGGTCAGCTCAAAGCAATCACCTCTACCCTAACCAATTCATCTTTCATCTTCCTAAATTACATTCTACCCCACTTATTTTACCTTTTATGTTAAAAATTGGAAATTAAAACCAAACAAACAACAAGTTTCTTAACATTTTTATTATCATCACAACATACATTTATCATGCGGACTACCATTCTCTCCCATCATCATGCATATTATAAACCATCTTAAACATGACCCATCTCATCATTCATCGTACAAATTAATGAATCACAACTTCAACCAATTTAAATTCAACCTCCGCCTATGACCTAAATCAACCATGTCTATGACCTAATTCAACCATGCCTATTACTCGACTCAATCCATGCCTATGACCTAAATCAACCATGCCTCATGACCTAACTCAACCATGCCTATGACCTAATTCAACCACGCCTATTACCTTACTTCTCGATCCATGCCATTACGACTCAAACTCAACCCTACCTATGACCTAATCAACCATGCCTATGACCTAACTCCAACCATGTCTATGACCTAATTCAACCATGCCCTATTACTCCGACTCCGATCCATGCCTCAAACCTAACTACCAATCCATGCCAATGACCAAACTCAACCCTCTGCCATGACCTAACTCAACCATGCCTATGACCTAAGTCAACTAAGTGCCTATGACCTAATTCAACCATGCCTATTACCCGACTCGATCCATGCCTAAGACCTGACTCAATCCATGCCTAACACTCCGACTCAATCCATGCCTAAACTAACTCCCGACTCAATCGTGCTTATGACCTAACTCAACCATGCCTATGACCCAACTTCCAACCATGCTATGACCTAACTCAACCATGCTTATACTCCGACTCGATCCATGCCTAAGACTCCGATCCCTTCCGATCCATGCCTATGAGCATAACTCAACCCTACTTATGACTTAATCTCAAACCATGCATATGACATAACTCAACCATGCCTATGACCTACTCCAATATCATGCCTATTACCCGACTTCCGATCCATGCTTAAGACCTCACTCAATCCATGCCTAAGACTCGACTCCGAGCCTTGCCTATTCCCTTACTCAATCCATGCCTAAACCAACTTGAATCGATCCATGCCTAGACCAACCTAACTCGATCATGCCTCACTCACCTAGTTTCCGCTCATATCATGACAAAAATTAAAAATTCTCATAAAACACCAAAATCATTAGAATTTCTTCCATCTCATCATTTAAACGAATATATGTGTCTCCTATACAATATACACAGTATATCTAATCATGTACATCTCCCAAAATCCGGGTACATAGGCCAAAAGATTACATACACAAAACAATAAAACAATAACATAAAATCTCCTTTCGGGCACATAGGTCTGTATATGCTCAATAATATAAAACTTTCATACATCCTCACTCTCTTCTCGTATGTAGGTCGTATATGTGATCAAAATTATAACAACTCTCAAAGACGCAGGCCGAAGATATATCAAAATCAAAACTATGTCAAAATTTGGAGCCATATATCATGCATCCTCTCGGTGGACATCCTCCATATCTGTATCATCTTTCCCCTCTACCTCCTCGGCCCACGCATGCCTCGGTGACTTCATAACATCTCCCTACCATCATAGTGCTGGTGGTTGGTCCCTACTGTACATCAATCTCGAATCGCCTCATCGGGAACCATGGCCTCACTGACCATGCTCTTTGGGGCTCGATGGCCTGTGCTCTCCACACTATGGGTGTGTGATCTCGGTCCTCTCACTAGAGGATTTTACGTGCCCTGCATCTTATATGATAAACAATCTATCCCGCCACCGTTAGCTGGTCCTAATAAGTACTTGACTCCTCCTCTCTCACCTCCCGCAACCTAGATATGGGCACTTTCTATGGTGGCCCCGATCGACTGGGTGGGACTCTATACTATCCCGTGGACCCCGTCCCACCCCCGCTATGAATCGACCCTATCCCGTGCCTTTGGTGGTGCCATTGGCTTACTTCGCTCGCTTCTCGTAACTCGTATCTCGGCCTATAAATCCTCAATTTGTGCTCGTAAGTATGGCAACCGGCTTCTTGTAACCCTCGCCTGAACCAATAACTGGAATTTTCATAGCGGGCAGCCACCCGACCATCATCCCCATCTCCATCTCCATCCCCACCCTAGGCCATAGTGGGCATGAAGATCGACCACCGTATATGGTGTAACTCTCGGCCATCTCCACCTCTCGAGCTGACAATTGTAGTTATCCCCCGTATCATACCCAACTAGGTAATCATGGTCACCACCTCGACTCTCTAGGTGTCCTTCAAGCACCGTGATGGTGGCTAAATCTAGCTACTCCCGGCCTCGACTGGATGGCTATCACTATAAATGATCCACCCACCACCTGTCCTCGTATCTCCATCTATAACCCCCGACATCATTATCGCACCGGTATACTACCTACCTCCCCGCCATGTGGGCACTATTGGCTTTGTAGAGGTAATGGCCTCTCCACATCATCTCTCATGTATCTGTGGGAAGGGCTGGAGGTATGTCCCCATGGGGCGGCCCAAACTACTGCTTCTAACCCCGCCTCTACCTGGGATCATATTGTGCTCCTCAAGATGGGCACCTCTATCCATCTCAACAGCTTGAAGACTATATAACTTATCACGCATTGACTCCAAGAGTGAGGGATAAACCTACATACGGTCTCTATATGATGTCCACTCCTGGATAACTCCTCCAATAAACACGGTTGTAATAGGCTACACCATGTGTAGCCTTGTTCCGATCACCACTTCAATCATAGAATTTACCTATCGCTATACCCCAACATGCCACACCAATATTAGTGGAAATGCATCTCGCTGGGGTATACTAATGACACACAAAACTATGTGCTCATAGGCCTCATAGCTGTAGTAAAATGTGCAACACAGCCGAACCTCGGGCAGAGACACCTATATGCCCACATCTCTTTGTATAGCCGCATCAGGAATGTTGGTGCCCAAGAAAAGTGGGTTTGATCCATCACCATGTCATGTAGTACCCCTATTAATGAGAGGGGAAATCTCCTCCTCTACATCCGTGCAAAGGTGAAATAGCACACTTCCTCCATCAATAAAAAAATGAGCCTCGTCTCTCTCTCTAGACGGCCATGTGGTGGTACATCCTCTATAATTTAGACTAAAGCACTATGGAATATCATGTATTCTAGTCCCTCTCCAAAATGTCAAGCATCAACTCCTACGAGGCCCGTCAGGAGATCAAGTACACTCGCTGGCCCATAGTATCGATAGCCACAGTGATCTCTAAACACGCCCCCTCCAAACCGACTGCCATTCACCTATCGCAGTAGGTGGAATGTGGTCATCAATCCATTCTATCAATGAGAGAAACCATTAGACTCGGCTATCGATGTATGATAATAAAGATCGGACCTCACTCGTGCCCACTCTCCTCCATGTGTTACCACTCTTCACTGCCGCCATGCCTCACACTCTCAAGAGCAGTGGGTGGTAATGCTCCTTTATCTCATATGCACTGATCTCTCCCCTACATCCAATACAAACATCAAATTAATCCACCTTTATCATACCCATACTCACCCACTATCATTTCTTTATAGCCATTTTCCCCACCGACACTCAGGTTTTTCACCAACACACCCTATTCTACCCTTCCCTATCTCACCACTTCCACCTAGGGCCCTTTCTGGCCCCTTGTTCTCCAAAATTTGACCAAAGTGCGCTATTCTAATAGACCTTGGTCACTCCCTAAATCGGTATCATCGGCCACCTATTTTGTGATCGATACCGATTAGACCATACCGACACCGTGCTAAACCCGACCTGATGCCACATACCACTATCATGTGGCGAAACCCATGACCTCCCAAACCCTCCCTGTCTCAAAACTACATCTCTTGACCCTTTTACCCACTCATTCTCACCTACACTTCCCCTTAACCACATCCCACCCCCTATTCTCCTACTTCTACCTCTTTCCCTCGCTCATATTCTACCCAATTTACTCCTCCCACATTTTAAATTTCCCTTTTTTCCAAAACAAAAAAAAAAAACCAATTTTTTTCCCCACATGACCTCTCAACTAATATAACTCACAAAGCATAACATGGGTTTGATCCTTACCTCATCATGCTAAGCACCGAGGTGGAACATCTCGATCGCATCGTTACATGGCCCACCCGATCCCCTCTCGGCCTCTACCATCACCAATCGCTAACTATGCCTCCAACCAATCAAATCACATAATCTGATCTCGTGGACCTTCCTCTCAACTACCAATCACCCACCGCTTGGCTCGCCAACTCAAATCTCCATTTCATCTAGACACTTGCCACCTTTTCTTTCTCTCTTCTTGTGTCATTTTCCCAATTCTGCAAGAAGATAAATGATTTGGGTAATTAAAATGTGGATTTTTCTATTTTTATAACATCCTTGACCTAACCAATACTAGCTTTTTTACCTCTTCACTAAAGCATCTGTCCGTGCCCTACTTACCATGGTCGTTACTATATATCGCATTGGTTACAAATTAATCGACATCGATCACCCTCTCTTCCATGACGCTCCCCCAATTTCCACCCTATTACCCTATCCGTCACTCTTTTTTCCTCACCCTAAATTTTACTCACCTAACCATTCACCTCACCCCTTTCATGACCTCATCATTTACTACCTACCCTTGTCCTCATTTGGGAACTCGTTATTTTACCCATACCTTGGCCCTACCGTGCCGTGACCTAGACTCCCGACTGGGAACATCGCTAGTGACCTTCGACCTCATGTGTTCGCTATACCTGCGGGCACTCAAGTACCCGTGGGATTGGCCTAATAACCTTTACCTCACCTCTTTCCATGACCATTTATCTTGACTCCTACCTTTCGTGTAATAGAACACACCTAAACTTTCCTCGCACCGATACATGCGCCATGTTTCCTAACAGCATATCCTATACCTCGATACTAGAATCACCTCAACCTTGTTTGGATAAACCTATCAACCTTTAGACAATGTATATTTTGTCCTCGCTTCTTCATCCCGGTACCGTGTCATAATTTATACGAGCAGTGTGTTTGACTATTACTATCTTTGACCTTGAACCCATTACCTAGATTACCCGAGTAGACTTTCTTTCTTTTTACTCCCCGCTTACCCACCTTCCTTCTTCATCACATTCACCTTTATCAAACCACTCACCGATTCTTCCTTCTTCCTCAGTCACTGGCCTCCTCGGTTTGAGGGGGATCACCTTCACCCACACATGGGGCAACCACATTTTATTTTTTTCAGCCGTCATTTACCAATACAAGAAATGCACCAAAAAGGGGAAAAATGTAGATACACTAATATTAGGTCACACTCCCTTGGTCCTCATCAAATATATACTTTGAACACATCCACTCTAGCCATGGCCCCCTTCACCTATACTGACTATAATATTAATTTAATTATTTAAATTAAATTAATTCATTATTTACCATATTTATTATTTCAATATCCTAATTGAGATAATGCCCACATATCCACCTCACCTGGGACACCTCATCTAGCCATCTCATCTTAAGACCTATTCTTCAAGAAGTTGCCATAACTAACTAAGACCTACCCAAACCCTAAAAATCAATGCTTACATTCCCACTCTAACCACATTCCCACATGTTAGAAGGAAGCTTTCCATGCTAATCCACTTGAGGAAATGAATGTGATCTCTAAAATCATGGGATCACCAGCTTTGGTAAACCTAGGAATATCCCTAAGCAATGCTCCGTTACCCTTAACCACCGCCGGCTAAGCTGTAATTGACATCGTCAATTACTATTTAACTCCCAAAACAACTTATTTTGAGGTTGGCACATTTTTGAGAGAGAGAGGCATCTTTCGAGAACAAGTGATAAAATCGAGCCGCACGCAGTTGGTAACCAACATCCATACAAGCATTCCGTAACGCCTAGCAATCACATGTCGTTCACCTTCACTTCAGTATTATGTAGTGCCACAGAACACCAAGTTCATTTGATCACCCACCATTACCAACCAAGCATTAAGCTCATAAAATAGTAAGTTTGTTAACTCGCATTGGTTTCCTGTCATGCTTGAGTAGATCTCTTTTACATTTGTTATTAGTTTATGCTTTCATTCCTCATTCCCACCATTTTATTCCAGTGCGAAAACTTCGACCATCTCTTTTACCACACCATTAAACTGTCCCATATCTAAACTTTCATCATTCCCCGCATATCCTGTGATCCATACAAATCTTACCATTACGCCTCTTCCATCTTCATCCAATCCCCGATCTATCACTGTGCCAAGTTTTATTGAGTTTCCTATACCCGCCGACAATACCGACGCTTGGCCACCCATAACCATCGCCTAAGCAACCTAAACCGACATGGTCTCTCGCATGTATGTCTTATACTATAAAACCCATATCAGAGCCTAAAACCTCCACCAAATACTCCTAAATTACCCCAAACCGACTCCGACCGACTACCAACATTCGCATCCTCGATAAGTGGACCTTGACCTTCGATTCAATCATAGCCTATCCTGTTGTGAATGAATTTGCTTATTATAGATGAATGAGATACCTAAATAATTTTACTACAGTAGGATTTCCCTTTATTTCTAGCATTGGATTTACTTTTAAACAATGGATCGATAGCCATCTAGTGAAGTATCACACTTCCCGGATCTAGTACATATGCTAGGTACCATCGCATATATTGTTTAACTTTATTCGTGGTCTTGTGTTCCATTTCAGCTTAGTTCCTCCCAACCAAAAAGGAAGCTTCCTCAACGCTGTCAGCTATGGATCAAGGAGTCAACATGTGTGCAATAACTCTATCAACCAACATCTCAACTGGTATTCATCCTAGCCCATTACCCTCATTTTTTTTGTCATTTCTAAGAAACACCTCCAGACTAGGTGAAACAAGATCTTTCTTTTTAGGCATATGTGGAATGAATTTATCATTGGGTCTGGGGAAGATGTGGCTAAATATAATTTGATGAGTAAGGTTCAATGTCTATGCATAACCCCTAAGGTAGTGATGGGGTTTAGGTAAGGGAGATGATATAGGTGTGGGTAGGTGTTGGGTATAGATGCATGTTGTTGAGTCAGGAAATGACATGGGAAGGTGTTCCAATAGTCATGGTCAGTGTTTGGTTTGGCTCGTTGGAAACACTTTGGACAGATTGTGGAGGTGCCATGGAGTGATAATTGCATTTGGGTTGAAGAAGGAAGTATAAGACATCCCCAAAGCAAGGCTCTATCAACATAATCCAGGTGAGATCGACCTAAGCATGAAAATGGTACTAATGCAAGTGGGGCCAATGTGATCTAAGTACCTAATCCCCTAAAATATGTTTCTGAGAAACATGGGAAATGGTTAGCTTCACTGTGGGTAAGAGAGCAAAAATCAGGGTTAGTAGGATCTCTGAAGGCCAATGGAGAATGGTCACCTAAAGGCAATGGTGTTTCTACAAGATCCTCTATGGGTAAAGGAGATGATGAGAAAGATGAGGTATAATATCTTCACATGGCGTAGGGAGAGGGACATGTGTCCCTATGGGTAGTACAGGTGGCTACTGATTACTACTCGCAGAATTTGAGAGGCAAGAGACAACATGCTAATTATGGGCCCTTTCATGGGTGAAGAAAATGAATGAGGTTCCTTCTGTGGTGGAGGAGTAGATGAAATAGGTTCTGGCAATGATGGGGGAGTTTGAGCTAGTAGATTTCATGTATGGAAGAGATAAGGAGAGATCGAGGGGTAAGCAACCCGTATGTCATTAAAAATAGTGTGGACCTCACAAACATCGTATATCATTGGTTCAAGCATCACCGCTTGGTTGGAAGATGGGGCATGATTAGAGAATGGATTTTTAAAGATATATGTAGGTTTAGGTTGGCCGGGTGCATTTGGGTTATCCAAGACTAGATCTTCATTGTTCAACATTTCTCGGATGATATTCTTAAAGGTGATGCGTTACTATCGCTATGACCTTGACATGATGATATTTGCAAAAAGTCATGTTCTTTATACCACACTAATGGCATGGGGCGATCGTTGTCAAAACCAAAGGTGTGGTTTTATAGGTGGGGAAGGGTAATGGGCGCCATCACCTTAATAAGTTTTTCTAAAACAAAAGAATATGGTCCCCTATTGGGGTGTACTTCTTCATTTTTCTCATATGGCAGAATGGAAAGTTTGACGACGAGAGATTAGAAGAAGGTTTGGCTTGGTTTGATGGGTGAGAGGGTCCAGCCTGAGAACCACTGACATTCAAAGATCCTTGGATTTCAATATTTGTTCTAGGTTTCAAAGATGAAGAAGCATCATTCGATTTGAATGCGTGTGTTTTTGTTACGTAGCTGAATTTTCTTCTCTTCGATAAAGAATCTCAAATCTCAATTTTCATGCCATGGTGAATGCCTCATCAAAGGTGTGGAAGGTCTACACCTATAGGAATTCAGTGAAATGTGTCTAGCCACAAGCCCGAGTAAATATCCCTATGAGATCAGTTTAAGGTAATTGAATGTGAGCTTCTGGTTAATTAGGTTGTATCCAATGAGTGAAAAAAGTCCGAATATAGACTCATCAGTCATACTTATCAAGTGGAATAGAGATCAATCATGGTGACTTTCTTGGACAATGTTGATTGGAGAAGCTTTGGTCTAAGAAGGCTTGGGATACTTCGATTAAATGAGTAGATGGAATGTCTGGGTAGCCCACCATACCGGTCTAATGCAAAGTCCTTGTCAGAGGACATCATCGAGAAGGTCTATAGGAGTAAAGAAAGTGTCATCATGGGAAATCAAGTAACACCCATGTTTGAAGGACCACAAATGTTGTTGTGGATCTTCTTTACTATTAAAGTAGTTGAATTTTGGCATTTCCCAATGTACATGGTATGGGTGAATAGGAATGGATGGATGAATGGGCTCATTACAGATTTCATCGTAGGTGATAGAGGAGAATTTGAGGTGGTGAGCCTTAAACCATGCTTCTAGTGTCCGCATCCTTTCCATCATTAATTTGATGAGGTCATTGGCGTAGGTTGTGATAGAAGTGCACCTCCTTGTGGTGTAAGAGGGCTGGTGCTGAACATGTGATGTGGGTGGCATTCCAGTGTATGGTGATGCCAAATAGGAAGGTTGAGAATAGGGGACCGACATGGAGGGCATATACCCAGAATGAATGATGGATGAGATAGGGGTTGTTGATAATATGTATATGTAGGTGGGGTATTTGAAGTGACTCTAGTAGTGATTGGAGGGTAGATTGTGGGATGGAGAGGACAAGATTCTGGAATGGGGTAGGGGTCACCACACCATGGGTGGTTGTGTTACAATTGGTATATGTGAGATAATGGGTGCGGATGGGGTTATGCTCTTGGTGGTCAATGAAGGAACAACCGATACTATGGGTGTGACTGATGTTGTAGATGTAATGGTCATAATAGGTGTGGGGCCTAGTTGTGAAACCACTGGGGATAAAGTAGGTGAAGGTAACACTTCAAACTAGTAAGGGGCTGATGTGAGTGGGGACAAGGGTAGGAGAGATGGATATGGGCATGCCATATATCAATTGACCTAAGGAATCCAAGTGGATGAGTGGGAAAGATAGAATTGTAAGGCTATGGGATTCTGATCGAGGAGTTTGTGAACTCCTCGTCTACCTATGTAGCAATGGTGGTAGGTAGAGTTGAGATCCATGGGTGACAGGATAAAAGGTGGTGAGGGACTAGGTGGGAGTGGTTGATGGCTCGGCATGAATATAAGAGCATTAGTTTAGTTATGAGTCAACACCATGTGAATAAGTGTTGACCTGGTAAGACTTTATTTTAAATGACATAGAAAACAATGAGGACAAAAAAATGAGGTTGGGAGGTTGAATTTGGTCAAGTTTTGGATTTTGAAAACCAAACACGTATACCGACAATGATGGTCAGATGCTGACTAGTGATGGTTAATGGGGAACTGATGCTCTGGTCACAAACCGTGATGCCAAGTTATATGGAAAAACACCAATTTCAGAAAGTGAAACAAGACTGATGAATGTGTAATGGGGAAACTGTGTATGACAGAAATATCAACAAGGGGGAATAGGATGGTGCCCTGAGGGCCAAAAATAGAACAAAATGAGGAGTGATGAAGGCTATCTCTAGATAAAACCTAGAAAGATAAACAAAACATTAGGTTAGGTTTAACCAACGATGGTTAGATGTGAACCAATGATGGTCACCGGACTGAACCAAGCTATAATGTGAAATGAGAGAGAAATGAAGAAACTAGGCTTTGTGAATTAAATTTGGTGAAGAATCAAACTCAGAATATGAGAATGAGAAGATGGGGCCCTGACACACTCAAACAAAGTCAAAATACTCCAACTATGATGGTGGAGTGTGCAAGGAAGAAGAACAATGTAGATTCATAGTCTCACACCTCAAAACACAAGTCAAGAAGAAATGCTAAGAAAAAACACGATCCTAAAAGTGATTTTCTTATGTTTGTTTAGCTTATGCTATTTAGAATTGACCATGTGAATTCAAAATAGAATTTTTGGTTAGGAAGGTGTCCTATGAAGAAGGATATCTAAAAGGTGAGGTTTTAGGTTATGTTATGGTGGGGGTGGCTCCTTCCGATAGGTGAACTAGATAAAAGATAACTACCATGCTGGGGAGTATTTCATCAATCCTATGATTGTGTGATCATTGTGCATTCCCTGTAAGATGTCATTTAAGAAAATGTGTATATTCAAACTTTTGTGTAGTTTGGAGAAGAAGAAAGAGAGAGAATTTTATTTCTATGATTCTTTTATGTGCCAACCATCAACTCGGCATGATTTCCAACATATAGGTTGCCCTCATTTTAATGTGAGCTAAAAAACATAAAGATGAGGAAATACAATGCAAGTGTTTTAAAACCAAATTGAAATATTATTTTGATGTAAAGCAAAATGATGAACAAGGAGAGAGGGTTATCTTTCACTAATGCAATGTAAAAAGAAAGAAGAATGTGTTCTTTTAAACACAAAAACATAATTGTTTTTTAGACAATAAAGAGAGGAAGACTGATTCTAGAGAAGAAAATTAATGTGTAAGATTTTGAAGGAAACAAAACACACAACTTACAACCTAGGAATGAATAAATGAAAGGAACCACAAAAGAGGGTCCCACTAGGCATGCCAAAATGTTTCACCATTTTCTTTACATTTTTGACAAAACAAATAGAGTTATGGGCTGAGGAGGAATACTTGTCATGTTGGTCGGTTGGAGGTTGATGCGCACATGTTCTGACTTCTCGATCCGATGCTGACTATGAGAGCTTCCTTTTGGCTAGGAGGAACTACCTGAAATAGAAAACAAGACCACAAAAGAAGAGTTAAATAATATATGACAATAGTGGACTTCCTAGCAGTAATGTGCTAACTGGGGAAGTGTGATACTCCTCCTAGATGGCTATCAATCCACTTTTTAAAATAACTTAATGTAAGAAATAACATACATAAATGAATCTAGTTCTAGTATTCTAATTTGGGTACCTCATTCAAATATCGAATAATTAAATTTAAAAATAATATGTGGGTCAAGGTCTATAACGTCAAATCTGCGTTATTTTAGGGGTACGTTGTCACAAACAAGGCTCTTAATAGGGTGGGTAAGGTGTTCTAGGTTTTTAGGTTGTTGGATGAAGGTTGGTTAGGTTTTGTTTTAGCCACATTATTAAAACATACATGAGATCGGGTATCGCTGGTATGATCGATCATGGTAAGAACTGATGAAGGTTATGGGTAAATGATGTCAAGTAGGTAAAGGTGAAAGAAAACTCAATGGGATCTAGTCAGGGTTGAGTTGATGTTAAAAGATGACAAGAGGGAATGAGAGGTATACGGGAATCTTAGGTATACTCAAAGATATGTGTAACAGTCGGATATAGGTGATTTAATGGTGTGGGTGGAGGAATGGTTGAGTTTACGTAAAGAAGGTAAATGGTAGGGAAAGTGGAATGCAAGTGGAAAAAATGATAACAATAGACGAGTAAAACCTTAAAAAGAGACAAGTATGAAATAATGATAGCTTAGTGATAAAGTATACTTACTATGTGTTCAGGTCTAAATGGATAGTCATGGTGTTGATAGTTGATCGAGGATGGAGCTTCGTACCATAAGTGGTGCTCTAGAATGCATCATGGAGAGCGATACCTTCAGATGATGTTCATTGGTGTTGGCTCATGGATACAAGGATGTGTGAAAATCTCTTGGTTCTTACTCAATGCATATTTCTTTCTTCTCCTCAATTCTGAAATATGGCAACCTAGGAAAACAAGGTTCCAAAGTGAATAAATGGTAATCGATGATTAAAGATTGAAACTCAACGTTGGTTTCAGTTCTGGATTCCCAATCGGTTAAGAACTCATGGATTCCTAGGTTTACTAAAATGATAAATCTTGAAAATCATTGGGCTGGGTCTCAAGTTCCTTTTACTCATGGATCAAAATGAATTTTCTTTCTGAATGAGTGAGAATGTGTTAATGACAAGGAATAATAGGCCTTGATTTTTAGTGGTTCAACTTAAGTCTTATTCTTAGTTATGGAAACATACTATGAATAGGTCCATGGTGAGGTGTCTAGGGTGAGGGTGACTTAAATTAGGTTCTATTCCACAATTAAATTAATAAATATTGATGATGACAAGGTATTAATTTAATTAAAGATAATTAAATTAATATTAAGGTGTGGTGTAAAGGGCCATGGTTAGGTGAATATGTTTGTTAGTTATTCAAAAGGGGACCAAGGGAGTTGACCTAATTTTGGTGTCTACATACCTTTGTAAACTTGTAGAAGATTACAAGTAAAACTTTAAAACTATAACAAATCACAAATCAAAAATGTAATAGGATTTTCTACAAGTGACATCGTTTCGAAAACTTACATTCGAGGTCAAACATCAGTTTCACTTAATGTAAACATAGAGCCTCGAGTGCGTGTGTGATAGATTCATTACCTAGAAAGGCTGAGAGTGCAAGAAAATGTGATAAAGTGGGTGATAGTTTGATGTAGAATTATAAATGAGTGGATGGAGAATTAGAACTTCCCATCATATGAATGCTACATAAAGTGAACCTAGTTTTAAGGAAAATGCTGATGGATCTATGAGATTTTCATGTAACAGTGCAATGATAATATATGCTTACATTTTGGATTTTATTTTGGCTCGAAAATAGCTTCTATTTAATGATTTTGTTTTAGATTTCATAATTGAAAACTAGAAAGAAGATTTTGAAATAATATTCCCCTCTAAAAGGGATCCTCAGCACAAAACATAGAGCAAGATTAAACTAAGTGGGGGTATCCCATAAAATAGACAAGATTTTAATAGTGGTAGTGTCCAAAGTGAAATCATGATAAGTTCAATACTAAAATGAAAACTTAATCTTCCCTTTTATCCCTTGATCTCAATATCTCCATTGCAATCAAGAATGTTTCAAAAATAGGTCAAAGATAGCTATCAATTACTAATTATCTCACTTAGTTTTCTTGCAATGTTTAAATAAAATGTTAGACCTAGGAAATGTATCCAAGCTTGCGAACAATTTGAGGTCTTACTTGGGAAAGCATATTATTCCATGGAAATGAATCATCCTTATTCAAAGTTATTATGAATATGACACTTTTGGGGAAGCTATTCTGAGTTGAGCATGTTATCCCTAAATCATTAACCAAAATCTTATATGTAGGAATAAAGATCATAAGAACAGAGATATAATTTAACATAACAATTAATTTATATGCTCCTGAAGTGTCTTTCTTAACTCTATATCTTTTTGACAAATGTAATCAGATATTACCCAAACTTTTAGTAAATTAACTAGCTAACAAGAAAGATTAACACTCAATCTCTAAAGATATGCATAAGCTAGAATAAAAATCAATGATAAAATATTAGGCATAACAATGGAGACCAAATGAAACTACACATTTAAACATAAGCATGCCTACTTTGTAATGTTTGATTAACTAAACAATAAACCTAAATAGATGTAGGATTTCAAATGGGAATGGTCACTCCAAGATAAATGGTGAGAAGATCTCTTTATTCAAAGACTTTTAATCATGCTGATAGATGCCCTTATACTAACCATAAACTAAGGATTTAGGTTATAATGTCAAGTATGAGCATGTAAATCCTTAAAGGAGTTTAGGCTCTTTTACACTATAGTCTATTAAATTATACATACACATAATCAATCATAAAAAAGAAAGGAAAGAGAAGGGATACTTCTTTACATATGTGAATAAATTATTGGTGCAATAACCTCTAGCGTACTAGTATCACCTCATGAAATAGTTATCATGGGTAGATCATATTAGAGATACCTAAATTAGCTAAGACCAAAGTTTTTGTATATAAATAATGACTTCACAATCATGCTAACACAAATCTTATTCCTATCAATTTATTAATCCAAAACTTAAACATGACATCCAATTATGTATCTAGTAAGAGCTTAAACCTCTGTAGAATCTGTGATAAGTGGAATGTTTGCAATTGTATCATTAGAGAAAACTATGTGATGATGATATATAGAAATGACAATAACATTTCCTAGAATCTATAGGAAACATAATTAAATGAATTATCTCTCTTATTCATTTAAATCAACCATACAAACATCTGTAATGTCGATAGAGAATGAGCCTGTTATAGATAAAGGGACGTTCATGTTGATGAATTTGACCAAAAGATTATATAAAAGGTAAATAGGGAGGGAGAGATAATATGGAGGAAGAGAATCAATTTGAAAAGGAATGGGACCTCAAAGTTATTTAAATGTGATATGAAATAAATATATGAAGATGGTAATATTTTGATAGTACTAAGGATATTAAATGGTCATAAAATGGTAGTACGAAGGTATGCTAGAGAAACCTAGGGAAAGTTTCATGATGAATCTATCACCAAGTATTTTCAACCACCTTCTAACATGCTTTTAGTACATGCCTTAATTCACACACTCAAATACCTTAATATATGAACAAACCGCAAAGTGAAATCATTTCATCTAGCAATATTTTGAAAATCAATATGTATAAATATGCCCTAACAAGAGATCACGTGATGTGCATAATATTTTAACATGACATGGTGTCCTACAAAGAAACAGATGGAGTACACCTAAAATCAAAGGAAATTCTTATAGATACAGACTTAGATGCACAATGATATCACACGACTATTCAAATGAAATATATGTACCATTAGTATATTTAATCAACCATACACTATCAGATCTTATTAAGATGTACTTGCACAGATATTAGTTCAAATTTAACATATGGATATTTCATTAATCGTTGCACAATTATCCAAATTTATTAATAGATAAGAGTATCCGTTGAGTTACTAACTTTATTGAGTTCAACTGTTCATTAATTAAATCAAACATGATTTTCAATAAACCAAAATCCAACCATAAGAATAACATTTACTAGATTTTATATAAAATCATACATAAGAGAGTGTTAGCATTTTTGGACTAATTCTTGTATATTGTGGAAGAGATTTATTCTGACATATAGTGAATTTCTATCCAAAGCTTCTTAATATAATATTGGTAGTCATGCTACCCTATGTAAATATTTTTGATTTCTTTACTTTAAATATTTCATTGATTTATTATGTATGTATGTTTGTGGATTTTTATCTTATGGCTGTTTAGGATTGATTTCCTCCCATCTTAGAATCTAAGGAACCCCCTTGTAATGTTTCCTCCTCTAATCATCCACATGATAATGATAATCTCAAGATTACATACCTCTTTGAGGATCCACCTTCCCATGCTCTTTAGCAAATGTGAGTCACAAATTTGGAAAATTTCATTGAATCTAACATGCCTAAAACTTTCATATCATCCAGCACATTTATTATTTTTATCAGTAATAAATATTATATTTGTCTCACATGAATCACAACATCTTGATGTTCTTCACTATCAATAAGCATTTGAAAATGAATGCATACATAGTGCTATCATCACACCATATATTATGATGTTATTTGAAATGAATGCATACATAAGCACATTAGTGATAAAGTGAGGATGACATGATATTACCGTATGTTCCACTAGCCAATCCTCCATTTCGCGATACTCCTTAAGTAAATCAGAAATTATTCTTAGCCATGCCTCTTCTCGGGGTTCATCCACCTCTTGATTCTGGCTCATATCCATATAAATTTACACATCATAACTTTGTTCTATCTAAGGAAGTCATGACATATGGGAATCACCAGATGATATTTTTCCTAATTACTTTTTTTTTTTTATGTCATGGCCCTTATACTACTAGCACATCCGATCTCTTCTTTTCTAATTTATCAATCTCTTATGTTATTAGCTCTTTGTTCTAGTAGCAATCATATAATACCATCTAACATGATTTATATATTTCTAAATCCATTAACCCCTATACTACCAAAAGATGGATGACTCCACTAAAAAAATACTTATCCTTTACCTTCCTCTCCTAATATCAATCTAGATGGTAATGTCCTGTGAGATACACCTAAAAACCTATCAATTATTACAAGTGTCACGATGATACTACACCAAGCAAACTTCATGTGGCTTGGATATCACTTTTGATATTAAAAATGTTACATAACAAATATAATGGTCCCCTAAAAATCTCAATAATGATGAGGTATTATCCAATTTATCCATGCTCACTAGACATACTCCTTTTCATTGTCTCCATAATACTACTCCATGTTTATACAATTTAATTCTTATATGATTTATCTTCGCAATGAAGTAGTTGTGAAAAATCTTTAAAGAACCATATCTAATGCAGAGCTCAAACATAATTCCATTCACTTAACAAGTTTCAATAATAAGTAATCATCAAACTACACCAAATACTCTACTATGGATCTTGTCTAGAATATGAAAATGGGATTAAACTTCCTTACAAATTTTTACCTTTTTCACCTTGGAGGTCTTCAACAATCACTATAATTTGTTCTCATACTACATGTAATGTTGATTCAAATTGTAAAATGATCAAATTACATGAAACTCGTAGACAAAAAATCTTTGCACTTTAGTACATTATTTAGTCTCGATATCATACTACTATTCATACGATTTTTGAATGAAAAAGTATTAATTAACCCTAGTCTTTTGGGCCATATTAATTTATTTTCTTTCATCATTCCCTACCTCTTTACACCTCATGCCCAATCATCTTTTTCCATTTCACGTTATTTTAGCTTTCACTAGGTGCCTAGGTTAGTACATGGGGGCACCTTGTTCCCACTGTGTGGGAGCCCAAATCCTTTTTTACAATTTCTCCACTTCTTTTGGGAACTTTATAGCTGTTTTAGCTCCTTATATTTTCATGGGTTGGCCATTTTAGGAAAAATTATGAAATTAGAACAAGAGAACCATATAAATACAAATATTTTTTTATCATAATAAAGGGCCAAGATGGAAGTATCTACTACTATCACTCTTAAGGTTACATACAAAGGCATTTCAAGAGTATCAAAGAATTCATACAAGGGTAATGAATTGCATTATGCATATGACTTCAGGGAGAGGGAACTTGTAACTTTTCCATGCACATGATCTATCTACATTTATACATTTGGAGGTTGCTTTTTATCAAGTGCACCCTTCAAAAGATCCATCTAGTGGGAATGATTCTTTGCCACACATAAACACAAACATAGAGTTTGAAATGTGACAACACCTAGATCGCAAGTTTCTCAATCGCAGTGACCACCGGGTCACTAATTTCCATTTGCATCTTTTTTTTTATTTTTAGGATTTGATGTGTTTTGGGGTTTTACAGGTTTTCTTTATTTCTGGAGTTTAGTTACTAATAATGAAGTACAACAACATACATATGACAAATATGGCATCCAAAGGGACATCTTTGACTCCTCACAATCGATGTTTTGAGGTTCTCGAGAAGTCATTGTGCACCCATAGGGGGTCTATAGTGACCCTGCATAATTCTTTTTAACCTTGTCTACAACCGTATTCTCTACATTATCGATACAATTTCAGATTTTTCTAGGTCTAGTTTTGACTTCCTTCATTTTCTTGTTTCATCACTCTCTTCAGCCTAGTATACCCTTATAATTAATAATCACCTAAGTGTTTCATCCTCTCTTCCAAATAGGGTTTCATATTTTTAGAGCTAATTTGCTAATATCAAATATGCACTTTATTGTCTTTATATCTACATCATATATAAATAGTTTTTTTCTTTAATCAATGGTTGATTATCCAAAATATGATCTTCTACTAGTTAATCATGAGCACTTGAATTGGCACAGCAAATTTTAGTTGATAATATTTGTTAATCTAAGAATATCTGGGGTTTTTATTGATTTACATTTTTTGAATTTTTAGGTAGGAATTAGCCAGGCTACCTAAATATTTTAGGTAATAACCATTGTTATGGGTCGGTTATGTTAGTTTTACACCACTATATGTTTTAATTCAAATCACTTTTAGTGTGAAATTGAAGTTTTCATATTCTTCTTCACATATATCCTACATATGTATTTAAAATTTTGTGGCGTAAATTCCTAATTTTTGTGTACAAATAAAGTATTCTCGGTAAATTCCTTTCTGGGGCTTTAAAGATCAACATTGGATATTTATTGCAACTTGATTAAGGTAATTTTTAATTATTATCATATTCTATTGCATTTGTAAAAAGGCTCAAATTAAAATGAAAATCCAAATTCAAAAGAGCACTCTGTATAATACACTCCGTCACAATGTAGCAATACGTAACTGACCTAAGCATAAC
>CM031240.1:979728578-979853760 GCA_018340775.1 Taxus wallichiana var. yunnanensis
ACAAAACACTAAACTAAATTGACAAAGCATAACAATGATGAAAGGAAACACATATAAGGAAATGCATAAAGGAAATTTAATCTAATTGGAAATACTACCTTATTACAAACACCAAGAAGACTTATTTATAGTAGGGCTTCAATCTACTCCCATTGAAGTAACCAGAAAACCGTGTTCCATCCAACGCCTCTAACTAGCAAGCACCGAATCAAGTATATAAGTTGTAACATATGCTCCCATCCAATGCACCTTAAGCTTTCCAAGGTGGCACAAAATTTTTGAGTCATAAAGAAGAACCATTTTTCCAACTCCAAGAGTTTTATCCTTAATATGTCTATCATGTCATGCCTTCTCCCTAGCCTTTTCTTCCTCCCGACTCCATCATTTTATAGCATGTTATTCATCCAACTACATCAGTTTGTCAATATGCTCTTCAAGTGCTTTCTCATCAACCAAACCTCCTATGTGTGCAATACACAGGATGGTAACATGAATTCCACTGGTAGAATAGCCTTTGCACCAAACACCAACTGAAATGGTGTGTCCCGATTCAATCTCTTGTAGGTTGTCTCTCGTATACCCACGATAACATAGACTTTATCATCCCAGTCCTTCCATCCAACATCACAAATTTTAGTCAATGTATGGCTCATTATCTTGTTCAAGGCCTCAAAAGTTCCATTTTCCTGAGGGTGATAGGGTGTTGTTTTATGGTGTGCTACCATAAATTTTTCCAATAGTATTATGATGGTCTCATTAATAAAATAAGTACCCCTATCACTTGTCAAACTCAATGGGCATCCATACCTACTGATAATATTTTCCCACAAAAATCTTACTACCGTAGCTAATGTGTAATCCTATGTGGGTTTCACTTCCCACCCACCTTGTAAGATAATTTGTACAAGTTATAATATAAGCGTGATCCAAATCCTGCGTGCGGAGGGGAAATAGGGCCCACAAATTCAATTGTCCACTTCTCAAAAGGTTCTCGCACTAGCAATAAACCTTAAAGGAATTTCATCTTTATGTCCATGCCTTCCAAGGCACTAAAAATGGTCACATGCCTTACTATATTCTTTGCAATCTTTATACAATTTTTCACACCAAAGGCCTACTAATAAAATTTTGTGCACGGTGGCATCCTGCATAGTGTCCACCTGCAATTCCCCCATGAGCTTCTTCCATAATGGCTTCAAGTTCATGCTCAAGTACACAACGGCACAAAACTTCATCCCGACCTATTTTGTATAAGTCTCCACTAATCAGCATGTAAGGTGCAGCGTGAATGGAAAGTTGTTTCTTCACCAAATCCTTCATCCATTCAAAGTGCCACGCCCATTCTCAAAAAGACAGCAATATCCTCTAAGTTAGAGGGTGCGCAATTCAATCTGAATATATTTGCATCTCTGCATTATGTCCTCAATTTTTCGCATGTCCTTGCCTTTATTACTCCTTGATAAATGATCTGGTCTAGAATTACTCTTGCCTATTTTTACCATAATCAGAAGTCAAACTCTTGAAACAACAAGATTATCCAATGGAAAATGTGCCCATTTAAAATGATCTTGTTCACAAGTACATCAATGCCATGTGATTTGTATAGAAAATGAAATGTGTTTCAAGAAAGTACCATCAAACTTTATGCAACACGTAGATCATGGGCAAGGCCTCACACACTTTGTAGTAGTGTAATTATGTTATGTTGGAGTTAACTTCCTACTTGCAAAGCAAATAGGATGATCAACAATCCCTTCTCCAGATGGGCTAATACTACACCAATGGCCATGCTAGAGGTGTCCACATGCACATGAAAAGGCTTAGTCCATGAAGGAAAGTGTAGAATAGGTGTTGTAGTAAGCATTTCCTTCAATGTCTCAAACGCACATTGTTGCGCCTCACCCCAATGGAACTTGCCTTTACCCTTCAAAAATTCCTCTAAGGGCACAATGATCTTGACATAACCTTTGATGAACTTCATGTAATATCATGTGTGCCCCAAGAATCCCCACACCCCGCTCTAGCTAGTAGGTTCCTCTAGGCCCAAAATAAGATCAACCTTAGCAAGATCTACTAACAATCCTTCCTTACAGATGATGTGTCTCAAAGACACAGTCCCAAAGGGTGTAGCAAACACGCACTTCTCGATGTTCAAAGAGGTTACAATTTCATCATCTCTAAAACATAATCCTCAAGTTATCACGGTGATCTTTCATGAGCCCATAGACTATCCAATCATCCAGATAAACCTGCAAGAACTTATGAATAAAGTCCTGGAATGCCTGCACAACAATGTGTGAAAATATTGCAGGGCACATTCTTTAATCCAAAGGGCATAACCATGTATGCAAAACTTCCCCACTCAGTGGTGAAAGTTTTCTTCTCTTGATCCTCTTTAGCTATCCTCACCTAATGATATCCATAAAATCCATCAGTGAAGGAGTAGATCTCGCGCCTATAACACCTTCCAAGATTTCTTCAGTAAATGGTGTGGGGAAAGGATCAATTACACATGCAGCATTTAACTCCTTGTAATCCACACAAATTTTTATTCTTCCATCTTTCTTGATACTGATCACCATAGGGCTAACCCACTCTGACTCCTCAATGGGCTCAATGATTCCATAATTTAGCATCTTGTCAATTTCTTCTTTCACTTTGACACGCAAGTTAGGATTCATCATACAAGTTTTCTTCCTAACCAGAACGCACCTTCCTTTAGATTGATTTTTATCTCACTCAAAGATTCATGTGCCCCCTTTAACTCATGATAGCCCCTAGGAAATAAGTCCCGAAGTCATGCACCAGCTCAATTATCTTAAAGAACCTCAAGTTCAAACCAATAATCTCCAATAATGGCCTCCTTAGGTTCAACTTATATTCCAATGTTGACATTTTTAGTTTTCAACAAATCATGGTAGGTATGTGCCTTCTCATTTGCACTATCTAATACCTCACACGTACCCTTTGTATGCTAAACATCCAAATTCTCCACTTCTTCATCATCAATGACATAAACCATCTTTCCCTTTTCTTTTTCTAGGCATGTGTGCCCAAGTTTTTTTGCGTTGGTCTCTTCCTCTTCAAAGTGTGCCTCTAGGTCTAACTCACCTAGTAATTCTTGAATAAGTTCCTCAGCCTTTGCACTATCTCCCATAGTCAAGCACTTCATAACCTGTAATTCCTCATTCACCGAGGTTTAGTGGAAAAATATTCAAAGGTTTGAATCATACCTGTAGTTAGTTCTTACCAATTGCCAATCTCTATTCAACTCTGCATAGACATATCATCCACACGCGTAACTTTGCAAGGTGTAGTAGAGCTTTTGTACCTACACAGAAAGGTGGTAAGGCTTCCTTTCCCTCTGCTGCAGAGTCTCTCACACTACTGAATGTGGTGTTGAACAAGATCCTTACCATGAAATTCACATATTTGAGTAGGTGCATTGCTCATGAGAAATCTAGTAGAGAAGGTGATTCTTACTTCTCGTCATTCCAAAATATTATCCCTATGAAACATCCACCAATGGGATGCCATCCCACACAGATTATAGACTAGCATATTCCTTCTTTCTAATTTATCTATCCATTGAACTTCCATAACACGCAAATGCGAATACATCAAGATTTCCTCCAAAGGTGTACCTCGGTACTGGTTACTTCCCGAATGCCTAACACAATGTGGCCTAGTTATACGCATAACTACACTTCTCACTTTGTGCCAAACCATTTCATAAGTTTCATGTTCCAAGTTGTAGCTTGTCACATGAAACACTTGTAGTGTCACTTATGGACTGCATCATCCCAAAGGGAGAACTCCTTCCTTTGATGGCTCAAGTACTTTCAGATCTCTAATGGTGCACACATAAATTTTGTTCAAATCATCTCCACTTAAGGGCTCTACATAACGTGCATATTTCCCATCTACCAAAGAAATGATGACATGTTCTTCCTTGTTTTCAAAATTGATGTAACCCTTATTGAAGTATAGATCAGCATTGTTTGCATAACACCAAGGGCACCCAAGTAGTGTTGGAAATTTATCTTCTTCTAAAAGCGTCGGAACCTCAAAGTCCCCAAAGAAACTTGGCCCCTTGTATAATAATTGTATCATTTTTAAACCCCCAATAGGTGTGGCTTTAGTCGTATTTTCCATATAAAAAAACACATTTGAAGATGGCTAAAATGGTGGTCTACCCATCTGAATCCATGCATCCAAAGTGAGTACATTCACCTATGCACCTGTGTCAATCATAATGTTACTTAAAAGCCAGCCATCAACAACAACATTCATAGTGATCTCTTTGTCATAATCCAAACTATGAGGAGGAAGGTTAGCATGTAAAATTTGTCTTTTGCACTCTATTCCAAAGTGTGTGGGGTGTTTCCCTTTAACCACTCCCCCAAAAATGAATGATGTTCTTGTATTGTAGCATCTTGCAAACTTATTTTCAATCATCAACATCGGTCGATGGATCTTAGTGGCTTTCTTTTCTCTAACTTTTACGATTGTTCCTTCAAAAATCAGATCTCACCCTACATATTCCTAATCACCTCCATTGTTTCTTGATAAACCTCCTTCTAATGCGTAGGTTCTGGATACTTTACATATAGTACCTCCTCCTTTATGTTAACAAGCTTCTGATTTGGAACTTCCCTGGCATGCGCAACCTTAGGGTGGGTAGTGATCTTCACAGGTACCAACTCAAGATCCAGTGCTAACTTTGGCATCCACTGATCTTCCATAGCTACGTTGTACTCTAACCATCCCCATGACCCTTATCCTGCTTATGATTTTTACTCAAGTGTTCATACAAGTCCAGAATTCTTCATAGTTATGGTTTTTTCGTAAAAAGAAAAATAATGTTCTAAGGGCATTTGTGCTCGCAATGATAAGGGGATCCACATGTATAACATGTTCCATGAGGAAACTCACTTCTTCCACCGCCACGACCTCGACTTTGAATCCTCCATAGTATCCTCGACCTCTACCATGGCCTCCATCGAGTGCCCTTCATTATGATTGTGATCATGATGCTCACCTTTTCCTTTGAATTATTTGCAGCATTGGTCCGACGTACAACAATATCAATGGCATCATGAATTTGATCAATCAAATGTAATTCTTAGTATCATGAGTGGTAGACACTCGCAAATCTTGCAGTAATAAGACACGTTCTTTCTTATCATGCATTACAGAATGAGCACATGCTTGAATCATGATTCAAGTGACAAATCTCACCATCCAACAACATGGCGCACACCGAATTACGAGGGAATTTATCCTTAGTATGACTTTATACTTCACAATTTGTGCACCAAATTCCACCGTATGTCTCATGCGTTGAATTGCGGAAAAATCTCTAACTATTTCTCCATCACTATAATCTGGGCCTCCAAAAATGGGATAACACCATTGTCTATACTTCCAATCGCCTCAACGCACGAGCTAATTCAAGTGCCTTGCATGATCTCTCAGATCGAGTCTTATGTGAGAGCACCCTTCTGAAAGGCATGATCAGTCCTCTAATGAACCATTGAGCATGTTAGTTCAAGTGAATTTCATAAGATAACTTCGACAAAAGGGTTTTGAAACATGCATCATACTCATGAACACTCTTAGTCATACCTTGTTTGATGTCCTTCAACACGCTAATACTCTTCAGAACAAACTCAAGAATATATAACTCTTTCAAGAAAGGATCTCACAAAGATAGTATAATCTACAAAAGTTTGGTCTTGTAACACCCCGATTTTACACACACAAACACAACAGTAAAAATACCAGAATAATTTTTTTGACTTACATTGCTCACTACACAACACCACAAGGGCTCCAAGTAAAGAATACTCAAAGACACATACGACACTTACATAAGTCATTGACTCACATAGACACATGAAAACACCATAGACATGTTGATGCCACACTTTCCCAATGAATGAATACTAGCAATGACCCAACCACAAGAAAAGGACTCAAGGATAGGAAAACCCACAACACATCTTTTCTTTAATTGCATTTTAGTTATGATCAACATTCCAAGAACATTATTGTGCAAGGAAAACTTTCTCCTTTTTCATCTACATATTCTTAAGTTCATTCCACATTTAATTTACAGTTCGACCATTTTAAGTTGGCTTTTTATCCTTTATGGAAATTTCCATAACTTACATACTTATTTGGCATAATTCAAATTACATATAAAGTACTTAATTATCTTATTATTATGTTAAGAATATTCTTCTCCAACATTTATTCGATGTCTACATTTTTACCCTTACAACTCAAGTGAATCAGACTTGATGTCCAGAAAGCAATATTAGGATTTAAGGGAGATTTATATACAAGATAGCTTTTTCCCAAAACATTCTTCAATCACGGTATAGTTATTTCCCTACCATAGTTATTCTAATTCAATGACTTGTGGAATTCCATTTTGATATATATATATATATATATATATATATATATATATATATATATATATATATATATATATATATATATATATATATATATATATATCTTTGTTTTCTCAAAGTTTGATCACACCAAGGAAATTCATATTCTTTGTAACTCATGAAAATGTTTAATTAAGTTATAAGGACTCCAAGAGTGGCATTATTCCTAACCTCAAATCTCATTTTTACTCTTCTATGCTTTACGTTTTCATCGCATTAAGGTCTCATTATTACCATTGCATTATAAAAAGAGTTATGAAAGTACTTGTCTGACATCTTAAAGAAGTACATGGTTAGAAGCATTATAAACTACACATGAACCACAAGTGATTTGTGTTCAAGGTAAGGTCCCATTTTTCTGCATTTCACGATTCCACATGTGAAATATTATTTATTTCTTAATGTCATAAACGGACATAACAAGGTATTACGGGACAAGATTTCAGTTTCTTGGGTTCTCTAAAGTCAACATCTTTCAAAACAATTTTGTTTTGCAAAGAGTTACTTATAATTTTCTACCCACATGTTAACCTCCAAATCAACTAAGGTTTAGCTTAATTCCAATTTTCACCCAGGGCTTTAATCCCTATTATAGATTAGATTAAGGTTAAAACGTATTTACTCTATAAACCCTTTGTGAGAGATCAAGGCACTATATTGTCACAAGCCAAAGATAAGACATTTAGCTATGAGGGACTAAAGAGTTCACTAACAAGAATGCAAGACATAGAACAACTATATCACGATCTCCATTTATGTCATCTGAATCCAACAGGATTTCATTTGATGAAGAAATTTAATTTTAAATCTATCTTCGGAAGACAAGGTAGTCCACTAGGATACGAAGGAAGAGATAGCTCTACTTACTCCAAATAAAGTTTGACTGTGTCACTCCTATCAGATAGGTTTATGACAATGTCACTAAACATACCGACTAAGATGATAAACCCATTCTTGGGCTCTTGTTTACCCAAACTAGGAGGTTCCATCGAGTGCAGAGTTTAAGTTCATTCTACGGTAAAAGTATCACACATGAAGACATGTTATGCTCCGATATTATACAAGGGTTGAGTGTTTTGATTAAATCTCTTTATTACATTTACAAAGTAAGAATGCACAAGATGATTCATTAATCATTTATTGAACACTGAGTATGCACTACAAGATATTACTTCAAATTCATTTACCTTATATATATATATATATATATATATATATATATATATATATATATATATATATATATATATCAAACCCTTTTACCATATATACTATGAATCAAATTGAACCTACGATTAAATACACATTTCCTATATATCCGTAAAAACTAGCATCTCATACGTATTATTAAAAATTATCAAATATAACCTTCTGTAACATGAGACTACATTATACATATATTCATTTTACAATGAACTATATAAATTACAATGATAATTAATGAATTACACATCACCTTTTCACCATCATTCTTGCATCCTACAAAACCACGTGAGCATGAAATCAGTGATAAATCACTGGCATGGCATCCACCCTAATCTAACATAATTAACATTTTTTCAGTTCCCATTTACATATAATAATAATTACAATTTGCAATCGAAAGAAAAGGTTTAGAGACATGTATTCATTTCATTTCATTTCACTTCATTTCGTAACCAAGGAGAGAGAAAGAGAAAGGAAGAGAGAGAAACACCATTTTGTCAAAAGTTCTATTTCACACAAAAAGTTACACTATAGAGTTTTCAAATAGTTATTTACATGTGTCAAAAGTTTCCATGGTGGTTTGGCAACCCGACAAGGGTCCCACAACTTTCTATTTTTACATTTCCTTGCTAGATGCAAAAATGTTCAAAACGAGCTCGGAGGCTAAGAAACTACTTTCAAATGTTGTCTTCTCGATGAGAAAACACACCACGGTTAAATTTCTACGTGTCCACTTATATACCAAGAGTTCATAAAGAATCAAGGAATTTGAACTCGATAAACAGCTTTATGTTTTGTGGCTAGTTTTCCAAGGCCATTTGTAGTAATTGACCTAGTTGCAAATGAATAAAAGTTAGCTCGAGGGCTCATAAAACCATGTCCAAAACTGATGTTCGATGGATGAACACACAACGAGAAACTTCCTACAAGTTCCCCTATATAAGGATAATTCAACAGAGTCGACGGAACTCAGAACTAGAAAACAATTTTCAAACGGCGACAAGTTTTCTGAAGCCACTGGTCCTAATTGGTCCAGTTTGACCTAGTCAAACTGCAACCAGAGGCCTACAAAATGCCATTGCCAAACTATCCAGAAAAGTTTTTTTCCCTAAACTGAAAGTTCCATGCAATTTTCTAGTAAAAACACTAGAGGTTTACGAAGACGGATAATAATTTCTCTATCCAGGTTTCAAATGGCGGTTCAAAACGAAAGCCAACTTTATAGTTTTAGTAGCTTCTTACAACTACAAAATGGTGTAACATTGCTCCTAGTATGGCATCAAAAATATCACAAATTTTCATTCAAGGTCAAACCAAAGGTTAAGGTGACTCCTCACATAACCAGTACACGAATGAAGCTTAACATCCCATTTTTAGAGTTATGAAGGGTACTTAACGAGTCTTAAAAAATGCAAAATTATCTATTTAAACAGGGAGATGGTCAACATTTTTACTAGGAAGTCAATTTCATCTTGTCGATAAAACAATATTGTAGCGATCTAGTTGGGTAGGAAGTTTTCTAAATCACCTCAGAATGAGGGTTGAAGTTCATGGTTTAATACAAAAGGGTTATTTTGATTTTGTGAGTTACAACACGACATTTTATTGTTTTGCAACAAGTTAATATAAAACAATTAAATGTATTATAATCCTAATATTTTAAAATTATATTAAGTTACAAATGAAAACCAAAGTACGAGAGTTATGAAAGATAAGGGGAGATGAACCATGCCTAGGAACGAAGCTGGTTGAAACCACGGGATTCGGTTCAGCATCTCCCTTAAGCATTTTGTCGAACAGATCATGAGCATCCACAATTTTACCATTTCACCTTTGCTCAAAATCCTCAAGCTTTCCCAACGAACCCATTTTTCACCGAACCAACAATAAAACCACATGTTTAAATGGTGTTGGACAATAAAGTTTGGAGCTCCCTCAAGATAGCCAGCATGACTAAGACATCCATACATACCCGCATACAATATGTTTGGGTATATTCCATATGACCACATCTCCCAAGGCATTTGCAAATACAACATCTGACAAAAATTCCTCAATCTTTTATGCTTTGTTGGAAGTTCATCCCTATCCCAGAACTCACATTTGCACATAGCCGAAAGGCAGCAAAGGAAAGTCAAATTTCCATTATGCTTTGATGGATGTCTACCTATACTAAGCCCACATTTTACATAGGCAGGGAGGTTACCTGAAGGTTTCTAAACCTTTTCAACAAACCCATTTGTGTATATCCCACAGGTTACTGATCAATGAATCCACATTTCTTTCAGGCATTTTTGTGCACATTTCTCATGTCAAATGCATGCTTCCACGTTTTTCACTCCCATCTACCCAAGTGCTTCCAACTTCAAAGATCTCGACATACTCTTAACCTTGGCACACAGGCTAGGAATAAGAGGGAAAAAGTAACTGATCAGGTTGGGGATCTGTATGTTGCATATGTAAGACTATGTGACTGTCTTATGAGGAAAACCCATGTCTTCCATGCACAACCGCATCAGCTGGCACAAGTCGTGGATCCTCCCCAAGGTAAATACTTCATTCATGAACAGATTTTGACTGTCCTTTAAGCCCAAATAACTAAAGATGCTAATTTTTGCAAATTATTTGGGTTCCACATGATAGAAAAGTGAAAGAGATAAGTCTTGGAGGGACATGAATGGATTAGCGAAAATAGTCACATTCAATGTCATTATCATCTCCAAAAATGCTCCATTCAACACACAACCATCTTTTAATTTAACATTATATTTTATTTTTTTGTGGGGGATGCACTAGCTGTACCATCCAATTTATGTACGTATTTTCAACGTTAAAGAGGGTTCCACTGGTTAACTGCTTTGGATACCAATAAAAATGATTTCATTAATTTATGCATGGGCAGAATAGGTCGGCAAGGTTTTAGGATGCATGTGTCCTGACTAAACTCCAATCCCCTCATTCCACCAAGCACACTTCCTCATTTTTATTTATTTGTTTATTTTTATTCTTTTATTTTGGTTCAGCTTTAAACAGGACACTACAGTGCGGATCAAATTTCATGTACCAACTTTGCGCGTGCCCTTGCAATGTAGTTGTAAACTGACTTGCCTTGCACTCGAAAGCTATACTCCTCTTTACGCATCATAATATCTCACACATATGCACGTGCTCAAATGGATATTTTATCCCTCTCGTATTCCGGAATATGAAGAGACATCTCTATATATATTTTGGGGTTGGTGCGATAAAGGCGGTGCCACCGAGATCCGTAACTCGTATTTCCTCTAGTGTTTCCTCTGCCCTAGAACCACCGGATCCACTAGATCCCGAGCCACCCAATCCTCCCTGATCCTCCTCTTGTAGCTAGTATTGGACTAGAGGATACACTTCCTTATCTCAACAATTATGTTAAACTGAAATTATATAGTATACAAGTTGTGTTACTTCTGGACGTGACACCAACGTTACTGCGCACCTAAATTTGTGTTGATGACACGCCGAAAAACAAACCTCCAACTGGACCTCACGAATAACATAGATGGTGATTGCACTTCCATAGAGGAATAAGCTACCTAATTAACTCCTAAACTTGATCAAATCAAATCTATCTCTGCCACTCTCTCGCCCACACTAGCTTGCTTCGATAATTGTCATAGAAATTGGAAAACTAAGCACAAGGGCTAGGTCACCATGAGGGATCAAATGCACATCTACACCCATGTAGCTTCCACCGATGCATTCTCATCTGAGGTCAAAGAGGGTTCTCACCACATTTTTTCCCAAATGGTGGAGTTCCAGATGCTCTAGCTCCACGTCCTCTACGTGAGATCCAAATCCTTTATGAGCCATCTCTCTCCATAATGTCACCATTCCACAACCGCACGTTACTTCTCTAAATCCCTCTCACGCACCTCATTAAACTTAATCCTCCTTTCTTCTCTTTGTCTTTCTACCGCTAGGTCCACCATCTTTCACCACACCTCGCTACTTCCCCCATGTGTGGTGGGGGGTTTAGCTATCCATAGGTTTCTCTTCCAAATCTAGGGTCACAATCAAGATTTTAATCGCCAAAGGAATACCATGCAAATAAGATCCTCTAGGTTCACACATGAACTAGAACTCAGCAACCTCTAGACAAGAGTAAGTAGAAACTGTGTACTCCAAAATATAGCTATTTATAACACCACAGAACAAATGATCCATAGTGCGCATCCAAGTCGATTTACCTCATACAAAGCCCTGGAATTCTTCCTGTATTGAAACAAGTGTACGAAACCTCCAGTTTCTCTTTGAAGAATAACTAACCAACCACTTGTACATCTCTATGGGAAAGATGGAGAAGAACGTCTCATACATCTCGTGATACATATTCTATTCAACCCACGTGTGTACATTAAAATTAGTTTCAGACTAAATCTGCAGAGCATTTTCTTCCTCCAAATCATCTAACCACTCTTAAACACTGGCCAAGGTCAACCGGTATGTCTTCATCATACAACATCCTTCTAAACAATGGAAAAAAGTCTCAATAACATAACCAAAATATAGCCTATTTTTACCACCAATGCCCAAGGCGTGTTCGGAACATCACTCAACTCAAACTAAGCACTTACTTAAACCACGTAAGGGTACCAGGTTCCTCTTTTATGTCAGCTTTTTCCAGAAGTTAGCATGATTGTACATATAATCTAGATCCATAACAGATAATTAAGTATATTGCATAACATAAACCAGATCTAGATCTTTAACCATTAAGCATGAATACTCAAACAAGAACCAAGATTAACTTTACCATACATGAACCAGTAATAGATGTGTCTACAATCAATATCCAGCCATAAATATCCATTATATTAATTGTTGTAAAACACAGAAGCTTCATACATACAAAGCATAATCACCATAGTCATGCACACCCATAAACTCGCAACATAACTCTACCAAAACATAGAACTGTCTAAACCGTGTAAATCAATACATATTTATAGGGGTGGGGACTTTCCCTTCACCACCCATGTACCTTTCAAAAATAGACTACATGTTAATAATAGCCATGTGCCTTTACATAATAAATACGAGAGCATGCAAGCTCACTAATAATAGATTATCTAATAATATAACATCGCAGTATAATCCTATTATTAGCTCCAAAAATTTGCATGGCACTTGATCTTCTACTCATCCAAAATAGCCTTTTTGTGCTCCTTAAGTCTTCTACAAAATGTGCACTACACTCCATATCTATAATTAGCCTCAATCAGAAACAAAGAAAGTCTTGATCTCGAACCTTCTCGAGCGCACCACTGTTCCACTATAGTTTTGTGTGCGTTCACACACCCTATGCCCACATGCCCAATCCTTTCACACCTTCATACTTAGGCTATATTCCATCATCCCAATCATCCACATCTAAATATCCCAATGTGACATAGTTTCTCCCGCCTGGGGAACAACTTCCCTTCATTGTTGATCCTCTCATCCACACATCCTATTCGCATCAATGCATCTTCCTATCCATCCAACGACTTCCTTTGATGTTGGGGGACTTCATTCTAGGATTGGTCTCTTTGCATATTAGTTCCTTTTGGCATTGTTTTATTTACCACATCCAAATCCATCTCATCCAATCTTAAATCCAAATTAATCTTGTCCAAATCTTCATCTCATTTTAATTCCACCTTTGTGGCCATACTCATACCTTCATGTGGGGCACCATATTTCCATCCCTTTCATTTAAATTCCACCATTGTGGCCATATTTGTTCCTCCTTTGAGGAACCATTCATCCATATTTTCATCAAATTCCACCTTTGTGGCCATACTTGTGCCTCCTTTGGGGCACCATATTTCCATCTCTTTATTCAAAGTCATCATTGTGGCCATACTTGTGCCTCCTTTAGGGCACCATATCTCCATCCTTTTCATTTCAAATTCCACCTTTGTGGCCATGTTTGTGCCTATTTTAGGGGCACCATATTTTTGTCATAAGCCCCTCTTATGGCCATTTTTGTTTCACCGGGACGCATATATTTTTCCCACTTCCTCACTTTTGAAAGGTAACACATAGTTTCCATCTTATCTATCCCACGACGTCCTTAGTCACTCTTTCATCTTATCAAATTCCATCATTGTGGCCATATTTGTCTCTCTCTTGGGGACCATCTCTTTGTCTCGTTAGGGACACATAATTTTTCTTCCTTAAGCACATATTTTTTACTTATCACTTTCCTATCACATCTAATCCTTTCGCAAGCTATCATCTCATCATGTCATAACTTTAATGCCTCCCCTCCTTGATAGTAAACCAGAAGTTGAACCAATTAACACATTACACTTGCAACCATTCTATTTTTAGCACATTTACTAATGTTCCCTTAGTCATATCTTTAGATCATTCCTCCATCTCGTTGTTTTCCATCCATCATTGTGATCATTTGAAATTATGTGGTCTTCCATCACTTCTTAGGTGTGACCTTAAATATAGTGCACCATGGCTCTGTTTCATAGATACCCCTTATGGATAGGTTCTCCTCTTTGGTGAGAAATTTGTGATCATTACATCTATCACCCTCTTATTCACCTACTGGAACCATGCAAAGGGTCCAGGGGTGTTTCTTGTACACTTGTTATTCCCTCCTAAGTGGTCTACTTAGCTAGTCCTAGCTCTCCCCCATGTAAAATAAAAATTCATGGATGCTCTTATCAAAAAGATCAAAGTTATCAAAAATAGACTAATCCCTTGAAGGACAGTTGTTCATGCAAATAAAGAGAAAGAAAATAAAAAAGCATGAAAATAAAATTCAAAATTCAAAAATAAAAATCAATTAAATAGATTGATCCCTCAAAGGATGGCTATCATATATTACGCTTACCATCTATATTTTTGTAAAGTAAACCCTCAATGGATGGCTACTCCTTATGGCATTCGAAGGCTTCCGCATTGATCACCCTTCCATTTTATTAGCATCCCGAGAAATCTTCCCACATTTAGCAACTTTCTCTTTCCCCTTCCTAAAGTTGGGGCATAGTTTTAAGGAACACCAATTTTGAGAACCCTCTTCCCATGTATAAGTTTCATCTCAAACCCCTTTGTCATGTCGACACTAGGTTGATGAGTTCATTTCATCCATGTTTCCTTATGATTTTTGATATAACTAACTATCGTTGGTTATTTGCTAACATTTGTTCTAGTTGAATTTGCCTTGCATCACGTGGATCCTACTCTTGTTTACCTCCAATGTGATTAGAGGAATCTTTTCCTCGCATGTTCTATGATATAATGTAATTTCATTTATATCCATAGATCACCATTGTTAAGTCACATCTATCTCTTATCTCATCCAAATCCAATCTGACATTTTGTCTAATATTATTGATCTATCTGATCTTATCCATATATTTCATCAAATCTTATCCAATTTATCTCATCTTAAGTCCACTTTTGGCCATCTTTGTGTTCCCTCTTGGGAACCATATTTCACCTTTTTATCTCTCCTTTTTGGCCATATTTGTGTCCTTTTCTGGGGCATCATTACTTTCATCTATCTATCCTCATTTGCTCTCAAATTCCACCTTCATGGCCATATACATTCCCCATTAGGTCATTTTGATTCAAAGTCCACCTTGTGGCCATCTCAGTATTCTCCCTTTAGGGAATTTTGTCTCATTATTTCACATCATCCCCTTATCATCTTGAAGTCCACATTTATGGCCATATTCATATTTTTTCCTCTAGGCATTTAATTTAACATCCAATCCCATCCAATCTACTCTCAAAGTCCACATCTATGGCCATATTTATTTTCCTCCGAGCATTTTAATTCTACATTCAAATCATTAATTTATGCATTCGTAGTCCCATTGGGCCATACGTATTCCCTCCTCGGGCATTTTATGTTACAATCCTATTCAATTTGTGCACAAAGTCCATCTCATAAGTATACTTCCCCCTTGGGGCATATTATTTCATCACCCACTTTTTCACTTTGCCTTCTCAACCATTTTTCGTGTCCTGTGTTGGGGCACCATAACTTTTCATCCTCGTCCCTTGTGGATGCATACCTTTTCACTCGATTCCTTATGTACAAAGGATTTCACATACCTTTCACATTTAGTTGCACATATTTTGATGACTCACCTATGACCCATTGGTCATCCCACCTTGCATCCTTACTGCAATGATCTTCACCCACTCACTGGTTCGTAGAACGTTATAGCCCATCTCCATTGGGACCGAACATTTTCACCTAGATAACTCTTATCCATTATTTTTAGATCCTTTACACATGCTTGTTCCAGCTTTTTGTTTCTTTAGTCACTACTCATGACACATTCTAGTGAGCTCTTTTAATCACCGAGTCACTTCCTCACTCTTCTTGCATATTATGGTTTTTATTTTCATTAAATTAGTTATTTGGGTCATTTCTATATTTATTTACTACATTTATTTATTGCATTTACTTGTCATTCTAGATTAGATTAAATACCCCCATATCCCAATTTTAGTTAATCATTTTGGTGAACCCGACCATTTCAACACTACCTTTTGACAATGTCATCCCCTATCAAGTTATGGCTCAATCCTCTTATCCTACCTTTTCACCAACTAAGGTCTCAAACATAGTTACTATTGTTGTTGATTTCATGTGCGTGCGTACCCAACATCCTCCTCGCTTTGTCACACCTCAAGCTAATCCATCCATTAATGTAGTTACTACTCATCGTACTCATCTTAATCCTCCTATGGCTCCACCCACCTTTATTCCTCCACCCATTACTTCAGCACCTCCTCCTACTACTTCTAAGGGCTATGACATTATTGAGCAACTTAAAAATATGCCCGCTAAGATCTCTCTTTATGAATTGTTGTGTAATGCACCAGATTTTCATAACATGCTAGAAGCTTCCCTTTGTGACATTCATATTGAAACTAATAATTCCAAGGTAACCTTTGGAAATCTCATACAGTCTCTTTGTAATTTACCACATGCCATATCTTTCACTGATGAGGATATGTCACCTTTTGCTAAAAGTAATACATGTGCTCATTTTCTCATTACTTTCGTTATTAGCACTACTTGCATTAAACGAGTCCTCATTGATAATGGATCAACTATCAATTTATATGTTCACTCTATTTTAAATCAATTGGGTATTAATGATAAATTAATCTCTAAGAATTCTACCCTCATTTGAGGTTATGATTCTACCACTCACACATGGCTAAGGAATATCTCATTGCATATTCAAAGTTGGGAAAAAAATATTCTTACTAAGTTCTATGTTATCAATGCCTCCTTTCAGTTTAATCTCTTGTTAGGTAGGCCTTGGATTCACACAATGCACGCGGTCCCATTTACTATTCACCAATGTATTAAGTTCTTGCATGATGGATATGAACATATTATCACCACGTTGATCCGAACCATTCAAATATTGTTGTATATATCCCATTACTTCTATGCCTATACCACCTTTGCAACACATTCCATATAACAGCCTTGACACATATGACATTGGTCAATCTAGCGCTTCACAGTCTCCTCCTACCACTCTCAATGCTCCAGCCTATCTCTACTCATACTTTGTGGATATTATTTCACCTACGGTATCATCTCCTACTAATGTCCCTTCTCCACCCATCGCGGAACCCTCTATTACTCCATCTATGGTGGCACCTACCAACATACTTGATAGTGCTACACAACATGATAATGCTCACATGGATGATTCTGAGGATTCTGATGATGAATTTGATACTATCAAACTTACAGATGAAGCATTAGGACAACTTGATTTTACACCTCTTGGTGTAAACAAATCTTATTTTGAAGAAACCTTTGTGGCCGATGGCCCAAGTGAATATAGGTTCAAGACCCCTCCCTCTACTAATGTTATGGTACTATACCAGGGGTTTGTAAATAGTGTAGATGTTATTTCATCTTCTCCTCCATGGGTTGTAGCTACCCTACCTCTTTTTACATGCACACTATTCATCAATGAGTCCTTTTGGCAACACATCTCTATCGATTATACTTGCTTAGACATTATTTGTACACATGATAGTTTGGCTAGGTTTGGCATGATGCTTAATGACATCTTACCACCTCTTCATTCGCCACATCTTTATCATGGCTATTTTCACATTATGGCAGCTTATGGATTGTGTGTCTTTCATTTGATGGTCTTTGTTGCACGTTACCCTCGTGACTCTCTACTCACACTTGGACATTCCTAGCTTGACTATATTGGTGGTACACTATATTCTCATCACTCTTTACTCACATTTCATATGCCTTTTGGAAATGTTTCTATCCATAATGATTCATCTCATGCTTATGCTCCCAATATATATCATTGGCATGCTCGTGATTATCCACCAATCACCTTCACTGATGAATAATATGCAATGAATGTGTACACACTCCACCGCAGTGGGTCCTTGTATGACCCTCCTCACTCTATAGCTTATTAGGTTTCCAATGCATCTCGAGTAGGTTTCAATCATGAAAATGATGATCTCCTTGGTAGTGGCACATAGTTGTCTTTTCTCGCATTACACTTGGGGGAATAACACCTAACATAATCGCCCCCCCATTCTAGCATTCTTACATAATACTACATCACACTCTTAGCATTTACACATGTTTTATTTTTGCAACTACTCATATCTCATCTTTGCATCCATTACCTAACATACGCATATTTGTTCATACATTAGTGTCATAATTACCTGATGACACACTCTTGTGCTTCAGTTCACACTTGACTATTGAGGGCTTACTACACATGAACCCCACACATTGCACATTAGTTACTACACACTATGTCTATTCACACATCATGCATCTTACATTATACATTCTACTTTTAGTCTACATCATACTTGTGTCACACTATTATTGTCCTTACACCTAGCATTACATTCTTCTCAACCTAAATGCTACTTAACATGCATCCTCACATTACTAGTCTATCTACACACCTTGTATTGCATCTTATACATCATACACTACACATTTTACACATCACATGGTCATCTATTATCATCATGCATATTACATTTTCTTCTACGCACTGCACTCACTACCCTATGACGCACTTTAGTTCCTTGATCCATACTTGACTACCAGGGTTTAAAAATCAAATGGACCTTACAATACTTACACATTCATCATTTGACTTTCTATCATGTGACATTGCTAGGTTTGTCACATAGGCTATGGGCTAAAATGTCACCTATTTTATCTTGTAATGATATATGCTTTAGGCTACATCACCACTCCTTAATTTATTTATCTTATTTTTATATACGCTTCATTATATGGTTCACATAAATATATTTTATATGTTTCATATCATCATCACTACACATATACATGCATCACGACACGCTAGACATAACACACACTTCGACCATTTCCCGATAACACACTCTCATTTACGGTTCATTCTTGACTATTGAGGGGGAAAAAAAATTAACCTCATTGCATAAATTTCCATTCACTCGGGGGAACACAGCTCATATCATTCAATTTTGCATTCCATTCCATCCATCCACAACATACTACATATTATGCTTGCTTTTCCTCTAGCTTACTTTTGCTTGTTCATGGTCACTTCATTACACATGCTAGTTAGATTACTTGTATGTCATTTATCTATATCATCCACACATATGCATTAAAATATTTTTCTAGTTGTGATCACAAATACAGTCTCTTACACACATCATGGATGCTCACCTTCTATCCTTCCTACACCAGTCCTGAGGGCATCCACATTCATCTCTCATAGGTGCTATTTTTTCATTTTGTACTTAGAACTTTACATTACTTGGTTATACACACTTTTGACATACTAGTTATCTTCTAACATGATAATGGGTGCTTCATGTGTAGCATGTTTTATGTAGGGATATTTTCTTCCATACTTGTTTGTTATATTGGGTGTTCTTGTACATGGGCCTTGCCCTTTGTTTGATGTGCACACTTATTTGTTTTTTTGCAGCCATCATGGCCTTACATTCCTTACAATGTCGTGAGTGATGTCCCATGTTTGCAGCCCACTTTGTGTGGCTTACTTGTATTCTTGCATGTTTACATTACTACTTTGTTTGGTAGCTAATACATTGTTTTCTATATGCATGCTTTTTCATACTAACACTTATATTTGGCTATCCTTCTTGTTTGTGCATGCCTTGGTTTCTACCAAGCACATTCTCTTCCCCCTGTAGGGATTAGTTATAGATTCATATGGTTGGTCCTCTTTTGGGGCCACATTCTCCTATCAGTGACATTTCTTGCACCCCCAAAGAGGGGGAATCATTTGGGGTTTTACATACTACACAACATTTCTACATTAATTCGAGTTCGGTGCACTTTCTACCCTTGGCATTGCAGTTTATATACAACAAGTAGGTTCAAACCAATCTATGAACCCCATATACAATGGATTTTACAGGACATAGTAGTCCTTAGCATTCGGGGGAGAAGTTAATGGTTAGAGGATACATCATAATTCCTCCCAATACTTCTTCTACGATTGGCGTCGGATCTCCCAAAAAAATAATGTACAAAGATCTCTTCACACACATTCAAGGAAGAAGTTATAGGTTGGAGGATACAACAGAATTCCTCCCTACACTTCTTTGGCCTATGGCATCGGATCGCCCAAAAAACCGCGGCAAGTACAGGATATCATTATACACTCTCTTTCTTGACATGGATCTAGTGCACATGTTCCATTTACATTTTTCATTTACGTATTTTACACTTACATACTTTTACATGTGTCTTTTACATTGTGTTTTACACATACATACATACATATTTGACTACTTGATCGTTTTCTCCTTGCAGGTCCTGCCGTATGAGATACAAGCAAAAATATGGGCAACAATGATGATGACAACAACAACACTATGTTATAGCACAAACATCACATTTTTATGTAATTACACTATACTATGTGATAACTACACACGCATTTTCCACCCTAGGTTCGCTTTCATCACTTTTACACTTTTTACATCTTTAGTTTCCACACTCCATCTTTTGTCATTCCACACTTTGTCTAGTCCTTCAAATCGAATTTTCTAGTACAACCTTCATAGACATCAAGTACGCATATCTATCTACTTTATGTTACCAAGCTTTCTGCTCATCAACATAAAGTGGGGGAGTGTAGTCACAAAATAATGCACATTAGACATTATTTAGTCTTGGTCTCATATTATTGTTTAGAAGGTTTTGAGTGAAGAAAGTACTAACTAACCCTTGTCTTTTGGCCATCTTGTTTTTATTTTATTTTGTCATTCCCATCCACTTGCACCCACACATACCCAGTCAACTTCCATCATTTCACATTATTTTAGCCTCGATTTGGCACCCAGCAGTCTTGGGGATCTCATGGGCGCCACGGTCCTTTCCCCACTTTCCCGCCATTTCTTGGGCTCTTTCTAGCCATTAGAGATCTTTATCTTTTAGGTGGTTAGCCATTTCAGGGTTAATTATAAAATTAGATCAAGAGAACCCTATAAATATAAATTTATGAGACCATGATGAGGGACCAAGCACTAGTCACTACTATCATCCACCTAGATTTTCATCCATTTGGAGATCATTTGTATCCATTATCTCCATCACAAGGCACAAGGATAGGTTATATGCATTATTTATCGAGAACACTTGAAAGAAAGTACATAAGAAGTCTCACAGAAATTAGGTCATATTCAAAGGCACAAACGGATAGGAGAACACGCGCTTGGAGCAGAAGTTTAGATTTTGAGACTCGCCTGCTTTCACTCATGAAGGTCTATTTTTAAAGATGGCATGCAGAGCACGTAAACGAGGTATAAAAGTGCATGTCGCACATTGGATTATTTTGGAGGACCAGATATGAAGTGCTTTATATGGACACAAGCCGGAAATAGATCTACTACTATCAGTTAGCTAGTAGTAGTCTATTGTTAGCACACTTGCATTTGTGGCTATTTTTAGCAGTGCGTGTGGCTATCAATAGCATGCGACCTATTTTTGGATGAGATAAGCGGTGAAGGGAAAGTCCCCACCCTTATATATGTAGTAGACTATGCAAGAGATATACATTTATGATGGTGAATACACAATGAGAGAGGTTAAAGGAGATATAGTGAGATTATGCTGTTAAATTTGTTACGTGCATACTACTGTTATTGTAATGAAGCTTCTGTATACTTATTACATTGAATATAATGGAGGATATTGGCTGAATCTAAGTGTTAGTTCTATTTTTATTTGAATCTAGTATGTTCTTGATTTCATCATGGTTAATACTTAATTTTGTTCTCCCTTAGATATAGATCTAGTATGCTCTATAGAATGATGTGTTAGTAATGGAACTATATGTGTTAAGTCTTCATCATGCTAACATCCTGCAACAAAACCTTAAAGAAGGACTGGTACCTTTGCATGCTTCGAGTGAGCTCTCGGTCTAGGCCGAGTGATGTGCCAAAGGCATGTCTAGGGTCTTATTGGATTGCACTCTTGAATTCTATGTTGCATCATTGGTTCCATTTTTGGGACCTCTTTTTCAATTGTTTCTAGGATGGTTCATGATGAAGACATACCGGTTGACCTTAGCAAGTGTTGAAGATTGGATACGTGATCTAGAAGAATAATATGCACAATGGTTCAGCACTTGGATCTCGAGTTTAACACACACATGTGGGTAGAACAGAATATGTATGACCGTTTATATGAGATATTTTTCACTATATTTCCAGTAGAATTGTACAAGTGGTTGATTGCTTATGCATCTAAGAGGAATTAGAGGTATCGTGCACTTGTCTAGATGTAGGAAGAATTCCAAGCCCTTTATGATGTTGATCTGATTTGGAATCGAGTTGTGGATACGTGGTTCCATGGTGTCTTGAATAATTATATCTTAGAATACTTAATTTCCACTTATTCATGTCCAGAGGTAGCTGAATTCTAGTTTTATGATATCCAAGGGAACTTACCTATAAGGAATTCCATTGGCAATCAAGATCCCGATGGTAACTTTGAATCGGAGAGTAAACCGATGGCTAGCTAAAGCCCACCATGCGTGGGGGCGAGGGATAGGATTGGTGAAGGATTGTGGACTTAGCGATAGAAGGAAGAGGTAATAAATGCATCTCAAGTATAATGAGGCATGCAAGAGGGAGATAAAGAAGCAGCATGACATTAAAGAGTGGATGGAGTTGAGGAGAGAGATGGCTCGTGAAGGATTTGGAGCTCACGTAGAAGACATGGAGCCGAGCGTCAGGAACTCTCCCATCTTGGAAATCATGATAGGGATCCTTCCTCAACCTCATGCGAAGTGCACCAGCAGAGACTACCTAGACCATGGGCACACATCTGAATCCACCCGATAACCTAGACCTTGCACTTGGTTTTCCAGTGTCTAGTACGAAAAGTAATCAGCAAGTGATGTTGGGAAGTAAGAGAGCAAGTACATCAATGGCAGGGAAAATGGCTTCATTATTATTTGGAGGTACATTTTATGGTGCATCATTCACATAGAACGTGAGCGCATAGAATGTTGGATTCACCTCTAGAACTAGAACTACTTCAAAGACCGTAGGGGTTTAGTATAGTACTATTGTCGGAGCACGGGGGATTACATCTACAGGTCCTATTCCAACTACAGGTGGAGGATCAATAGGTATGAGTGGTTCTAGTTCTGGTGGATCTAGTGGTTCTAGAGGAAGGGGAAACACGGGAGGTTTTGGATCGGTGGGAAAGGTTTACACCAACCCCAGAATATTTACATGGAAATGTCTCTTCATCTTCCAAAGTATAGGGGCATGAAGATGCTACTGAACATGTGTACATGTTTGAAATATTTTGGCACGCAAAAGGAATCGCAGCTTCTAAGCATAGGGCAAGCTAATTTTCTACTACGTTACAAGGGCATGCACACAGTTGGTACAGAAAGTTTGACCTTGATTAGACTTGCATAGATTATACAACTTTAAAGGATGCATTCCTTAAAGAGTTTCATATCCCTGAGTTTGAGCAGAAGAGTATAAGTGCGCTCAAGGATATTAAGCAAGGCACTATTGAAAGTGTTAGAGAGTATGATGCATAGTTTAAAACATTGTTATCAAATATTTCTTATGACATACACGTAAGCTAGCATGCACAATGGTTCGTTGGGGGCTTGATTACCCCTTTTAGGAGGGCATTATCACATAAGACATACACTGATCTGCATGAAGCACTTGAAGAAGCCTTGCATTGCTGTAGGCAATGGAAGTATAGATCTTGGGTGAGCCCATTTTTAGAAGCACAAATAGCAGCCATGGTGAAATAGTTGGAGAAACTATCAAGACACGAGATGCACACAAGGATTTGGTGTCTGATTATGAAGTAGAAGGTCACACAAAGGATAGTTTTCCTCATAGAATAGTACGCTCATTGCTAATGGATTGTGAAATATGCCATTTAAACCATGATGTTAACCACTACCCATTATTGGAATGCGTGATAAGGAAGAACATTTCAAGCTACTGTAAAATCTGCAGGTCCACGACTCATGACATGAAAGACTGTCGGCTAATTGGACAGATCCATGATGCTATAGATATTGGTGTACGACAGATAGGAGTTTTAGATAACTCTAAGGGAAAGAATGAGCATCAGGACCGGGATCACAATCAGGTGCACTATGATCGGAATGAAGGGTGTTTTGAAGGTGGTCATGGTAGAGGTTGAGGATACCACACTGGATTCGGAGGAAGAGGCCATGGTAGTGGAAGAAGTGAGTTCCCTCACAAAACATGTTATAGATGTGTATCTTCTAATCACTCGTAGGCATGAATGTCCTCATAATATTACATGTTCTTTCTATGGGAAGAACCATATCTATGAGGAGTTCCCGAACTTATATGAGCATCTGAGTAAGCAACATAAACAAGAAAAAAAAGGTTCAGAGATGGTTAGGATACAACGCATTGTTTAAAATCAATGGATGCCTAAGATGGAAGCATAATTTGAGGCACTACAAGTGAGGATCATGACCCGAGCTGATGCGGCACATGCCGGAGAAGTATTATATCGAAACCTACCATCACTAAATAATAAGTTCTTCATGCATGGTACCTAGATCCTTCCTATCAGAAGGAGGTTTATCGAAAACCATGGAAGTTATAAGGAATCTTTAGGGGGAGATACAGTATTTAAAGGAGTAGAAGAAATCATTGGAGATGATCAAAATTGATATAGATGACTTGAGGGAAGTGTGTAAAATGTTACACCAAGAAAACATCATTCCATTGTTAGGGAGTTGGTTAAAAGTAAACACTTCATGTGCAAGTACTAATCTTTTGAATGAGAAAATCCTACATGTGAATATTCCCCCTCATATCCTAGATTATGACAAGGAAATCACTCGAATGTTGTTGTGGGTGGCTATTGAGCAATATACTAATTGAAATAGGAATGGAAGTCAATGTTCTTACCTTGGATACATGGGTACAAATGGGAAGACCCCCATTACAGCCATCCTCTAATGTATTATTCATGGCTAATCTGACTAAGGCCACTCTGTCGAGTTTGGAAGAATGCATCCATTACCATACAAGGAGCCAAATTCACTGGAGACTTTGAATTTTAATGCTTGTGAGTCGAGATAGCTTTCCAAATCTATTGGGCGTCCTTGGTGCTATGCAAATAATGTTGATCTTCGATTCAACAAGGGCTATATCAGTTTCAAAAACAAAGAGGAAAGAGTTATTATCCCTTTAACAGATGGAAATTTTGCACCCTATGTTGAGCCCTTAAGTGAAGAAGATCTGAATAGGATTTATGTACGCGTCATTCAAGATCCGTAGATAATTAAACCAACCAAAGAAGGACTAATCTAGTGGGAAGATGCACATTCTATTAGTGATACCACAAGTATTACTTGTGATAATTTGTCTCACGTCACTTATGATTTGGTAGGGCATGAAGTAAAGAGCATATTTCCTCAAGGCACAAAACCGCATTATGTCAGGAGGATAGGAAACAACTCGGTACCTTGTTACACAAGAGAAGGGGATCCCATGGTATTCCTATGCGCTATAGAAGAAAAGTGGATAGACCCATTGGAAAGAAGAAATATGCTAGCATATAAACTACATGGGACAAGAAGCACATTGGTGGGTGACCTAAAGGGATAATCTTTTCTGATTGAATGAAATTGGGATTGCTCTTACTACTAGGTTCTTCAGGAGAAATGCACCTACTCAAATAAGTACTTATCATGGTAATCAACCTATTCAACACCATGTTCGGAGTGTGAGACAATCTGATAGAGGGGCTTTACCACCTTCACTATGGGTGCACCAATTTTATTCCACTTTACAAGGTTTCGTGTGTGCTTGGTATGTCTATGCAGAACTCCATAGAGAAACTGGAAATCGGAAGAATTTAATTACAGGAATGGCCCAAACATTTGACTTATTCTATATGAAGCCTCTGGTGGAAGAAGCATTGAAATTTATAAAGCTCTTAACTATGGGAGATAGTGTCAAGGATGAGGAACTCCTTCAAGATTTATTAGGTAAAGAAGACTCAGGAGCGCGTCTTGATGAAGAACCAGAGGGCGATGCAACATTACTTCAATGCACTTGCCTTGAGAGAGAGAAAGGAAAAATGGTCTACTTAGTGGATGACAAAGAAGTATATAACCTAGATTGTAAACCATTCAACATGGAGGCATGAGGTACTGGATAGTGCATATAATACCAGGCACTCCTATCATGAACCTATGAAGACAAAGTGGTGAATATTGGAATAGATAATGAGCCTAAGGAAGCCATAATTAGAGACTATTGGTTAGACTCTGAAGTTGAAAAAATCATAGATTTACTAAGGGATTACCGTGGACTTATTTCTAGGGGGTACCATGAACTTAAAGGCGTGCATGAATTGTTAGGGGAGATGAAGATAAATCTTAAAGAGAGTGTGCACCCGGGCTAGAAAGATACCTTACAGTAATGAACCCCAATTTGTGTAAAAAGGTTAAAGAAGAGATTGATAACATGTTGAAGTCTCGGGATTATCAAGCCCCTTGATGAGTCTCGAATGGGTTAGTCCAATGGTGATCGGTATCGAAAGGATGGACGGAGTAGAATATGCATGGACTACGAGAGAGATAAATGTTGCATGTGTAACTCGATCCATTTCCTACACCATTAACCAAAGAAATACTAGGATTTACTGGGCATGAAATCTATTTGTTTACAAATGGGTTCTCTGGGTATCATTAGGTTTGAATTTCCCAAGAGGATCAAGAAAAGACTACGTTTACTACTGAATGGGGTAGTTTTGCCTATAATGTAATGCCTTTTGGTCTGAAAAATGTGCCTATTGTATTTTTGTGTATAGTTGTCCAAGCGTTCAAGTAATTTATTCACAACTTTTTATAGGTATATTTAGACGATTGGACAAAGGTATGGATTAGATAAGGATCAACTGTGACAATGCACTTAATGTTTAAACAAAGTGTAGACAGTTGAGTATCTCTTTGAACATCAAGAAGTGCATATTTGCTACACCATTTGGGATACTCTTAGGACACATAATTTGTAAGGAGGGTTTATTGGTTGATCTAGAAAGGCTACAGGTCATTATAGTCCTAAGCGAGCCTACCATTCAAAGTGAGATGCGTAGATTTTTGGGTCATACAGGATATTACAAGAAGTTTATCAAAGGATATGCCAAAGTTTCCACACCATTAGAAGAGTTACTAAAGGGAAAGGTATGTTCTACTAGGGAGAATAGTAGCAGCGTACATTTAAGACATTGAAGGAGAAACTTACTACCACGCCTATTCTATGTTTTCCTTCATGGGACAAACCATTTCATGTACATGTTGACGCCTCTGGCATGGCCATTGGCACAATGTTGGCTCAACTTGGAGAAGGTATTGTAGATCATCCTATCTATTTTTCTAGTAGAAAGTTGACTCCTACAAAACATAATTACACAACTACAAAGCGTGAAGCTTTGTCAATGATCTATGCACTACATAAATTCCGCCAATACCTACTAGCTACACCATTCGTCTTTTATACAAATCACATGGCATTGAATTATTTGGTAAATAAACATGTTTTACAAGGGCACATATGTCGATGGGTGCTCTTCTTTCAAGAATTTGATTTTACGGCTATGTTAAAACCAAGGAAAAGTAATTATGGACCATACCATCTATCAAGAATAAAGTCAAGAGAAGAAACACATATAATTAAGGATACCATTCCGGATGCATAGTTATACAAAGTTCAATACACGCCATCGTAACTAGAGGACATTGTTGTCTTTCTACAAACAGGATGGCCCTGAAGGATTGAAATCCTTGGAGAAGAAACAACTTGCTATACATGCCACACCTTATATGTTAATCAGTAGTGACTTGTACAAATTGGGTCGAGATGAGGTATTGCGCCATTGTGTATTAGAACATGAGTGCATGGATATTATGGAAGAAGATCATGGTGGTATTACAGTGTGGCCACTATGCTTGGTGATGCCACAAAGACATGTAAGATTATACTCATCGGATTATGCTTTGGGAGACCCTCTCTAAATATTGTAAGGAATTTTGTAAAGCATGTGATCATTGTCAACATCTTAGAAAACTAGGTCAATAAGATGAAATGCCTCTGAGACCTATTACTAGTGCAGAACTGTTTGAGAAATGGGCTATAGATTTTATGGGTCCTATTTCACCAACTTGCGCATAGAACTAGATCACGCTACATCATAACTTGCACAAGACTATCTAAAAAGGTGGGAGAAGTAGCACCTACAAAGGATTATACATTGACTACATTAGCTCGGTTTCTATGGGAAAATATTATTACAAGGTATGGATGTCCTTTGAGTTTGACCAATGATAGGGGTACACATTTTATTAATGAGACAATCAAAATTTTATTGGATGAGTTCATGATTGCACACCATAAGACTACACCCTACCATCCTCAAGAAAATGGAACTGCTGAGGCTTTCAACAAGATTTTGAGCCAGACATTGACAAAAATATGCAATGTTGGAAGAAAGGATTGGTATGATAAATTATTTCCAGTACTTTGGGCATATCGAACAACATATAAAAGGTTGAACAAATCCACACCATTTCAGTTAGTGTTTGTCATAGAATCAGTTCTTTCTATGGAATTTATGTTACCTTCTTTGCGTATTGCGCACACTAGAGGTCTAGCGGATGAGCAAGCTTTAGAAGAATAGATTGAAAATATAATTAATTTGGATGAGCTGACGAGCCATAGCATGTTGAAGTTAGAAGAAAGATAAGATCATGCATAAAGCAGAGATAGATCCAATAGAATAAATGCATAGATCTAACATAAGAAAGATCAGATGCCCATGACACACATATTCAAGCACAAAGTCTTAATATTTGTATTATGTTTTCTTCTATTACAAAAGTACAAAGCCTTTTCTTCTCACTTCTATTTTTCATCTAAAAAGTGTCCACCCTTGAATACAACAAATATTCAAGTATTTATAGAAGGAGAAGAAGAGAGAAGGAAAAAGAAACCAACAACTAATTACAAAATATTTAAAAATATCTAAAAGTCAACTATTGACTTTTGGGGCAACTTGGTGGATAACAACATCCCATGGTGCAACATGGATGATGTCATCATTTGTGCCAACATACTTTTAAATATTACAAAAAGAAATCCAAGAGGAGGAAGGCTATTCGTCATCATCTCATGGCTGGAAAGGAGTACCCTACTTCTGCTCAGGAGAGGCAATGTGGAATTGGGCCCGGTACTCCATGAATTTGCTGATCATCGGTTGGAGTTGGTCCTGTGTAGGACCCTTGGTGTGGTCACCGATGACTTCACAAGTCTCCCATTCATCTCTGAGTTTTTCGGGAGCTTGAAGTACTCATTACCTACCTCCATCAGGTATCCCACAAAGTCGCGGCAGGCCAGAAGGTTGTTGATGGATTCAACGTCAAAAGTAGCTCCTGGCCCTAACCCTTGCGAGATGATCTCTTTGAAGATTCGAATAGTTTCATCTACCTTCCTCAAGGTGAATGACAAGTGAGCAAGCCTGGAGAGACATCCTTAGGATAATTTTCTCCATTTGATGCATTGCATCCAGGGCTTCCTCCTTGACCTTATCTATCTTCTCCAGGACAAATTCCATCTGATCGACCCGGTAGTCCAAAGCAACAAGGACTTTGTTGGGTGCTCTGGGGTGATCGAAGATGCCGAATTTAACTAAATCATCGACTGAGTAGTCGAGCATCTTCTGGAATGTCTCATGTTGCAACCTAGCATGGTCTAACTCTTCGGAGATAGGTCCTGCAATCACCTGGAGTTCCTTGTTCACCCGACCAATGTTCTGATATAACTCGGTGAACTTGACGATTACTTCCTCACTATCTTTGAGGATCTGGTCTCTCCAGGTGGATACTGCCATGCCTTGTTCACCAATCTTGGCGTATTCATTTATCTTATCCTGACTAAGGGCCTCAGGAGTCTCAGTGGTAGTTGTAGGAGGTGCACTGCCCATTTTCTGCAGGGCGTGGAGAAGATGTTTATTCTGCTCTTTTAGTAGCCTCTTCTCTTCCTTTGCTTCTTGAAGCTTCTTGCAAAGGGCATCCACCATGGATAGGGCCTCTCCTTGAAGGCTCTCGGATGACGTTCCCATTGTGACCTGCGTCACTGTATAATCTGTAGGTGACAGATCCTTTTTATCCTTTGTGGGATCGGGATAGGTGATCTCCATTACTCTTTCACCTGAGGCGCTCTGAGAGAAGCGGGTTATTGGCTTTGCTTCTTAGCCCCTTTTGTTGGGATGATGGAGAAGTCCATAGGTGCAATGGGGACTTTCCTCTTGTGTTGGCTCAGGTGTTGGGAGATCCATGTTGGACTTAAGGGAGAAGAAGGAATGGCGGAAGAAGAAGGAGCAACTATAGTGTACTCGGGAAATGGGTTGAGACGCTTGGCGGTGGCATTGATAAAGAAGCCAAACCTCCAATGCTCACAGGGGTAGGAGTTACTTGTAGGAGAGGAAACTGTGGGAGTGGAAGGAGGCGAGAGATGAGGGAAGAAATACTGGGGGACAGCTCCATGAGGGAAGAGAAGATGGAAGAAGAGGAAAGGGGAACAGATAGAGGAGATGGGGAGAAGACACAACCAAAGGAATGGTTGCTTGAGAGACATGAGGAGGGGAAGGAGGAGTGGGAGAAGGGATGATGGGTACCTCGGTGATTGTAGTAGTGGCAACATCCTGAGTGGATGTGCCCATTGGAACACTTTCTACCGCTTCTTCCTCTGGAGATACCAGGGTTACAACTTGTTCCTGTGCGGCGGAGGGAGGGCTCCCAGGAGCTTCTTCTTGAGCGGCGCTTGATTCTCCCTCTTTGTCTTTTCCTTTTCCCTTTGGAAAATGCTTTGGCCTGGCAGGTGCATCACCCAAAGGAGACGTGGTGAAGTCTACCCCAAGGTAAATGAAGCCCGTTATACCTGCACCAGTGCTCATGCACTTGCTGATGTGCCCTTAACCCTCTCCTCAATGGTCTGAGGTGCCTTTTTCCTATCTATTTCGGTGAATGGCCAGTTGTCTCCATCCATGTCTAAATATACCTGATCAACTTCTTGATCAGTCATTTGAAACCTTTCGGAACAATGGCCATGCCATATTGAATAATTTCGCCAGGCCAGATGGGAGTGATCCTTCCTCCTGAGTTCGACCTCGTGATACAGGTCGATGTAGATGTCCTCGATCTATGGAACGTGGATCGGATCGAGTTTTCCTTTGGTAGGAAATTTCGTGGATCAAAGGTCGGCCTTGCCGGGAAATTGTGCTTCAGGTTGAGCAGTTCCAGCTCCATGAACATTTCCTGGCCTTGGTGTGAGAAGTGCATGTGTACCTACCCACTTTGTGAGGGGAATGGAGTTCCACCCTTCTTTCTTTTTAGGCACTTCTCGTGATATGTTATGAGCTATCTGGATAGCTCCAACAAGATCAACTTAGGGCTGCATACCTTGGTAACTTGGTGGGCTCCCCCAAGAAGTTGGCTGCTCTGAGATAGGTAAAGTGGGAATTACGTAAATAACGCCCCCACTTCTCGGTTGCCATTACTATGCTCTTGGTCATCCGACCGTGAGTCATATTTGGCCTCAATAGGTAGATGATGCCATAGAAGAAGGCATCATTGATCTTGGTGAACTGCGGAATGTTATTTTCCAGTCTTAATTCTGGATAATATTCAAATATTTTTACTTGGGGCCATACCCCATCGGCTCAAGCTCTGGATAATCTCTCTCAGAGGCAAGTGACATAGACCACGTAGGAGTTCATGTAGAACCTCCCCGTTGTTGTGAGTTGTTGGAGCTGCTCAGAGATGGTGTGCTTGATGATTTCTGCCCACTCAAAATGCTTGATCAGGCACATTTTTGTTCATTGTTTCCAGATACCTGAGCATCCATTTGTGGAAGTAGTGGGCGTCAGGAAGCCCAAAAACCCTGCTCAGGAAGGTAATGGTGTCGCTCAGCTCCTCGAAAAGTCACTTGATGAATAACCTAGGGCCACCTGGTTATTACCTTCTTACTTTTCAGATACACCTCATTCATTAACTGCATGCATTTGTCTTCATTTTCCTCCCATGCCTTAATGCAGTCTTCCTGGCTTATAGCCACAAAATGCCGGTGGTGGGGAATACCCAACATGATCTCAAAGTGTCGGGCAGTGAGGTTGATTATAACCTCACCCTTCTCATTCTCGACACACCTTGTGTTTTTGTTATAGCAGTGGGCCACCACCATCATGAACTCATTATTCACCGCGCTAACGGGGATCCCTCCAGTGAAGTGTAGACCACTGCCCACTAGTTTTCCATCCATGGACTACCTGTGACCTTTTTGGTTCTAGCCCAAAAATCTTCCATGTCTATATGGCCAAGCTCAGAATCTCTGATATCTAAGTCACATTCCACATGGGATTCTAGCATCCTGACCCTTTGATACTTGTATTTCATTTCTTCCTCTGTGAGTTTGGCCTTACCCTTTGACTTGGTTGGCCTTTTGCTTGATGTAGACATATGCGAATCTGAGTTCAGTTGCTGATCTGCAAGAAGAAGGAGCGAAGTCCAACGTAGAAGAGCCATATTAGTTGTTAGATCATCCATCAAGGCTTTACAGAATGAGGAATTAGCAATTTAAAAGCTTCTGGCGCAGGGCGCAGGAATATTGCAGGCTGCAGGGTCAAAAAGGCAAGGCGCACTGACGCAGAATGTTGCAAGGAAGAAAATAGTGCCAAAGGGCGCAAGGCGTAGGAAAATTACACATAACATCAGTGTTGTTGTAGAAGGATTTGCGCCTGCGCCATTGTGTATGGTTTAAACTGGGCAAACAATTTTGGTGTTGCATGGCAGTAGGATGCGCCAATGGCACAGATATGGAACGTGTTGCAGATTATTTTGGTGTGCCAAGGGGCGCAACATTAAAGGATGTATCACTGACTTTATGCACACCAAGGGGCCTTTGGCGCGGCGCAGGAAGAGCTTGCATGACACCCTTTGTTGTTGTAAGTGGGATTGCACCTTGCACGCCCATGTAAGGATTTTCTTAGTTTTATACGGTGCAGGAAGGATGTGTGTTGCAGGCAGGGATAGTGCGCCCTCTTGGTGCATGACTGTGTTTTATGCAACAAGGATGGCGATTGCACCAAAGGAAAAACCATGGGTTTGGAAATGCAACAACTTTACATTTTCTCTCTTCTTGGATAGGTTTGTGGTTTTAGGCCTCTTTCGACATGGATTTCGACAGTGAGGGGAATAGAGCGAAGAGGATCTTGGGTTCATTTCTGAGACAAAGCCCTCTAGGCCAGCAGATCTGGAAGGAGGGTAAAACTAGTTTGGGGGAGAGAAGATTGCAAAATGGGCTGGAGGAGGCATATTGTTTTATTAGATTCATTCCTTTGTTTTTAAACAACCCCACTAACAACCAAAACAAAACAAAACCATAAGAAAAGCAAGGACCACTTACCCAAATATATATAGAATGAGAGAAATGAAGTGGGGTCCACGAACATGACACGAGGATGATAGAGCACTGACAGGTGCAGAGGAATAAAATTTTCACGTGTTTTTTCAATCATGAAAATGACAGGGCGGATGCGCCTATATATAGCAAAAGGCATAATAAATGTGCCACCAACTTTTTTAAAGGGTGCACCAAAACACATGTCGATAGGAAAATATTTGCACCCTTTGGCGCGGTTATGCATCTGTCAACAAGAGATTACCTACCTTTAGCGCAAATTCATGACTGTCAACATGGGGTTTTGAGCACCTTGGCGCACCACTTAAGGGCACAACATTTTTAGTGTTGTAGGTCGGCGCATGCACCTTGGCGCAAGAAAGAAAGGCGCATCACGGGAGGTGCAAACAATTGTTGTGTTAACACTCCAAAGGGTGCGCCAAAGGAATAGAAGGGGGCACAAATTCATCTTGTGTTGCATGAACAAAATATGCGCCCAGCCAAAAAAGGACCAAAATGACTAAGTTCGAAAAACCAAACTTTTCGAAAAAGGGATTTTACGCCATTCCGAATATTGAGGGACCTTGACGAGGAACCAAACAAAATTTTGGTATGGTTACCTAAAATTGCCCTTGTCAATTTTACAGGATAACAACTGGCTCTTTCTGGGGACTATCTTTGAGCGAAGCTTAAGGGTAGAGAATCCCATATCAACATGTGCCTATCCATTGGGTTACATGAGAGTCAAAAACAAGGGCGACTGGAGGGCGAAAAAAAGGAACAAAGAAAGGGAACACAAAAACAACAACAGAAAGCAAACACACAACAAAAGTAAACTATACAAAGAAGAGAGCAAGCTCTACTTCCTGAAGATCTTTAGATGCTTGCCCACTATAGGAAGTGGGAGCTCGGTTCCATCTAGATACGAGAGATAGAAGCTATTCTCTCCACTGAGCTGCTTGATCTTGAAAGGCCCTCTCCATAGAGAATCAAATTTTCCATGCATGCCCTTTGGCTCTCTTCGCTTGTCCCACAAAAGGACAAGAGATCTCCCACCTGGAAATCCTCTGCTTGGCCTTTTTATCAAACAATCTCTTGACTTGATTCTGATGTTCGGTGATCCTGTCGACCACTCTTACTCTCTTTTCTTCAAGTTCTGTTAGAAACATGATCCTCTTTTCTAGAGAATTCTGGAAAGTTTCATCTTCGATCGCTCATGCCAAGCGTAGAGTGGGAGTTCCATAAAAATGGGGAGCTCAGCGTCGATTCCATATAACACTTGAAAAGGTGACATACCAAGAGATCTCTTTGGAGTAATACGGTCTTCCCACAAAGCATCATACAATGACTTGTGCCAGGACCGTTGATTCTCATTGACCAGCTTCCGTATGATGGTCACTAGGTTTTTATTATGGATTCACTTGACCATTTCCTTGGGGTAATAATCTGAGGCATGGGCCAAGGTTATCCCGTATTCATAGAAAAAACCGATAACTTCCCATGAGGAGAAGTTGGAAGCATTATCAGCAATGATCTTGTTTGGAATGCCAAACCTTACGATGATATTTTCTTTGATGAAATTGCAAACAACTTCAGAGGTGGCATTCTTAACAGGTATGGCCTCCACCCATTTGGTGAAGTAATCTATTGTTGTTAGGACATAACTATGTCCAGCACTTGATTGTGGATGTAGTGCTCCAATAAAGTCAATTCCCCATTGCTTGAAGGGTTCATCAATAATGATGGGCCTGAGGGGAAAAGCAGCCAATTTTGGCTTGCCAACAAACTGTTGGCAGAGCTCACATTTTGCTACCCAGGTGGCTGTATCCTGAAATAGTGTTGGCTAGTAGTACCTAGCCCGAATGATCTTATGTGCTGATGGAAGAGGAAAAGTGACCACCGTAGGCTGAATCATGAAATCTTTCTAGTAACTTTACCTGTTGCGGCTTGTCAACGCATCGCAAGAAGATGCCATCAATCCGCGCTTGTATAAACCATCATCCCAGATGACATATCTGGCTGCCCTGAGCTTTACAGTCCACTTTTCCTTTGAAGTTAGATGAGCTGGACACTCACCATAAGTGAGAAAGAAAGTGATATCGAATACCATTCATCACTAGTCGCAACAAACAAAACCATAGGTAGAGAATCAGCTTTCTCCAGCTGGCCTTGCATTCCATCGATGCAATCATCTTTTTCTTTAGGGACCTCTGAATCTTTGTTTTCAGCCATAAGCTGACATAGGCCCTTGCCTCTTACCAGCTTGGTTGGTTTTATGTCTAGATCATACTCTTGGACCTTTGCGATCCAATTCCCCGTAAGCTTCCTAACTCCTGTTGAGTTAGGATAGACTTAACTATGTGTCAGGAACCAACACCACCGTATGAGAGTTCAGGATGTAGTACCGAGAAATTCTTGACTACTTTGACAACGGCGAAGGCGTGTTTTTCCAATTGAGACATCTTCAATTCATGAGGCTTGAGAGGAGAACTCATGAACTATTGGAGATTCAACATCTTCAGAATTCTTTTGCATTAAGATGGCCGATACAGTATGCTCAGATGCATAATTGTACATGATAAAATCCTTGGAGAAGTCGGGACATACTAGGACTGGTGCATGAGCAACAGAGGCTTTTATCTCCTCGAATGACGTCTTTCCTTCTTCGCTCCACCGAAATTTGGTGACCCTTTCATCATATTTGATATGTGGCGAGTCTTTTCAGCAAAGTCGGGGATGAAGCGCCTGAGAAAATTCACTTTTCCAAAGAAAGAGTGAACGCCGGTCTTGCTTGTGGGTAAAGTAAGGCTCTGAATAGCCCTAACCCTTTCGACATCTATTTTGTCCCTTCCTTGCTAACAACGTGTCCCAACAACTTTCCTTCAGTGACCCCAAAATAAACTTTTTGGATTTAGGGAGATCCCGTGTTCTCGGCATCTAATCAATACTTGCTCCAAATGATCACAATGATCACTTCACTTTTTAGAGAACACAGTTAAGTCATCTAAATAAACTACAATAACCTTTCCCATCATACCTTTGAACGCGAAATCCATTGCTCCACTTTGAAAGGTGGCACCAACGTTAGTCAAACCAAAAGGCATCTGCTATAGGAATGTGCCCCGAGGGGTAGTGAATGTTGTTTGAATTGGTCTTGGTGAGACTTCAATTTGATTATAGCCCAAAAACCATCAAGCATGGACAACATTTTTGAACCATTCTTCTGCGGAACTGATCCATTATGGGAAGCGGGTAGTTGTCCTTGAGGACTCTTGATTCAGTTGCAAAATCTATGCATGCGTATTTCACCATTATTTTTCATACTTGGCATGATGTTTGTGACCCAGGTACTGTGATGGATAGGAAAAATGATCCTTGCATCCAACATCTTCTGTATTTCAGCCTGGATGGTACCTGAGATCTTGGGATTATAGTGCCTCTGTTTCTGGTGAAAGGTTTAACATCCTCTTTTAACGGGATGTCATGTTGAACGTCCTTCGCTTGAAAGACTTTAGATCAGCATAAGACCATGCCAATACATCCATATATTTCTTCAGCAATTTGACAAACTTCCACTTTTCTTCGGGTGTGCAACATTTTCCGATGTTCACAAACTGCGGACACTCCACAGTACCTAGATTGACCGATCGGTCTCTGGAGAGGAGTTAGGATTATCTTGCCTTTTCTTCTGACAAAATGGTCATGTCTGTCAAACAAACATTCCAGAGAGACCAAACCTTTTGGAATTTTATTTCCTTTGAGCTGACATATGCCATCACCTTCTTTTGATTCATTCTTGACCAGTGACAGATTCACGGCATGCAGAAGTAGATCCTTCAAAATGAAGCTCACTGAAATTTTCTACCTTTCTAGAAAGGCAATAAGTTGATTGTCATCATTGAATACCTACCAGTGCTGAGAATTGTCTAGCACGCTTGGGCGGAAGACTACCTCAATGGTATATGTGTCTTGTTTCAATCTTGGGTGAGGGAGCATGAGGGATGCTGAGATGGCCAATGAATCGGCCATATCATTCTGAGCTCGGAATGGCTTTAATTGAAAAAGTGTCAAATTCCTCAATGTTGTCCCATACTGCATTGTGGTAATGCCTAAGCCTTTCATTCTTTACTTGGTATATCCTTTTTACTTGATTCACGACTAGCTCGGCATCGCCTTGCACTTTTAGGTTCTTGATTCCCCTTTCTTTTGTGGCTTGCATGCCAAGTAGCAAAGATTCATACTCAACAGTATTATTCATGTTGAAAAACTACAACTTGAAAGAGAGAGAAAAATCTCCTCCTCAGGAGATATTAGCACAGCTCCAGCACCGCATCCACTAGTTGCACAACTGCCATCAAACTGCAATGTCCAATCTTGTTAAGGTCCTCTTCCTGGATGAGAACATCCATTTTGTCAGACTCAGTAGATAAGAAGTAATTCCCCATCCCTGATGATTCAAAGAGAATTTGGGCTTTGGGGTCATTAGAATTGGTGACCAAGTACTTCTTTTGCGATTCAGGCTCCAATGTCTGCATTACACCTTTGACGGGGATTTTAGCTTTAGACCAGTCCATATGAATCTCTCCACCAACTTCACTGCAAAAGCTCCTTCCTAGTAGAATTCCATATGCTACAGGGATATCGGCAACGAGGATGGTCATCTTTACTCTTTTCTCTGGGAATGCCACAAATGTGAACTACGCGCGTCTTTGATTTGACCAATCAACGGAACCTGTTTGGTTTCCAAGGAGTAACATCTGCCAAAAGGCTTGGTAAGAGTGAGGCCCAAAGCATGGGTGACTTTTGCCGGCATGACGTTATCGAAGCCCCAGAATCAATTATGCAATTGCTTAGCTTGTGACCATTGATTAGGAGAGAGAGATAAAAAGGTTCAATTTTTCCTGATGCGGAAGTCGAGGCGATATTGATGCGAGATGCATGAGGAGTGGAAAGGATTCCTTTTGGGGAGACTTGAGAAGTTATGACAACTTGGCTTTGAATATATTCGGTCAATCTTACAAGTTGTTCAGGGTTTGACTGAAGATACTCAACTTGGCTTCAGACATTTGGATCTTGGTCTTTTTAGCATGATCGATTATGTCGAATGCGGCCAAGGGTTGCGTTGATGAAGGAATGAGTCCCTCATTTCGCGATGGTAGGGTAGGATTACCGGTCTTTATGGGAATAGAAGAAGGTTGATTCGGAGGGGAGATAGGGGAAAAGGATTTCTTCGTAAAAGGCTTAATAGGAGATTGAGCAGGAAGAGGATTACCTCTTTTAGCAATGGTTGGAGGTGTGTTCAACACAGTCTTCTCTTTTTGTATCCTGGCAGTAACTTCACTTCTTTTCCTTGAGAGCGGGTGAAAACAACATATGACTACCCACTTGCATATCCTTGGGTACCCTCTTCTTCATCAGATTCCTCCTCATCAAATTCCATATACCCGATCATAGAGTCACCAGTCGGTTCACCGACATCTTGATCATCTTCATCTTGGGGTGAAGGTTCTTCATAATTTTTCTCCTCTTCTTCAATCTCAACTAGGGCATTGACCGGAGGAGCCTCGAGTGCCAAACACGGAGCAATTGTGGGTAAATGCGGCCTTTGGGGGACGTTGTTGGAAGTAAAATTTCTTCGTGGGACATCCCGGTATGAAGTGCTAGGAGAAGCTTGAGCTAACTACTTTTTTAACGCGAGCAAGTCGTTCGCCATCTTCTGGAATGCCGATCTGATGAAGTGGCTTGAGAAGGAGTTGAAATTTTTGGCTTGGATGGCTCTCATTTTAATTCACCAGATATGAGCAAGTTATCTTCTATTCGAATGGCAGCGGCTTGAGCAAGAACCAGAGTAGTGACTTGTTCTTGCAAGAGTAAGAAACTTACTTTTGAGCTCATGGCGTTTACGAAGAAACACTTTTGATTTTCTGGTGTTGGCAGCATGGCGGCGGGCACACATGGTTGATTAGTGAATTGAAATGGGTGATGAAATCACATGGTTTCATTGACTTCCTTCTTCAGGTGAGTGATCTTTGATAGTAACATGAACGCGTCCTCTAAAGGCTTATACCTTTCTTCGAATGCAGTCCGTAATGTGGCCCAACTAGTGATAGATCCGGTGGTAAATGTTGGAACCACTCCACCGCGGGTCCTTGCAAGGTCTCTAGAAAGAGGTGAACTGACACATCTTCGTGGGTCACATCTAGGATGTTGCATGACATGATGAATGCAGATATATGTGAGTCCATGCTTTGATTTCCACTCCCATCAAATCTTGGGAAATTCTTGCGATTTCCATGAGGGAGTGCGTGAACTGGATGTGGCAATGCGAGAGGGCCCATAGCATTTCCCCATGGTACTTGCCATCTGAAAAGCTAGAAAAAGGACACGAGCCGGAAGCGCGGTTCACTTTGAGCAACAAAGTGCTGCAAAGGGATGTGGATGTTCCTTGCGAAAAATGGCTCTTTCGTGGAGGCGAGACACTTTTGGCTAACCGATCAGCTGAACTCAACAATGATGAGAAACATGTTGGTGTAATACTAAAGTTGTGCCTTTGAAGTAGATCAAAGATAGGATCAACTTCTCCACGAGCTCTCCTGCTACGAGTAAATGGTTCACCCGCCAGTGTACTTTCAGATCTGTAATATTTTGGAGTGGATTTAAAAACTCTTTTTGGTTGTACTTGCTGATTTTCTATTTTTAAGCAAAAATCAGCCACATGTACTTTTCTAAATATTTAATTTTATCCCTCTTTTGAAAACCGATTGCGGTTTAATGACAAAGATCATGAGGATAAAATAGTGGTTAACTTAGCAAGCTGATTTTCGGATCTTAGAGTTGACTTTCTGAAGGGTTTTAAAATTTTTTGTAAACTGTCAGAATCTCAGATCTACGGAAAAATACGGGTTTTTGTAAAAACTCAGTGAACTAAAGATCTCTAACTAGTCCAGATCTATGGATCTCTGAAGAAAATTTTCAGTTTGGAGCACTTTTGCAAAAAAATTTGGATTTTAAGCAAAAGTTAAAATTTGCAAACAGGTAGTGGTTTCTACGGTTTTATTGATTTTCTAATATACCACTACCATAGATCTATTTCGAATCCCAGTAGAGTCGCCAAAAATTGTTGGTCAAAAATCATCGGGTGGACAGATCTATGGATAGATGAGCCAACAGTGTGCAGGGCATAGCCCCTCTTTGAGACAACAAAGTGAAACTGGTTTATTGCTATTCTACCAGCAGGAATCTGCATGCAAGTCCTACAGTATTCTACCTTCAGGGGTTTGGGATCTCATCCCAGTTGGGGTATTTCCAACTGCAAAGAGAAGGGAATGAAGTGGGGAGAGGAGATAGGATAGATCTGAAGGGAGAAAAGAAATGAATTCCAAAGTAGAAAAGTCAGAGGGTTTATGTTTTGGGCTGGTAGTAAACAGAGCCAAACCTACTTGCATAAATGAACAAAGCAATACTGATGAACAAATGACAAAAAAGTAGAGATAGATCCAACAGAATAAACACATAGATCTGACATAAGAAAGATCAGATGCCCATGACACACATATTGAGCACAAAGTCTTAATATTTGTATTATGTTTTCTTCTGTTACAAAAGTACAAAGCCTTTTCTTCTCACTTCTATTTTTCATCTAAAAAGTGTCCACCCTTGAATACAACAAATATTCAAGTATTTATAGAAGGAGAAGAAGAGAGAAGGCAAAAAGAAACCAACAACTAATTACAAAATATCTACAAAATATCTAAAAGTCAACTGTTGACTTTTGGGGCAACTTGGTGGATAACAACATCCCATGGTGCAACATGGATGATGTCATCATTTGTGCCAACATACTTTTAAATATTACAAAAATAAAGCCAAGAGGAGGAAGGCTATTCATCATCATCTCGCGGCTGGAAAGGAGTACCCTGCTTCTGCTCAGGAGAGGCAATGTGGAATTGGGCTCGGTACTCCATGAATTTGCTTGATCATCGGTTGGAGTTGGTCCTGTGCAGGACCCTTGGTGTGGTCATCCGATGACTTCACAAGTCTCCCGTTCATCTCTGAGTTTTTAGGGAGGAGCTTGAAGTACTCATTACCTGCCTCCATCAGGTATCCCACAAAGTCACGGTAGGCCAGAAGGTTGTTGATGGATTCAGCGTCAAAAGTAGCTTCTGGCCCTAACCCTTGCGAGATGATCTCTTTGAAGATTCAATAGTTTCATCTACCTTCCTCAAGGTGAATGATGGAGTGAGAAAGCCTAGAGACATCCTTAGGATAATTTTCTCCATTTGATGCATTGCATCCAGGGCTTCCTCCTTGACCTTATCTATCTTCTCCAGGACAAATTCCATCTGATCGACCCGGTAGTCCAAAGCAGCAAGGACTTTGTTGGGTGCTCTGGGTGATCGAAGATGCTGAATTTAACTAAATCATCGACTGAGCAGTCGAGCATCTTCTAGAATGTCTCATGTTGCAACCTAGCATGGTCAACTCTTTGGAGATAGGTCCTGAATCACAGAGTTCCTTGTTCACCCGACCAATGTTACGATATAACTCGGTGAACTTGATGATTACTTCCTCACTATCTTTGAGGATCTTGGTCTCTCCAGTGAGATCTTGCCATGCCTTGTTCACCAATCTTGGCGTATTCATTTATCTTATCTTGACTAAGGGCCTCGGAGTCTCGGTGGCGGTTATAGGAGGTGCACTGCCCATTTTCTGCAGGGCGTGGAGAAGATGTTTATTCTACTCTTTTAGTAGCCTCTTCTCTTCCTTTGCTTCTTGAAGCTTCTTGCAAAGGGCATCCACCATGGATAGGGCCTCTCCTTGAAGGCTCTCGGATGCGTTCCCATTGTGACTGCGTCATCATTTGTATAATCTATAGGTGACAGATCCTTTTTATCCTTTGTGGGATCGGGATAGGCGATCTCCATTACTCTTTCACCTGAGGCACTCTGAGAGAAGCGGGTTATTGGCTTCTACTTCTTAGCCCCTTTTGTTGGGATGATGAGAAGTCCATAGGTGCAATGGGGACTTTCCTCTTGTGTTGGCTCAGGTGTTGGGAGATCCATGCTTGGACTTAAGGGAGAAGAAGGAATGGCGGAAGAAGAAGAAGCAACTACAGTGTACTCGGGAAATGGGTTGAGATGCTTGGCGGTGGCATTGATAAAGAAGCCGAACCTCCAACACTCACAGGGGTAGGAGTTACTGTAGGAGAGGAAACTATGGGAGTGGAAGGGAGCTGAGAGATGAGGGAAGAAATACTGGGGGACAGCTCCGCGAGGGAAGAGAAGATGGAAGAAGAGGAAAGGGGAACAGTAGAAGATGGGGAGAAGACACAACCAAAGGAATGGTTTCTTGAGAGACATGAGGAGGGGAAGGAGGAGTGGGAGAAGGGATGATGGGTACCTCGGTGGTTGTAGCAGTGGCAACATCCTGAGTGGATGTGCCCATTGGAACACTTTCTGCCGCTTCTTCCTCTAGAGATACCGGGGTTACTGACTTGTTCTGTGTGCGGTGGAGGAGGGCTCCCGGAGCTTCTTCTTGAGTGGCGCTTGATTCTCCCTCTTTGTCTTTTCCTTTTCCCTTTGGAAAATGCTTCAGCCTGGAAGGTGCATCACCCAAAGGAGACGTGGTGAAGTCTACCCCAAGGTAAATGAGCCCGTTATACCTGCACCTTTGATGTGCTGTGTGCTTTGCTGATGTGCCCTTAACCCTCTCCTCAATAGTGCTGAGGTGCCTTGTTCCTCTATTTTGGTGAATGGCTAGTTGTCCCCGTCCATGTCTAAATATACCTGATCAACTTCTTGATCAATCGTTTGGAAACCTTTCGAACAATGGCCACGCCATATTGAATAATTTCTGCCAGGGCCGGATGGGAGTGATCCTTCCTCCTGAGTTTGACCTCGTGATACAGGTCGATGTAGATGTCCTCGATCTGTGGAACGTGGATCGGATCGAGTTTTTCCTTTGGGAGGAAATTTCATGGATCAAAGTCGGCCTTGCTGGGAAATTGTGCTTCAGGTTGAGCGATTCCGAGCTCATGAACATTTCCGGGCCTTGGTGTGAGAAGTGCATGTGTACCTGCCCACTGTGAGGGGGAATGGAGTTCCACCCTTCTTTCTTTTTAGGCACTTCTCGTGATATGTTATGAGTTGTCTGGATAGCTCCAACAAGATCAACTTAGGGCCTGCATACCTTGGTAACTTGGTGGGCTCCCCCAAGAAGTTGGCTGCTCTAAGATAGGTAAAGTGGGGAATTGCGTAAATAACGCCCCCACTTCTCTGTTGCAGTTACTATGCTCTTGGTCATCCGACTGTGAGTCATATTTGGCCTCAATAGGCAGATGATGCCATAGAAGAAGGCATCGTTGATCTTGGTGAACTATGGAATGTTGTTTTCCAGTCTTAATTCTGGATAATATTCAAATATTTTTACCTGGGGCCATACCCACATCGGCTCAGCGCTGGATAATCTCTCTCAGAGGCAGCGCGTAGACCACGTAGGAGTTCATGTAGAACCTCCCGTTGTTGTGAGTTGTTGGAGCTGCTCAGAGATGGTGCTGCTGATGATTTCTGCCCACTCAAAATGTGATCAGGCACATTTTTGTTCATTGTTTCCAGATACCTGAGCATCCATTTGTGGAAGTAGTGGGCATCAGGAAGCCCAAAAACCCTACTCAGGAAGGTAATGGTGTCGCTCAGCTCCTCAAAAAGTCACTGCGATGAATAACCTAGGGCCACCTAGTTATTACCTTCTTATTTTCAGATACACCTCGTTCATTAACTGCATGCATTTGTCTTCATTTTCCTCCCATGCCTTAATGCAGTCTTCCTGGCTTATAGCCACAAAATGCCGGTGGTGGGGAATACCCAACATGATCTCAAAGTGTCGGGCAGTGAGGTTGATTATAACCTCACCCTTCTCATTCTCGACACACCTTGTGTTTTTGTTATAGCAGCGGGCCACCACCATCATGAACTCATTATTCACCACGCTAACGGGGATCCCTCCAGTGAAGTGTAGACCACTGCCCACTAGTTTGTCCATCCATGGACTTCCTGTGACCTTTCTGGTTCTAGCCCAAAAATCTTCCATGTCTATATGGCCAAGCTCGGAATCTCTGATATCTAAGTCACATTCCGCATGAGATTCCGGCATCCTGACCCTTTGATACTTGTATTTCATTTCTTCCTCTGTGAGTTTGGCCTTACCCTTTGACTTGGTTGGCCTTTTGCTTGATGTAGACATATGCGAATCTGAGTTCAGTTGCTGATCTGCAAGAAGGAGTGAAGTCCAACGCAAAAGAGCCATATTAGTTGTTAGATCGTCCATCAAGGCTTTACAGAATGAGGAATTAGCAATTTAAAAGCTTAAGGTGCGGGGCAGAGGAATATTGCGGGCTGCGGGGTCAAAAAAAGGCAAGGCACACTATGCGAAAATGTTGCGAGGAAGAAAATAGCACCCCAAGGGCGCAAGGCGCGAAAAAATTACACATAACATCGGTGTTGTTGTAGAAGGATTTGCGCCTGCGCCATTGTGTAAGGTTTAAACTAGGCTGCAAAATAATTTTTGTGTTGCATGGCGGCGGGATGCACAAATGGCAGATATGGAATGTGTTGCGATTATTTTGGTGTGCCAGGGCACAACATTAAAGAATGTATCACTTGACTTTATGTGCTTGAGGGCCTTTGGCGCGGCGCGGAGAAGAGCTTGCATGACACCCTTTGTTGTTGTAAGCGGGATTGCGCCTGCGCCCGTGTAAGGATTTTCTTAGTTTTATACGGTGCGAAAGATGTGTGTTGCGAGCGGGACAGTGCGCCCTCTTGGCATGACTGTGTTTTATGCAACAAGGATGGTGATTGCGCCAAAAGGAAAAACCACGGGTTTGGAAATGCAATAACTTTTAGGTTTTCTTTCTTTTTGATTGGTTTGCGGTTTTTAGGCCTCTTTCGACATGGATTTCGACAGTGAGGGGAACAGAGCGAAGAGGATCTTGGGTTCATTTCTGAGACAAAGCCCTCCAGGCCAGCAGATCTGGAAGGAGGGTAAAACTGGTTTGGGGGAGAGAAGATTGCAAAACGGGTTGGAGGAGGCATATTGTTTTATTAGATTCATTCCTTTGTTTTTAAACAACCCCACTGACAACCAAAACAAAACAAAACCATAAGAAAAGCAAGGACCACTTACCCGGAATATATATAGAATGAGAGAAATGAAGTGGGGTCCATGAACACGACACGAGGATGATAGAGCACGCGTGATAGGTGCGAGAGAATAAACTTTTCACGTGTTTTTAATCGTGAAAATGACAGGCGGATGCGCCTATATATAGCAAAAGGCGTAATAAATGTGCCACCAACTTTTTCAAAGGGCGCACCAAAACACATGTCGACAGGAAAATATTTGTGCCCTTTGGCGCATGGTTATGCATCTGTCAACAAGAGATTACCTGCGCCTTTAGCGCGAATTCATGACTGTCAACATGGGTTTTGAGCACCTTGGCGCACCACTTAAGGGCGCAACATTTTTAGTGTTGATAGGTCGGCGCATGCACCTTGGTGCAGGAAAGAAAGGTGCATCATCGGGGAGGCGCAAATTGTTGTGTTAACACTCCAAAGGGTGCGCCAAAGGAATAGAAGGGGGCACAAATTCATCTTGTGTTGCATGAACAAAATATGCGCCCAGCCAAAAAAGGACCAAAATGACTAAGTTCGAAAAACCATATTTTCGGAAAGGGATTTTACGCCATATTTAGTTGGTGTGTTACGTAATAAGTGCACTTGTGCACGTAAGCTAATTACTATATGAAGCATGTCTATACGCAAGGACTTGCACATACTTTTAGTGTGGGGTGGTTTTGATATCCGGTACGATTGTGGGAATTGAAAGGTGAAAGGAATAAGCTTCTACAAGTGCTTATCAAGTCAAAGGATTGCTTCTAAAACGTGACCAAAGAAGGAGATGAATGAAGGGACAAGATATAACGTGAGGTAAGCGGAGGTAATAACAACTACCAAAAGAAGGTGCGGTGAATGAGGTACTTAAAGCGTAGGGAAGCGCGATGAATAGAAAGTCTGTGACCGAGGGGTAGGAAGGAATGCTAGAAGGTTATAGGCTGGGCATGATGATGTACCGCATGGAAAGAATGGAATTGATCAATTAATGAGAGGATATTTGGTAGGTGAAGGAGAAATGAATGCATCAAAAATTTAAAAATCTATACAAGGATGAGATGCGAGTTCATTTTTATAGTTGCAATTAAGAGTATTTGAAAAAGAGCTAAGTGCGAAGAGTAGAGTGATCAAATTGAGGTGTAAAGGGGTGTAGCCAGTCATGTGAAGAGATCTATGTGCAAAAGGAGCTTACATCCACAGTGGTGAAGGATTTAAGTGAAGAAAGGTGATAGAGAGGAGCAAGGGCACATGATTTCACCTAGGGCATGCTAAATCAAGCTAGGGTTTGATTCACACATTATAGAATTCAAGAGGCGAGTATTTACATAGGATTGCACAGGGGTAGAAATGGCACCAAAGAAAGTAGTTGCAATAGGATTGAAGGGAAGAAGAATGTTATCGTAGAAGAAGAGGAGATGGCTCCCAAAAGCAATTTTTCTGAAATGCAATATCCATAGGAGGTTATCGTAGGCCGAGTGGAATTATCACATAAGGAAAATCAAGGTGAGTGATTATAACCACCGTACCATAGAGAACACGAAGGAGCTTGATGCCTTCATGAACACAAAGATGAATAAACGCATGGCACATGACATGTTGGTGTATGATTATGCTTGACAAGAAGCTCTTGAAGAAGATTGGAGTTTACCAACTATATGAGCTCCCTTACTTTGGAAAATATGATCCCTTGTACTAATGGCTCATGATTAGAGTGCACAAAGACTTTTTATACTTTTCCGGATGTAGAGTAAGGATTTCAACCGTGCTAATCTCCATGGTAAGATTGAAGGGAACATGAGAAGATTTGAAGGATGATTTAATAGACAAGTCTGTTATCTTGGAGACCAAAAAGGAGTTAGGGTACACAAAGGGTCTATGCGGCATGGACATAGATAAACTAAAGAAGTATCCAATTGTGCGTGAAGTATCCGCACATCTTTCAAGCTAAATGACCAGCGAGAGGTGGTCACAAGTGAATACCATGTGATTGCACGTTGCTAAAAAATGTCCAAACGGGTGGTCTACAACATTTCACATTACATTGCAGAAACTATCGTTGAGGAAGCGCTCTCAGGAGGAAAGATCATCTTTGGAGTTTATTTGTTGTCACTGGTGCTCATGGAGATTGGAGTACCTGATGGACCAAAAGAGAAGATATGGGAGTATCCCATGGAGCATAATTCACCAACAAGGTGGTTCAGAAAATACTTATGTGAAGGATCCATGATAAGTCGAGTCAAGTAAAGGGCTAAAAAGTGGTACAATAGGCTCCGCATGGCCTTTGAAGAAGAATGGCGTATCCCCAAGGAATTACCTTCGGTGGTTGGAAAGGTAGTTCGAGTTCTTTGTATACCAAATGCACTTTTGTATAGCATGATTCACCATGAGGGATGGAGCATGGAGCCATTGGTGTAAGTTACCATATGCCTTCACAAAGAAGGTACTTCCAAACATCAAGATAAAACGGGTTCTCGACGCATGACAACCGATGTTCAAAGCGGACAAGGTAGATTGTGACTACCATATGCTACGGAAGAAATATGTGTATCCGGATGGGGTGCATTTATTGAAAGGCCCATTTAAGATTGAAGAGCATTAAACCAATAATTTTGGTTTTGGGAGATATTGGAGCAAAGACTGGTGTACCTTTAATTGAAGCCCAAGTTAGAGAATATCAAGTATGTGGAAGATGAGTTCCCACTTCTAGGGCCACCAAAGGGTAAGCATACCATGGAGAAAATTCTAGTGCACTAAGCCCACATATACAATGAAGTGGAGGATGAGGAGGATGATCGTGAAGATAGTGGTAGTTTGGAACATAGAGGCATAATACATCCTACGAATAAGGATGGAGATGAGTGCGCAACTACACCACCTCGGCCCAATAAGAGTGAGAAAAATTCATTTTTAGAGAACAAATGAGGTAGCTATTGAGACTACTCGAGACATGGAAACACAAGTTCCAAATCTGGAGGCTCAAGTTCCTAAACATCCTAAGTCAAGAAGAACAAGTGGAGAGCACATTCCACCAACCATGGGTTATGAGAGGACACAGGAGTAAAATTGTCCACGCTTTCGTTTCCAAAGCACATGAACACAAAAGCAAAGGACTTATATGACTAGGAATTAATGGATGAAGATATGGCTATAGTGCACATAATGAAGCATTTATCATGGTCAACGCACACACACAAAGATGAACTAGATTTTGATGTGTGTGAAGAGTCATGCGTGTCGAGGAGGTTGAAAAAGACACCTCGGGATAGACACGTATGAATGAAAAGCCTATTGTTATGTCGGATGAATAGGTGAGTAATGCATTGTTCAAAGTCTCAATAGATTTGGCAAGGTGGAATATGGACAAAGCTACCACAATTAGGGTGTTAAGGAAGAGATTAAAACTAAGGATGAGGAAATAGTGTGCCTAACGCAAATAAAGATACTTAGCTCAAAAAAATAATGTTGTATTTATCAAAGATCATCGCGAGAGGAATTGGTGATAACATCATAAGAGCTAGGTCACACTTAGAGCCAAAGGTACCAAAGACATTTCCTTTGATAATACACTATGTAGGTACATTGGTGGACCTAGTGCTTGAAGATGAACCTTTGCGCATGCCAGTGCCAAAGGATCTAGCAAAAGATGTAGAGTGAGAAAAGGCTTCAGTGATGCGAAAGATTACATCATATGAAGGACTACTACAAGCACTATAAGAAGAACTGAAGAAGGAAAACCAAGCCTTGAAAATTTGTATAGATCCAAAGGTGCTCATCAACATAAAAACCCTAGAGGAAAACAATGAGGTCCAGAAAGTGATGAAGGATGACACATTGGGCCACGCAGATAGACTAGCATTGGTTAAATAGAAGCGCACGAGGCCACTGGTAGCAGCCCCGAGAACCACACAAAAATTAGCTAGAAGAGCTTGGAAAACTCATCGCATTTAAGATGGATCTACTAGAGGAAGGATGAGTGTAATGTCCAACATTTTATTGGTCTTGTAAAATGAGAAAGGAGAAATTTTGAAGGAGGAACTAGAATCCATTGTTGTGTAAATTCCATAAAAATCGCGAGAGGAAGCACTCATTGAGTGGCGGGACACTTGGAGACCGAAATAATAAAGGGGGAATATCCTGAATTAATTTTTTAGGTTGCGAGAAGAAGAAACTACAAGATAAAAACATTCTTTATTCATTCAAATGTTTCTATTCTTTATTCTTTGATTAGTTTTTGAGATAACCATTGTTAGGGTGACAATGAAATTAGTGTGGGGTAATGTTGATTAGAGAACACTTGACAGAAAGCACACAAGAATGCACTGAAAAGCACATCATATTCAAAGGCATGAATGAATAGGGAGAACATGTGCACGGAACAGAAGTTTAACTTTCGAGACTTAGCCGTTTTCACTCATGAAGGTCTATTTTTAGAGATGGCGTGCAGAGCACAAAAATGAGGTAGAAACATCGCGCCACGCATTAGCATTGCATATTTCTATAGGACCACGGATATGAAGCACTTTGTATGGACACAGGGCCATAGAAATAAATATGCTACTATCGAGTTAGCTAGCAGTAGTCTATTGTTAACGCACTTGCATGTGTGGCTATTTTTGTAACAGAGCATGGCTATCAATAGCATGTGACCTATTTTGGGATTGATAAGTGGTGAAGGGAAATTCCCCACCCTTATATATGTAGTAGACTATGTAGTAGATATACATGTATGATGGTGAATACACAGTGAGAGAGGTTAAAGGAGATATAGTGAGATTATGCTGCTAAATTTGTTACACGCATACTACCATTATTATAATGAAGATTTTGTATACTTATTGCATTGAATATAATGGAGGATATTGGCTGAATCTAAGTGTTAGTTCTGTGTATTTTAATCTAGTATGTTTTTTATCTCATCATGGTTAATACTTAATTTTTTTTCCTAGATATAGATCCGTTATGTTCTATAGTAGAATGATGTGTTAGTAATGGAACCGCATGTGTTAATTCTTCATCATGCTAACATCCTACAACAAAGAAATCCTAAACAAGGACTTGGTACCTTTGCGTGCACTTTAGATGAGCTCTCATTCTAGGCTAAGTGATGTTCTGAAAGATTTTGTGAGAATCGAATCAGAAATGATGCACCATGAAGTAGTTGCACTCCAATGGAATCATAATGGCTCCAACATAATTGCAAGGATCGATCAACAATGGAAGAACTTGCATAGAGAACAACAAACAAAGATTTTCTCATATAGGAAAGATAGTGGAGTGTCTTGGCATGCTCATAAATCAGGAATGAAAGGGTACATATAGGGTCCTAAGTAACCCTAGTGTAAGACACACAAGCAAGCCCTAAACCTAACCCATGTGAGATGACCCTCCATATGTGAGTGGATGACACATAGGATCCCACACACCAACACCCCCCTTCATCGAAGTTTGGGTAGTGGCTATGATGAGTCAAAAGAACAAGAAGACACTCCTAAACATTTAAGAAAGATGTGTCGATGGGGCCCGGCAACTAAAGGCCTAATAAGGTGCCCATATACAAATAACATCTTCCTAGAAGAAGAAAAAGAAAAAAAAAGAGTACTATATAGCTCAAGAATATGAGTAGCTACCTAAGACCTCACCCCAAGAAGAGACCGCAAGTGAAGAAAATTCACCTCAGTGAAGGGCTTGGTAAATATATCTACAATCTGATCAGTTGTCTGAATGTACTGAATGTTGATGATACCATCATGAATAAGCTCTCGTATGAAGTGCATATGGATCTCAATGTGCTTCATCCATGTATGTTGAACTAGATTTTTGCAAATTGAGATAGTGCTTGTGTTATCACAATAGATAATGGTAGGTCATCGAAAGTGGATGCCAAACTCGTCGAGAATACCCTATATCCAAACAAATAGCTTCTTGTGCGCAACGTTAACTACTCCTATGTATTCCGCCTCTATAGAAGATATCGCAATTACATTCTGCTTCTTTCTAGACCAACTAACATGACCCAAACCAAGAGAGAAACTATAGCCGAGGTATATTTCGATGATCTAAGTCACCGGCCCAATCAAAATCTATGAACCCAATCAAGTCAATATCCACCCCTCCATAATAGTGAATGCCATCAATATAGGTGCCATGAACATAATGAAGGATCTACTTAGCTACTTTCCAATGCAGCTCATGTGGCTCCTACATGAATCTGGACACAATCCCAACAACATAAGATAAATTCAGTCAGTGTGAGTCAAGTAAATCAATCTCCCCACCAACTGTCGATAAAGGGTACCATCAACCAAGGGAGTAGAGCAATCAGAAACCAACTTAACCCCTAGAAAGAAAAGGAGTAGGAGAAGACTTGTAATCAGACATTTGAAAATGAGCAAGCAAGTCAAGAGCATACTTAGGTTGTGAAATCACAATTCTCGAGTTAGATTTTGAAATATGGATCCCAAGAAAGTAATGAAGCATACCTAAGTCATTCATGGAAAACCTATTGGCCAAGGTGATCTTCACATAATCAATGATAGAGGAAGAGCTGCTTGTGATCAACAAGTCATCAACATAGAGAACAAGGATGAGTATGGAGTCATCTTTCCATAGAATATAAACATTTGGATCAAAGTGACACCTAGTAAACCCTGATGTAAGTAAAAAGGAGTCCATCTTGGCATACCAAGCCCAAGGGTCTTGTTTAAGGCCATAAAGAGACTTCTTTAACTTATAAAACGAGGGAGGGATCATGGACATAACCCGAAGGTTGTTCCATGTAGATATTTTCCTCTAGGTCACCATGAAGGAAGGCACTCTTACTGTCCATTTGATGGACTTTCCATCTACTTTGTTGTGGCATTGGCAAGGTCATCGAATAGAAGTCATCTTCAGTAACCGGAGTAAAGGTTTCAATATAATCAACCCCAGCTTATCTAGAGAAACCCTTAGCTAATAATCACACTTTAAACTTTTGACATCTCCATCTACTCCATACTTTGTTGGAACACCCACTTACACCAAATAATTTTTCTTCCTTTCGGAAGAGGGGTGAGATCCCAAGTATCATTCTTCATGAGAGAGGAATACTCCTCATCCATGGCAGAATCCCACTCAAGAATACCATAAGCCTCCCAAAAAGACTATGGATCAGAAGTAGAGGTGAAGAAAGAGTGGGGTCCAATGAAATCTGAGTGAGTACATCTCATATCCGAAGTATCTCCAACTAAATCTCCAGCACTTTGTAAAGTTTTCCTAGCCCAAAGAGGACCAGGAGGATCAGGCTCAAAGTCGGAAGATTCTTCACTCGAGTGAGAAGGGACATAGTCCTCATCATCACTATTGTCAAAATCGGAAGACTCAAAGGTTTGATGGTCAGAGGATCAGGAAGAGGAGCACGCTCAACAACATCATCATCTGATGAGTCAGAATCCGAATCAACGAGCTGAAGAACCTCAATAGGTAGAGAAGTAGAAGTCAAAGAAGACTCATCAAACTTAACACTTCTCTCAATATAAAGCTCATGAGAAGTAGGATTCAACAATCGATATCCCTTCACACCATCAGGATACCCTACAAAGATACAAGGTTTAGATTTTGGTTCTAATGCCTTGCATTTCTTCTTGGGGATCCAAGCCATAGCCTTGGATCCAAAGACTCGAAAGTGCTCAACATCAAGATTGCATCGAAACCAGGATTTAAAGGGTTTCATCCCTCTTACTACCTTGTGTGGAACATGGTTTTGAATGTAATTAGCACAATTCACTACTTCAGCCCAATACTATGGAGGAAGAGACTTCGAGTGAATCATACAAGTGGCCATCTCCTTAAGAGTATGGTTCTTTCTTTCTGCTACTCCATTCTGTAAAGGGCTATAAGCAACTATATGTTGCAAGGAGATCCCTTCAAAAGTACAAAAATCCATGAACCTATTGTTTACATATTCACCTCCATTTTCAATTTGAAGAACCTTAATAGACCATTCCTCCTGTTTCTCAGCAAGATCCTTAAATTCCTAAAAATGTTCAAAGACTTCAGACTTAAGCTTAAGAAAATATACCCAAGTATATCGTGAATAGTCATCAATGAAGGTGAGCACATAAAGAGCTCTAGTAAATAAGGAGATGAAAATGGACCGAGAAATATCATGTGTGAACAAGATCCAAGGGACTAGTAGCTCTCCGGATTTTCCTTTGTCAAAGTTCTTTTTATGCTTTCCAGCGTATAACCCTAAAAAATAACCTTAGAAAACTTGACACAAGGTAACTTGTTGACCATTTCATTTTGTCTCAATTGTTCAAGGTAGTGATAATTTAGATGTTTGAAACGCTCATGCCATAGCTTACTAACCTCATTTGCATGAGTGAGCAAGGCAGTGGGCATAGAATTAAAACTAAAGTGGGAAAAGGTATACAACCATGAATGGTGATCCATCTTTCCCTCAACCACTGTAGGGTCATCATTAAGCTCACAAATAATCACCAAGTTAGGACCAAATTCCACTCGCATTCCTTCACCAAGGTGAGTAATTTGGTAACCGATAGGAGATTGGTAGAGAGATCAGGAACACTCAACACTTGGTTGAATGCTCCCCATCCATCTCTACCGATCCACTACCGGAATCCAACGATGTTTTTCATTACCCATCGTGATTTGGGACATACCACAAGGCTCGATGTTGGAGAACTCAACATGCAAAGAAGCCATGTGGTGTGAGGCACCAAAATCTATAATCCACGATGATGAAGGAGAGATACTTTGGCTACAAGGGCCTTTACTTTCTTCTTATCATATTTAGACCCTTTTACAGTAGAAGACTCAGCCTTTGGAGCATTTTGTTTGATAGACTCAGGAACACCTATTTGATTTTTCTCAAGTAAATGAGTAAGGTGATCAATTTGTTTTCTAATACATAGATGCTCTTTATGACCGGGCTTTTTTCATAGGAACACAAAACTTGTCTTTCGTGCTCTAAGCTCAGAATTCAAATCATTTGTGTTAAATTTAGTTTTGGTCTTGGTTTCCTTCTTAGTGTGATTCATTCTTTCTTTCTTCTTTTCAGTCTTCTTTTCCTTACTAGTACTTGCTATAAGGGCATGTGACTTGGACTTGAGAGACCCCATTTGAATGAGTTTGTCTTGTTCTCAAATGAGTTGGGATGAAAAATAGTCAAATGAGGGCATATTCCAACATTTCCCAAGGCATCTTTTGTAGCGTAAAAATTTGACACAAAGACAGAATATTCATGACCTAACTTAGAGAGAATCGACAAGATCAGTTGAGAATATTTCTTCTCTACTTGACATTCCTTTAAAAACAATCTAGTGTGGACAAACTTAGAGAAGTATGCTTGTAGGTTTTCAAAATCACTAGGATTTAACCCTAGTAGTTTTTTTTCCAACTCATGCGCTCTCATGTCATCTTATTATCCAAACATTTTATCTAACATTTTCCACGCAAAATTAGGTGTTTTAGACTACTCAATGTGGAAGAGAAAGTCAAGAGAAATAGACATGTAAAGAAGACCTAAAGCTTCATCACTACTTTTTAACCACTTAGATTTTTAGGGTTGTCGTCTAGTTCAGGTCTCGGTTCTCATAAGGTGATGTGGAATAACCCTTTACCTCTTAGTTTCATAATAATTTTTATCTCCACTCAATATTTGAATGGTCTAAGCAAAGGAAGTGAATAAGCATCCATTGTGAAGAGAGAGAGAGAAGGAATGCATAAAAGAATCACAACCACCCAGGACAATATAATAACCCCCTGCTTTCGAAACTTTATAGTTTAGTGCGTTGAATATAATCAAGTGCGAGTGTGCGTCGTGAAATAGTTGGTTACTCACCTTGCAATCAGCATAATAATGCGCAAGAGATGAGACCACAATTAAGTTTCATGGAGCACAACAAAGTAACATCGTAAATAAGCACAACATGAAAAAAGGGTGAAATAAAATCTTGGTTGTGAGAAAAAGTGTCTCACATCGCAATGGATATCCCCTTGCTACAAACTATGGCGGATGCGCTCACTAGTCGCAAGCAATAATAAGGGTAAATACAAGTTTTAGACGAACTCAAGATGAGTCCCGATGATCTTGAACATCAAAAAGCACTCGGAAGGAAAATAGGTGCTCAGTGTCACTACACACTTGAGCACATGATTAGTAAAAAAATTGATAATAACGCCTAAAGATTACCATTTTGAAACGTCCAATTTGGCTAATTTTAGAGCTATTGGAGTTTTTTTAATGACAAATAACATTAATTTAAAAGATGATTTTAATACTTTACTAATCAAAAAGAAGATAAGATAATTAATAGAAATAGATTTAATTACAATTAAATCTAATTAATTACGAATAGAAACTAATTAAGATAATGAAATCCTAATTAAAATTCAAATATACTTCCCTTTTAAAAGAAATACCCACCCAAAAAAATGAACACCCCCAAAATAAATCCCACCAAAATGAAATTTAAAAAACTTACCAACTAGCACGTGGCTCGGTGGAAACCATTGGAGGTGGGAGGATCCCGAGTTGGGTGCAGTCGGGTGCAAGAAAGATAGGGAGCTCGGAGTGGGATGTGGGAGGATCCCACGTTGGGTGGAGATTGTTGGAGGTGGAGACCATTTGGGTGCGGGAAAGATGGGAAGCTCAGTGGGGAATATGGAGCTAAGCATGTGGGGAGCGGGTGAAGCCATTGGAGATCCGGGTGGAGCAGGCTCAAGGAGCGGGATCAAGCACGGGGTAGGGTAGGAGCTCGCAGAGAAGAGAAGCATAGGGAGGAGCTCACGGGAATGGAAAACCAGGGCCAAGGCGAGGCAGCGAGAGCTTAGGGTAGAGGTTGAGACATAGGCACGGGGAGAGCCAAGGTGAGGTTGAGGTCGAAGTGGGCGAAGCCAGAGCCGAGGGCATGAGCGGCCTGATTGAGGATGGGGAAGACTAGCTCGGCGGGCACCAATGGGGACCATGCGGGAAGAGAGAAAGCTCAAGGCGGTGAGCCAAAACACCATGTAGTCAGATAAAAAAGGATAGAGGGACTCGGCCTCGCAGAGGGTGAAGAACATGACTCGGCCAGACACGGCCACAGTGAAAAAACTTGTTTTCTCGTAAAAATACATGCAAAAAAAAAACAGAGAAACCAGAAATAGAGATCCAAAAATTTACTTCCAGTTTAATAAATTTGATTAAAAAACCAAAAAAAGATAACCTCTTGTTTTAACTAATCTCCAAATTTATCCGCAGCTAACTAAATTTAGCTGCAAAACCCCTAAAACTCAAGGAGACCTGCACATGCACGAAGAACACAACAAAACGACAACTTTCCAAGAACAACTTGTTAAATATGTTAGCACTAAATTTCTAGAATATAACGATCAAAAAAATTACATGAGGAGTAAAAAAATGAGACCAAGAGTAATCACAACTCAAATGACGAATGCACGTTTACCCGATCTCAGCTCTGATACCATGAAAGATTTTATGAGAATCAATTGGAAACGATGCACCATGAAGTATTTGCACTCCAATGGAATCGTAATGGCTCTAGCATAATCACAAGGATCGATCAACAATGGAAGAACTTGCACACAGAAAACAAAGCTTGCTCATATAGGAAAGATAGCGGAGTGTCTTGGCATACTCATAAATCAGGAATGAAAGGGTACATATAGGGTGTTGAGTAACCCTAGTGCATGACACACAAGAAAACCCTAAACCTAACCCATGTGAGATGACCCTCCATATGTGAGTGGAGGACACATAGGATCCCACACACCAACATTTCCCAAAGATGTCTAGGTCTTATTGGGCTTGCACTCATGAATTTTAGGTTACATCATGCATCACACTTCATAGGAGGGGAGTCTATTATTTCGATGCACACTATGATTTCCCACTCCGTTACACCCAACTAGTGAGGTTTTGGTTCCACCTTCCTACTTGGTCGATTGGTATGAGAGCTAATCTCATTAACTTCTCGAATGATCGAGGTTTTGATCCCATTTGATTTTTCATTAAATCTTATGTGGAGCTACAACATTGGCACTAATTACCTTCTTGGTTGTCATTTTTGTAATTTCAATTTCGATCTAAGTGTCGATCATACCGTGAATTGTGGAAAATGTTATAATAATAATAAAATAAATAATTAACGTATAAACTAATAATAATAATGAATAATGAAAATGTGAAATTTAGTTTTAATTCAGGTGGTTATTCTTACCAGATAATTTGTTAAGTCTGAAATTTGGGATCTTGAAATTTGCTAAGTCTGAAATTTGAGAGAGTTGTCCCAAATCTAGATTTTGCATATGATCTCCTTGATGTCTGAAACCACTCTCAAACATCCTGGAAGTATATACATAAAATATAACTTAAAGTATAAGAAAAATAAAAGGATATATATATATATATATATATAACTAATCTTATACTTAAATGTTTATTTTGTGTATATAATTCATCTATGAAAATAAATAAAATAAAAGATCAAATGCCTTTAAATATATGGAAATTTAAACAAACTTTATAAAATGAAATTTAATTAATGAAATAATTCACTTTGGGTTGAATGCGTTTGGTATTGGAATTGATAATTGCGTGTGGGTGTTGATTGTAGGAAAAAGGCGTGAAAAGGTATCTAAAATATCCGACAAATGTAGAAAATGTAGGTGTTTGATGGACACCCATGCAAAGTGCATCTCTTGCACACATCCTCCCAAACCCATGTCAAATCGGGAGCTAAATCAAGTATGGGATCTTCTCAAAGTGCTTTGGGTGGTGTAAATCATGGCTCCACAAACATTTATTGATTTTTTTCCCAAATGGGTGTGTTGCATTATGTTGGGAGGCTTAGATTGGTAGTGACTGACTTTGGCATATTTTAATCTTTGACTTTATTTGTTTTCTTCCTAAAAATGTGTTCACATGGCCTACCATGTCTACTGGTTTTTTCACAAAATGGTATTGTTGAAAAGGATCCCAAATCCTCAAGAAAAAATGTAAAAGGTAGGTTTAAATATGCCCTCCATAATGTTTTTTCTTCTAGACCTCTTATAGTTATGCTAATAGGAGTTGGATATGGGTTAGACGCCATTCTAAGCTATGCCAAAATGTAAGCTCCTCTTTTGTCTAAAATAATTTGTTGGTTGCTTTTTTATGCAGGGTTGACTCCGTTAGTGGATGACATTAGCATTGTATGAATTTTTCGATTGCAGGGTATAAAAGAGAGAGAAAAAAGAGGAAAAAATGAATGGAAGCAAAGCAATGTGTGTGGTTGTGTACAAAAAAATTCATATGCTCTCCATGACACCCATAGTTTTCATGCAAACTGTATGAAAAAAATGCCTTTGCATGATTATAATAATTGAATAAGATGGATCGATTCTGAAAGGATTGCAAACTATTTATAGAATGCCTAAAAGGGATATGGTCATTGGAAACCACTTTTTATATGTTCTTTGGGAATCTTGGAGTGGTTGGTTGATCCACCTAAGTATGGGAGGAAGAGTATTTTGATGGGATTTATATGCTATTTGTGGAGGCATGTCAAATATCTTGAGGAAATCTAAACTTTATCATCAACTTACCAATCCAGTCTATGTTGGTTATGTGGAACCCACAAATCAAGTGCAATAGGTGGCAATGTCAAACTCCTCAAACTATGCGTCGCTAGTTCATTTCTAGGGCATGGTCTTCTCTTCTATCTTACAAAAAAATATTATTCCTAGGTTTATCTTTTGAAATGATATTAAAAATATAAGTAAATGAATATTTTGCTTTGGTGATTTTAATGAATCATAGATCAAACAAGTAACTTATTCTCCTTTCCATGCAAATGAAGGGAATGTTCTTTTAATACAATCCCAATCTTGAATAACCTCCTTAGATGTTTGGTCAGCTTAGTTATTCATATTGGATCGTGAAAACCACTTGAAATGACGAGAAGAACTTGTTCCTAGTTAAAACTATCTTTTATTAACCTTACAAAAGTTAATAAATGTAATTTTCATCAACATTGAAAACATCCTTCCGAACCCTGAAACGGGAAGGTTAAGTTTTGAATGGGTACCCTGTCATGTGGAGTAATTTATTGAACCTTGTGAAGACCTCATAGGTTCGTTTGTGCACTTTTATAATCCCTCTAGGATCCCTATTAGCCATTTTTGCAGTCTTGGGAAGTTGTTGAATCTTAAAAGTTGAGTTCGGTTTTGTCTTTCAATTTACGCCTCGAGCGATGAAATGGATATTGGTTTATGTAAACCTCTAATACTACATGAAAATTTCTTACAACCATTAGTTTTGAGAAAAACACCACACTTGTTAGTTTTGCAAAGGGGTTTTGTAGGCCTATGATCATTGAATGACTAGACCAAACTAGTCCAACTACGACTGGTGACCCCAGAAAAGTAGCCACCATATTTACCCAATTCGTCATCGAAGTTCACAACTCCAATGAATTCCTTGTATATAGGTGAATGTATAGGAATGGTATCATGGTGTTGTGACTAATGGAAATCATTTTTGAATGTAGTTTTTTAGCCACTTGGCCTAAATTGGACGTTTTTGCAAATTGGCAACAAAATTAGAAAACATTGTCGTAGACTTGGTGCCATATTTTGCATCACTTACAAAATTTGAATTGAAACTTGCATAAGTGTTAGACTTGGTGGACATTTAGAGATGAATGTGGAGAGGCCACGGAGGTTTTGAGTATGTCGCGGATGGAGGAACATGGCCACGGAGGATTTATGCGAGCCGCGGAAATGAGAAAGTTCCATGGAATGAAGAAAGGCTCCACGGGTGGATATTCAAGGCCATGCTACAATGGAAAGTGTCATGGGCTAAGGAAAAAATAAAAGATGAAGTGTAGGTCACAAGGAATCATGTCACATTATCAGGGCATGTCATGGAATTTCAAAAGTCACGGGATCATATGGTGTCATGGTATGAAGGAATCACCCACATATATCAAATAGGTGCAAGACTAAGAGATAATTGTTGCACAACAAAGTAGAATGATAATTTTTCATGGGAACCAGAAATCAATCTGCCTTCGATTTGATTTTCAAAATATTTGCAAATCTAATAATATTTTTCTCTTCTCTATACAATCAAATCAGTTTTATGAATCAAATCGAGGAAAATAGAAAAAAACCAAGGAAGCTTCTCCGCACACAAAGGTCTTCTCAGGATGGCTCAACCACCATAAATAAATACAGTATGTGTGTCTTTCTTTCTTCAGCGAGGTGGATGGTGTGTAGACATGGATTTGCATAATCATTCTAGCCTTTCCTTAGAGCATGTAGAGAAATTAAATGAAGGTAGTCACCTGGTGGGAGAAATTCAAAATTCAAATTTCCCTCTACATTTCTCTCTCCTTTATCTTTCTATGTATTTTAAAGCGATTCCTTGTTTTAAAATTGGATACTTTGGAATGTGAATGCATCATTTTATGTTGCACAAGTGTTCTAAGGGTAGCATGCCTTGGACTTGAGTTACAGTAAATGTTTTGTATCTTCTTCTTATATCGTGTTGATCTATGTATGATCTTCAGGAAATTAAATTCTAGTTTTTGGCTCATTTATGCCTTGTTTATTGTTTTATTGTACTCTCTTGCCTCTCATTCATTTACAGTGTGTTTGTATGTGTTGTTTCAGAACTGGTGTTCATTTTGCATCGTGGAGGTGGAACCTTGAATGTGATTTTGATCTATGGTCTTCATTTGGCCCTCTTCACCATCATTTTCTTTCATCTTCTCTCTTGTTGGAGTATTCATCCCCTTAATTTTGGTGTTATTACCTTCTTTAGATTAGGATTTATGTTTTATGCATCTCCTTCTCACCATGGTCCCTTGGAAAGTTAGAGTAGAGCTAAATAGTTGCATTTCAATTCCTAGGAGTAGTTTAGCATTAGGAGTAAGTAGAGGAAGCCAACCTTCTTCGGAGATCTGTCTCAGTTTGATTCCCACAACTTAGAGATAGTCCCATGTTCTCTCAAGCCTCATATTCTTGTAATTTTGCATGGGTGCACATTTGAGCTCCAATATTTTTAGTGTAATGCCCATTTCAAAAACCACTTGAGACCCAAGAAACAACCTTGGGTTAGCTAGAAAATTATGGATAATTTTTCTATTAGAAGTATCCACAACCAAGTTGCAGAAGGCAACAATTGACCCTAATAGGTTTCAAAATAAAACCAAATTACTAAAACACATGTTTCCTTTATTAACTAATATCAAGTTCACAAGTTTCAAATTTCAAGGTTAGGTGTTCTAGCTAGTTTCAGGAGAAATCTACTCTCATACCCACTCTCTAACAGGCTCGGAGTTTTAACTAGATTTTTCTCTTAACACTTCCAAAATTTTCCTAAATCATTCCCATTGGATAGGAAATTTTCTCACCTTTCCGATGATATAAAGAAGTCCTCTTAATTCCTTGCGAACTCAAAATATGAGTGGGCGGAGTTCTTAGGTTAAATTTCTCCCTAGGGGGACACGTGTCAAGAGGTGGGGAAAGTGCCAAGAATGGGTTCGCGGGCCGCGGGGTGATTTAGGAAATTTTTCCCATTACATGGCTCAAAGTCACAAAACATCCCATGCCTCCACGGGTCCTCTAGGGATGCGTGTCACCTCCCGGTTGGTTGGGAGAAACGACGGGCCGACGGAGCGGGTTGAGGCTTTAAGTCTCTTTCGCCAAAATTATCAAAGGGACCAAATTGGTCCACGCCTCCGCCATCACCATGAGGTCACCATGTCACATGCCGGTTGAGCAAGGGGAAAATGGGGTGGTGGAAGATCTTAAGGCAAAAGCCAAAGGAGGGTTTCCAGAGGCCAAAAATCATGCGCAGGTCCGCGCGCCCGCAAAAAGAAGTTTTCCAAGTGAGGCGGGGATTGTGGGGTCGCGGAGGCAAAAGGAAAATTTTCCCAAAGGCCAAAACAAAAAAACAAAGACAAGGGGTCTGCCCTCCCCACTGCCACCCCCAAAGGTGCCATGTGGCACCTCCTCATTGGCTACGGGCCGGCGGGGTCAAACTTAAAATTTTTCCCAAAATTTTAAAAAGGTTAAATTCAACAAGGGAATCACGTGCCTCCATCCAGTAGCCTCGAAGAGGACACGTGGCGCCCTCTGATTGGCTACATGGGCAGTAGAGAAAAAAGTGAAAATTTTTTCAACTCACAATTTTTCCAAAACTTTTCTAAGGCAAAATGACGGGAAATTTTTGGCTAAGCAGGGCCCGCTAAGGAAAATTTTCCCAAATTTTCCCGATAATGCACAAAAATTTCAAAGTGCCATAACTTGAGCTAGAAAGTTCAGTTTTGGGCAAACGAGGACTTTTTGGAAAGCTATCGATGCCCTCTTTGCATAGAAACCATAATTTTTACTATTTGATACGTTTTTAAGGGTCAATTTTACAAAAACGATCTGTAGGCCTTTAATTGGCAAACTGGCAATTTTCAACTTTTCAATTTGATTAAATTCGGTCTCCTTCTTCACCCAACATGTCAAACAGACATGGAGGATTAGTCTAGGGAGGGTTTAGAGTGTTTTAGTGAAGTAGATTTTTTTAATTTATTTAAGATTGGATCATTCCAACAATAGACAGAAAAAACGACCCAGGAAGGGATTTGATTCGATTTTGCAATGGTTATATTGTTTTCTTGAGTTTTCTTTGTCAATTTGGGTTCATTAATGTCTTAGCATGTTAACTTATAACATTTTTAGGTTGATTACTAAGTGCAGGTCTAAACTATGATTTTTATGAAAATTAATTTCGAATGAAGTTTATAACAGTGAACTATTTCCTTTAAATCGGTATATCAATTTTATCATTCAAAAGTGTATATAGTTCCTAACTAGTCCAATACATTTGCTTGACTAATTCAACCATTCATTTCTAAGTTAAATTGCAGTCCTGATTTTAATTTTAATATACTTCCAAGGATGCAAACAACATACTTCCTTCCTACGCATTTCTTGCTTTTACAAATATACAGAGCTTCAAATCATCATTGGGTATTCCACTTCAATTACAACCATGTGAATAAAAATGAGCTTGCAATTCCTTTATTGAATTTAATCAGAGAACATCTTTACAACTTAACTCCTTTTTTTAACTTTAAAATACAATATGCAATACATATATATGCTTCACATTCCTTTTCAAAACATAGAGAAGGGAATATAACTCTTTACATTTCACATTACACTTTCAATCTTTCCTTATCAATACAAGCAACTTCCAATTACAATAATTATACAAATCATCCACTTCAAAGTGGGAAAGAACACAATAAACTTGCTAACAAAAGACTTGTCAAACTGTACATTTCTTTGGCTCCAAAACAACAGCATGCTTCATTTCTTTTCTTCTCCAAATTGATCACAACAAAGAGGGGGAAAGGCAACGCTCTCCACCCAACCAAAACATCCAATGAAAGGAGAAGCCTTCCTTCATCATTAGCCCCGAGCTCCAACCAAAATACAATAGAAGATAAATTCAACCATGGCAACAACTGGCTTCCACACACATCATTCTTTCACATACACATTTCCTTTTAAAATACAATGCAACACTAAAAGCAAATAGTAGTTCTAACCGCAATTAAAACATATCAAAAAAACTCATGTTTGATCTTACAAGCCAAAGGAGCAAGGCCTATGGGGGAAGCTACTTATGCCTCCCAATTAGGAATTAGGCATCCACCAAATACAAACCGCCAAGTAATTCATCACACACATTTCCTTATGCCCCCACAAAATCCCTCCTTATGCCCCCACATATTTCCTTATGCCCCCACAAAGTAAGAAATGCAAGCTATTTCTTTTCCATGGTGGATCCCAAACCCAAACTCCCTCCACAAAATTCTGATGCCAATGGCATTCCTTTATGCCCCCACAAGAATTCCCATAGCCTTCTCCTACACCTTCCCTAAGGTAGTCTACCCAACCAGCCAACAAAATAACAACCAAAACATGCATTTTCCACACAACACAACAAGAAAATAACAGCAATAAAAAGAAAGTTAAGTCCCTACCTTTCCATGGTTATTTTTCTTCCCAACTACAAGATTTCCAAGAAAAAAACACAGCTCCAATAGAAAATTTTTAAGACAAAACACAGCTCCAAAACTTCCTTCAAAAGCAAGAGCTCTCCCAAGAAAATGCGCCCCCAGGAAGAATGCAAAATGATTCAACAACCCAAAACAAGAAGAGAGTTTCAAATATATAGAAGGGGGAAAGAAGAGGATGATGTGGATCCATGTAGGATGCCACATCATAAATCCTCACATATAAACACAAAATACAAACTCCAAACTCCAAGGCTCAATAAAGAGGTGGGTGAAGAATGACAAGTTACTTGCACACTCAAAAACAACCCACACCTCAAGGGACAACCATTAATTTAAAATGTAAGAAAGTGCAATTAAAAACATGCACAAAAAGGAATAAAATGCATTATAAAAGTCACAAATCACATCCTCAACCATAAGTATGGTTGGTAACATAAATTTAGAGGCATGGGACAAGTTTTACTTGTCCCACAAGCTTCCAAAAATAGCCCCCAAGGTCAAATTCGAATTTCCATGGAGGTAGAGTATTTCTTACTCTAAAATCTGACTTACACAAACTCTTACACCTCTTACACATTAAGTATAAACAGCCAACAACTCTAATAATCACTTTCCATATCCCAATTTGATTTAATTAAACTTTAAACATATGATCTCTCACATTAATCCATCACAATTAATTAATTAAAAGAAGAGAACACATTACAAATAAAATACATACAACAATAAATAAACATTAACCATAAAATAAAATACACAACCCATGGTCACATATAAAGATGATTCCCCCCATGGGAATCTCTAACAAAACAACACACAACACAATAAAACAAGTTGCCATGGTGACCGTGTTGAATTCACCTAGAATTCTATTTTGGTTGGTCTTCGATCCCCTGATGTTTTGTTGTGATATTTTTAACCTATAAAATGTAAATACCTCCTTCGGCCTCATGGCCATATCAAAACATCTAATATGATATAAAAATCATGAAAATCAACTACACAATGAATCACAACAACATCAAAGTCACTTATTACATCATTTGCATTTTTAATCAACAAATATATCCGCATCATAAAATATTCATTTTCCAGATCAAATCATAATATCCAAAAATCACATATCCGACAACATCCATAAAATATCCATGTCCAATAATATATCATCATCCACATGTCAGGTGTCTCTAATAATCATCATGCATCATAATCAAATCAAAATCCACAATAATCCATAATCCAATGTCTAGCAGCATACTAAATCAAAATATAGTAATGTCTATAATGAAATCCATAGTATCAGCATAAGCATCAAAAGGTGTCAAAGGGAAGTGGGCACTACATTTGGCACACCCAGTGGGACATTTGAAATCAATATTTCTAGTTTTATCAAGTTTCATGTGTATCTTGATGAAACTCTAGCCTTTGGAGGCTCTACAGTAACACATCTGGTGACTCCATTCGAATATCAACTGGTTTTAGTAGTACTGGTGATCCAAATGTCCCTAATTCATGAGAAGGATCCAAAGAAGGTCTAGAACAAGATAAGAAGGCATATTTGAGTAATTATAGTTATCTTAAGGAGACAAAAAAGAGAAATATATATTCAAAGATCGCCATCTCCTCCAAATCAAACTCTCTCCATACCTCTGCCTAGTATATCCTTCTTACAGTCCACTAGATTTCTCAGACCCATTAGAATGGCTCATCAACAATAGCTGCCACCTCAAAATCCATTTGTAAACTTCACAAGCAGTAGCTCACTTGCCTTGAATGCCCAAAATCCTATCCCAATGCAGACTTTGAAGAATATTCCATATTTTACTGGAGAAAATCACACTACTTCAGTTGATGAAATTTAGGACATTGAAAATGTTTATGTTATCCATGAAATTATTGAAATGGATGTGGTAGTAAAACTTCTAGCTTCATCACTTAAAGGAAAGGATCTCTGATGGTTTAGAAGTTTAACAAAGAGGCTCAGTCAGGAATTGGAATGAGTTGTGCACAACCTTGTATAATCAATTTGGGGAAAGAGATGATAACTTGTCTCTTTTGGAGTAGTTAACTACAATCAAGAGAGCACCTAATGAAAAAATAACAAATTTTAACTCTATTCTAGAGAACCTAGGAGACATGAATTCTAGTTCTCATGAGACCCGCAACAAAAGGTGCATTTATTTATTTTCTAAAAGCTCTTAACTCTAATATTGTTGTTATGATACAATCAATGGGAGGAATAACCTTACCCATGGCTTATGCATTGGCCATTAGGGCTAAAAACTAGCTCACATGCCACCTATGCCATTATCCCCTGAATTTCCACAAGTCATGTAGCCTTCCATTACTCATATTCCCAACCAAACCCACAACCCATTGCTTCCACATCACAAACCCTTGCACAACAAAAGGAAGATGAGGAAATTAAATCTTTATTAGAAACTTGACAAACAAAGTTATATCCCTAGAAAAATAGCAAGCCCAGTCATATAGAAATTATCAAAATCAAGGGAAATCTTCAAATCAGGGATATCACCATATAGAAACTAATAATCTAATCAAAGATATGCACAAAACCAAAAAAATAATAGATGAAAAATTCAAAGTGCTCCTCTTCCATTGGCAATAATTCCTCCTCCACAGGCACTCCCTGCCCCTAGTTCTAGTCAAGCCTTAGTTCCAATACAAAAAAATATGGCGCAAGAAACAAAGTGGTGTTTTCCATGTAATCTACCTCATAACCAACTTGGTTGTGAAATGGAAATGCATCTCCAAGCCTATATGATCTAAGGTGCTTCCAATTCAGCAAGAACCACTTATTGAAGCACCAAATCATGGTGTGGAAGAAACTCAACAAGTTGCATCTGATGTTAACCTCATGTTTTTCAAAGTTGAGGATTTTTGTGCACTCAATAAAGTTTCTAGTGGCTCTGGTAGATCTTAGATGAATGTTGTTGATAACATGCGAAACAATAAAAGAATTTTGGAAGATCATGTTACAACTCCCATGGATTAGAGCAATGCCACAAGGAAAGGAAAAGACATTTGAGGGATTAAGGAAAATCCGCGGACTGAAGTAGAAACAAAAGGGGGTGAGAGACCACATAATGAATTATAAAATGTGTCAAAGCAACCTACGGTGCTTGATAAAATTGCCACAAAAACTAAGGTTGTTGTTCAAATAAAGTCGCATGTTCAAATAATTCTACAACAAAATAAAGAAAGTAGCATGCCACAGATGTAGTGTTGAGTTGTGGAGCTCAATTACTTCAGTTTAGCATGTAATGAAACTTGCTTTGAAAATACAATGAATGTCATCGGTTAAGGGGGAACCGGCATCAATCACCCAAGACCTGGCATCGGTCGAAGGACCGACATCGGTCGGGAAAGGAAGGAGTTGGGAGCGGTTAGGGCTAACCGCATCGATTACTCATGTGAGAGGATGTTTTAATTAACTCTCAATTTCAGATCTATTTTTACCATTAAAATATATCTATTGATTGTAATTACATGGCTAAGTTCCCTAAGTCTATAAATGACTATATAAGCATAAAATCTAGGGTTTATAAGGTATGATGATTAACAAGAATTAGAAAGAACTTGCAAAAGTTGGTGAGAGAGAGAATTCTTGGTGATGAAGAAAAATCTTGAGAGAAAGAAAGTATTATACATCTGAGAGGTGTGGAAGATTGTAAATATTCATTGTATATCTTGTCAAAGCTTTGGATAATAGATTGGCTTGTTTCTTGGTGGACGTAGCCCACACTAGGGTGAACCACGTTAAATCGATGTTGATTTATGTCTCTTGTTTTATATATTTCTTCTGGTAGAATATCTACTTTTATTTGCATGTATGCTTAGATCTGATATATTATTTGTACAATTGGTGTGCTAACCCCAAAAACTGGTATCGAGCTTTGTTTGAGGGTTTTGTGTGTTGACATATTTACTCACAGAGGGTTTTCTGATTGAGTGGGAGCTACAACAATGGTAGAAGAAAACAAATGCAAGGTAGAGAATTTTGACAACCAAAATTATCAATTATAGAAGATGCAGATTGAGGATTATCTGTATCAAAGAGATTTTATTTATCGTTAGATGAGAAGTCTAAACCTATGAAGATGACTGATGAAGAATGGAAGATTCTTGACATAAAGGCTTTGGGATCTATAAGATTGAGCCTGATAGCATTTGTGGCTTCCAATATTACAGAAGCGACTTCTACGGTAGAGTTAATGAAATCTCTTGCTAATTTATATGAAAAACCTAGTGCTTCAAATAAAGTTTATTTGATGAAGAAATTATTTAGTTCTAAGATGCATGAAGGTGGATTTGCATCTAATCATTTGAATGATTTCCAATCTATTGTAAATAAGTTAAAATCGGTTGCAATACCATTTGATGATGAAGTAAAAGCAATTTTATTCTTATGTTCTTTGCTTGATAGTTGGGATAACTTGGTAATAGTTATTAGTAACACAACATCTACTAATAATATTTTGAAGTTTGATGATGTGGTTAGTATAATCTTGAATGAAGAAATTCACAGAAGAGTCTGAAAGAATCATCATCCTGGAAATGCTTTGAATGTAGAAATCGGGGTAGGCATAAGGAGAGATCCAAGAGTAAGAGTAATGGGAAATCAAAGTCAAAGGATAGCAGATCTAAATCTAGAAGTAAGGAATTACTTGTTGGAAATGTGGAAAGAAAGGGCATGCAAAGAAATATTGTTGGTCAAAGGATAAGAGAACCAATAACTTGAGATAAAGGTAAAGAAGAAAATTGTGCTACATCAAGGTAATACAAGATGCTCTTATTCTTTCTTTAGATAACAAAATTGAATCATAGGTTTTAGATTTAGGAGCTTCTTTCCATACAACCCCTAATAAGTGTTATTTTAGAAATTATGTCCAAAGTGCAATTTTGGGCATGTTTATTTGGGTGATGATGAACCTTGTAGTATTCTTGGTAAAGGGAAGTTTATCTAAAATTGTAGAATGGAAATACATGGGTATTGAAAGATGTGAGGCATATGCCAAAGCCTCAAGAAATCTTATTTCTACATGGTAACTAGGTGAATTTGGTTGCATGGTTACTTTTACAGGAGACTCTTGGAAAGTCACTAAGGGTGCTTTTTTGTGGAAAGAGGTAAGAAGGTAGGAATGTTATATTTATCTACCTGTATTACTGATTCCTTTTATGCATTATCTTCTTCATTAAGATGCATGGATGTGGCATAATCAGTTGGGTCATATGAGTCAAAAAGGAATGCAGATCTTAAAGGCTAAGGGTAAGTTATTAGATTTGAAAGATTTAGATCTTGATTTATGTGAGCATTATATCTTTGGAAAGAAAAAGAGAGTGAGATTTCTCAAAGTTGGGGAAATAAGAAGGAGCAAAATTAGAGCTTGTACACTCGGATGTGTGGGGACCACTCGGGTAGCTTCTCATGGAGGATCCCATTATTATGTTACTTTTCATTGATGATGCTACAAGAAAGGTATGGGTTTATTGTATTAAACATAAATCTAATGTTTTTGAGATTTTAAAATATGGAAAGCCCTTGTTGAGAATGAATCAAATTATAAGTTAAAGTGCCTTAGATCCTGACAATGGTGGTGAATATTGTAGAAGACTTTCAATGATTATTGTTCAATGAATGGGATATGTAGAGAAAGAATGGTTCCAAGAACACCACATGAGAATGGTGTTGCAGAAAGAATGAGCAGGACAATCATGGAACATGTGCTAGAAGTATGAGAATACATTTTGGACTTGCCCTTGCAGTTTTGGGCAAAAGTTTGATACAGTGGTTTATTTAATTAACCATGTGCCTTCAAGTTCACTAGATGGAGGAATACTAGAGGAGGCTTGGACTAGAAAAGAGGTAGATCTTTCTTTTCTTAAAGTTTTTGGTTCAAAATCTTTTGTGCATGTTGATAGGGAAAATAGAAATAAGTTAGATGCAAAATCCAAGAGATGCACTTTCATTGGTTATGGAATTGGTGATTTCGGTTTCATTTTTAGGATTTAGAGAATTCTAAAATTATTAGGAGTCATGATGTTGAATGGAATGAAAAGAATGTACAGGATCAAATTTTGGTACCCAAGGATGAACCAAATTGAGAAGTTTTGAATGAAAATGAACTCTCGAATTTAAAAGAATTACCTACGTGGTTACATGATAACCGATGTTGGTTGGCCCTCGACCGACACCGGTTGACAGAACGAACGTATCGGTTATAGAAGATCCAAACCGGCATTGGTTAGCGTAACCAACGTCGAATTAGAGGTGACCGGCGTCGATCACTATCATATTTGGATATGAATGTCCAGGAGGTCTATATTGAGCCTCCGATACCCCAAACTCCTGTGAGAAGGTCACAAAGGGTAAGTAAACCTCCATAAATATTTACACCTTCTCTATTTTATTTATTATTGATTGATAATGGTGAACCAGAGAGCTTTGAAGAAGCAATGTAGGATAAGACTCACGTCCAGTGGGAGCATGGCATGGATGAGGAGATGGACTCCTAGAACAGAACCAAACATGGGATTTGGTTAAGTTTCCAGCAGGTAAGAGAACATTGCAGAACAAGTGGGTTTACAGGATTAAGGAAGAAGAGGGTGGACAGAAAAAGATACAAGGCAAGGCTTGTAGTAAAGGGATTTACAGAAAGTAAGTATTGACTTTGGTGAAATATTTTCTCTTGTTGTTAAGATGACTTCTATTCGTATTGTATTGAGCTTAGTTTAGTAGAAGATTTACATTTAGAGAAACTAGATGTGAAGATGGATTTCCTTCATGGTGATTTGGATGAAGAGATTTATATGCAAAGAACCAATGCTTGGGTATGAAGTCAAGGGTAAGGAGAAATTAGTGTGTAGGTTGAAAAAGAGTCTATATGGGCTCAAGTAAGCTCCAAGGAAATGGTACATGAGGTTTGATAGTTTTATGCAAGAGCATGGTTACTTGAGATGTGAATCTGACCATTGTGTTTATTTCAAAAGGATTGAAAATGGGAGCTATATTATTTTGTTATTATATGTGGGTGATATGCTTATTATAAGATCTAGTATGCAGGACATTGGTGAGCTTAAGGGAAAGCTAGCTCACACATTTTCTATGAAGGATTTAGGAGTTGCAAAAAGAATCCTTGGCATGTAAATACACATAGACAGAAAAAACAATAAATTGTATTTGTCTCAGGAGGATTATATCTACAAGGTGTTAGAAAGATTCAACATGCATTTGCAAAACACTGTTAGCACATATGGCTGACACATTCAAATTGAGCAAAGATCAGTGTCCATCATCACATGAGGAGGTCAAATACATGACATGAGTGCCATATGCTTTAGCATTTGGGAGTCTCATGTATGCTTTATGGTTTGTACTAGACTAGACATTACACAGGTAGTGGGAGTTGTGAGTAGATATATGGCCAATCTAGGTAAAGAGCATTGGAAAGTAGTCCAATGGATACTCATGTATTTGAAAGGGACATCTAGCATACAATTATGCTATGGAGGTTTGGATATTTCATTATGTGGCTATGTTGATTCAAATATGGATGGAGATCTAGATGGTAGAAGGAGCACTACTGGATATATTTTCACAAAGAGGTGGAATGGCGCTTAATGGATTTCAAGATTACGAAGGTTTTGGCTTTGTCTACTACAAAGGTAGAGTATGTTGCAGCCTACGAGAGACTAGCAAGAGATGATATGGATGAGTAGGTTCATGGAAGAGTTTAGGAAAGGAGAAAAGTAATTATAAACTATTCGGTGATAATCATAGTGTAATTCCTTTGGCAAAGAACTCATTATTTCATTCGAGAACAAACACATTTTGTTGAGGTATCACTTCATACGACGGTATTGGAGGATGGACAAGCAGTTGAATCTGGAAAAGATTCATATGAGTAAGAACCTTGTGGATATGCTAACGAAGCCATTAGCAAAGGAGAAGTTGGAGCTACACTCCACTTTTATTGGTCTTCAAGTTTGAGACTTGAAGAGGAAGAAACAAAGCTAAGGAAGGATCCAAGAATGACGTTGTACAAGTATGGTGCAGTAATTAATCTCTAAGTGGGATATTGTTGAGTTGTGGAGCTCAATTACTTCAATTTAGCATGCAATGGAAACTTTTGGAAAATATAGTAACCGTCATCGGTTAAGGGGGAACTGACATTGGTCACCCAAGACCAACATCGGTCAAGAGGAGGACCGACATCGTCAGGAAAGGAAGGAACCGACATCGGTTACTTGTGCGAGGATGTTTTAATTAACTCTCAGGAATTAGATCTATTTTTAGCATTAAAGTATATCTATTGATTGTAATTGCATGGCTAAGTGCCCTAAGTCTATAAACAATATATAAGCATAAAATCTAGGGTTTAGAAGGTATGATGATTAACAAGAATTAAAAAGAACTTGCAAAAGTTGGTGAGAGAGAGAATTCTTGGTGATGAAGCAAAATCTTGAGAGAAAGAAAGTATTGTACATCTGAGAGGTGTGGAAGATTGTAAATATTCATTGTATATCTTGTCAAATATTTGGATAATAGATTGGCTTGTTTCTTGGTGGACGTAGCCCACACTGGGTGAACCACGTTAAATTTGGTGTTGATTTATGTCTCTTGTTTTGTATATTTCTTCTGGTAGAATATCCACTTTTATTTGCATGTATGCTTAGATCTAATATATTATCTGTACAACCGATGTGTTAACCCCAACATGTAGAAATTTGCAGGTCTCCCATTCAACATAGTTGAGCAAATGAAGAAGACTAATGTCAACATCTCAATGTGGGATGCGCCTGCCATTCCATCTTATCGAGATATTTTATGTGAAGCCCTCAACAACTACCTCCAGCGAGATCTAGAATGCAAAAGACTCGTGTCGCGATTCATGTCTGTCAAGAAAAGGGTGATCAAGTAAGTAAAACCATTAAGACCCCACCCTTTTACATGTCTATAATTATGGGTAAATACCTAGTTCATAACTATATGATTGATTTAGGGGCTAGTACATCTGTAATGCCCAAGAAAATTGCTAATATCCTAGGTCTCAAATACAGTCTTGTGTCTAGGGAGTTTTACAACTTGATGGGTCAATCGTGAATGTCCTAGGCATAATAAAAGATCTTGAGTTGACACTTCATGCCTACCCAAGCCTCACCATAACCCATGACATTTCATTCATTGACCTACCTCCCATGTTTTCCATTTTCTTATCTAGAGATTTCACTACTAAAGTAGGTGGCTATCTATCCTCAGATTGGACTCACATGCTTCTAAAACTAGATATGGTACCCAATTCATAATACAAGCTAAGCCCATATTTTCTTACCATATTGAACCATATAACCTCACTCCCATCCAATCAAATTTTCTAATTCAAGAAGAAATTGAGAAAGGCTTAGTCTCTGATGAACAACCTATTCCTCCTCACATGCCTGACTTACTTGCTAGATGAATGGGCAAAGAGAGATCATGAGTTTGATCCTTATGATGAAGAACTCAAAACCTTGAGACTGGTCTAGGCACCTATTGCATTCTCTAGGAAGAATCTTTCATGTCTCGTGGCATTCAAGCAAGAGGAAAATGATTCTAGGCTATGGCGGATGTTCTTTGATGGTTCTAGAAGCAAAAATGGATTTGGGGCGGGTGTTGTGCTCATTTCCCCAAAGGGTGAAAAGTTCTTCTTTTCTCACAAATTGTAATTTTCATGCTCCAACAATGTGGCGAATATGAGGCATTAGTGCATGGTTTGTTGATCGCAGAAAAGAGGAAGATTAAGGAATTACAAGTCTTTGGGGACATTGAATTGGTCATCCACCAAGTCCACAGAAAATGTGCAACAAAGAACAAGCTATTGAAGGCTTATAAACACGGGTATGGGATTTGCTGGAAATATTTGACGCCATCAACTTACAGGTCGTGTCATGGAAATTAAATAAAGACACAAACCAAATGGCGGCCCTTGGCTCTCAATTTTCACCCATGGAGGATTTAATCAAAGGGAACACCTAACACATCAAAATGGTGGTCAAGCCCTCTATTCCAAAAACCAAGCTTGCTGATGTATTTGACAATGATGAAAAATTATGTAGTTCATCCAAAATAAGGTGGAGTTCTTCTCAAAAATGTAAGTTGATTTGCAGGAGGTCTATGGGGATCGATTATTCAACTAAAAACAAACAAATTTCTAAAGGGGTTAGTCACTCTAGAGCACATCTTCAGCCCAGATGATGAGTTCAAAGGAATGCAAAATAATATGGCGATGAAGCAGGAAGACTGTCATCCAATTTCAATTACCCCAAGAAAGGAGCTTCTACTTGGAAAGGTATGTAATGAAAATGAAAGGCAAGCTTTTGTTTCCTTGTGTCAGAATTTCAGTGACGTGTTTTCATGGGACTATGAAGATTTAAAGGAATTCAATCCAGATATAGCCCAACATTCTATTGATCTTGATCCCAACATCAAGCCAATTAGACAGAAACAAAGACCAGTCAACCCCAAGATTGAACCCCTCATGAGGAAAGAACTCTCTAAACTCATCGAGGCCAAGATAATTTTTCCAATCAAATATTCTACTTGGGTGGCCAATTTGGTCCCAGTCAGAAAGAAGAATGGTGAAATACGGATCTACGTGGATTTTAGGGATTTAAATAGGGCCTCTCTCAAATATCATTACCCCTTGCCTTCCATGGAACAAATTTTGTAGACAGTAGCAAGGCGTAAAGGTTCTCTATGCTAGATGGTTATTCTGGTTTTAACCAAATCAAAGTAAAAAAGGAGGATCAATATAAAACCACATTCACTACCAAATGGGGAATGTATGCATATCAGAAGATGCCTTTTGGCTTATCAAACGCAGGTGCTACCTTCCAAAGAGCAATGGATATTGCCTTTAAAGGATATATCAATCAATTCATCTTGGTTTACCTTGATGATATCATTGTTTTCTCCAAGCAGAGTGTGGATCACATGAAGCACCTAGAGAAAGTACTTGAAAGATGCAGAGAGTTTGGCGTATCTCTAAATCCTAGGAAGTGCAACTTTGCAGTTCCTAGAGGAAATCTTTTGGGGCATATTGTCTCACGTGAAGGCATTTTCATTGATCCAGAGAGAATTGCAGCCATCACGGCTCTTTCCTTTCTAGCACACAAGAAAGCTTTGCAGTCATTCCTTGAAATATCAACTTTGTTAGGCACTTTATTCCTAACTTTGTGGGTTTGGTAAGACCTATTACTCTCATGCTCAAAAAGGATGCAGTATTCAAATGGACCACGGAAGGGAAGGATAGATTTGAAAAGATAAAACAAGAGATTTCTCAGGCCCCAACATTGATTAACCTAGATTATACCAAGGATTTCATCCTCTATGCTCATGGGGAAGACTCTAGTATAGCCGCAATGTTGACACAACTAAATGATCAAGCGATGGAGCAACCTGTAGCTTTTTTCAGCCAAACATTGAAGAATTATGAGCTCAAGTATAGTCATATTGAGAATCAGGTGTTTTCTATCATGAGAGCCTTAAATAAATTCAAAAGCATGATTGTTGCTAGCCACGTAAAGGTTTTGGTATCACATTCTAGCATTAGAGACTTTATTATGGGAGCAGAGATCAGCGAGAAATGAGTTGGATGGGTAACTAAAATCATGGAATATGATGTGACCATTAAGGCCACAAAGTTGGTAAGAGGAAGATCAATTTGTGAGCATCGGCTCTGGATGCTATAGAACCTCAAGAGGCCACCCTCATAAATGAAGTGCCTTCAAATGATGAGCTTCCGTGTGATGTTGAGTGGTAGTAGGATGAAAGGAATGTATTCAATGATCGCATCTGGATTGCTGATATGTCAAAGTTTTTTTCTACTTTGGTGCATACCCTCTTGGTTTGAACAAAAAAAAGAGGAGACATCTAAGGTTGTGTTTTATTCCTTATGCATTGATTAGTGGTGTGTTGTTCAAAAGGAACATTGATGGCATACTGCTCAGATGCATTGAAGGTGAGCAATGTGACAGGGTTTTGGCCAAATTTCATGATGGTTTCTCAGGTGGACATTTCTCTACTAAAGCTATAACCATGAAGATTATAAAATCAGGTTATTTCTGGCCTACATTGTTCATGGATGCTCATAGGTGGGTGAGGAAGTGCAAAGAATGTGCAATCTTCATTGAAAGAAAATATTGGCAGCTCTGCCACTTCATGTAATTCAGGAAAATTGTCTGTTTACCCAATGGGATCTTGACTTCATTGGTATGATCAACCTACCATCTAGTGTGGGTCACAAATGGGTCCTCACAGCCACAAATTATTTCACCAGGTGGACTGAAGCTGCGCCATTGAAGGAAGCCACTAAATCAGTCATCCTGAATTTCTTGAAGAAATTGTCACAAGGTTTGGCATCTCGCAGACCATTATCTCTGACAATGCTAAAGCCTTTTTGGGATCCAATTTTTGTCCTGGGCTTTAGAACTTGGGATTTATCTTAAAACTTCTTCTAATTATTACCCCCAAGGTAATGGATTGGTAGAATCCACTAACAAAAATATGATCAGAATCATGAAGAGGATAATGGACATCAATCAAAGATAGTGGCATACAAAGGTGAAGAATGCTCTTTGGGTAGATAGGATAACAACAAAGAAGGCCATTGGCACTTCTCCCTACAAACTGGTATATGGAAAAGAAGCTAGACTTCCTTTGTCACTTGAGTTGCCTTCACTTGAATTAGCACAGCAACTAGAATTTGAAGGCGCGGATCAAAGAGAAATCAGAATGGCGGAATTGGTGCAACTAGAGGAAAATAGAAATGTCACCATGGTCAGGATGGAACAACATCAGACGTCAACCAAACAATGGTTTGACAGAAAAGCTAGAGATCAAACATTCAAGGTTAGAGATCTAGTTTTGAAATGGGATGTGGATCGAGCTAAACCAAGGAGACACTCCAAATTTGATGTTATTTGGACCATATATTATCACCCTTGTAAGGTGGCTAACTCATTTGAGTTATCTGATCTTGATGGGAATGTGTTTCAAATCCCGTCAATGGGATTCATCTTAAACCTTCTCATTAAGACATTTCATTACATCTTGTACATAGTATCTTAGGATTTCAATTCCTCCAAGTGCTTTTAGCACACTATTTTGTTGGTAGTGTAGGTTTCCTTCCCCTAAGTGCTTTGCACATGTTTTTTTGCTTGGAGGATCTTGTTACACAGGGTCCATGTCTTCAGAGGATACTATTGAAAGATGAAGTCCAAGGTGTTAAGGATCAGTTTGCCATTAATTAAAGGATTCAAATGTAGGACAATTAAATCAACCAGCTTGAATCCATGCCCAATGGATGCCTAAGGCTACTGATCATCCATCTAGTAGGAAGATGAACCTTATGAGTCGCCAAAAATGTTGCCCAATTTTGCATCACTTGCAAAATTTGAGCAACTTACATAAGTGTTAGACTTGGTAGACATTCAGAGATGAATGTGGAGAGGCCATAGAGGTTTTGAGTATGTCGCGGATGGAGGAACATAGCCATGGAAGATTTATGCAGAGCCGCGGCAATGAGAAAGTTTTATAGAATGAAGAAAGGCTCTGCAGGTGGATATTCAAGGCCAGCTATAATGGAAAGTGTCGTGGGCTAAGGCAGCAATAAAAATAAAGCACATGTCCCAAGGAATCATGTCACATTATCAGGGCATGCCGTAGAATTTCAAAAGCCGCGGGATCCTATGGTGTCGTGATACGAAGGAATCACCCATGGATATCAAATAGTCATGTAAGACTGAGAAAAATTATCGCGCAACGAAGTAGAATGATATTTTTCACGGAACCAAAATCAATCGCCTTTGAATTTGCTTGTCAAAATCTTTGCAAATCTAATAATATTTTTCTCTTCTCTATACAATCAAATCAGATTTTATGAATCAAATTAAGGAAAATAGACAAAAACCAAGGAAGCTTCTCCTACACACAAAAGGTCTTCTCAAGACGGCTCAACCACTAGAATTAAATACAGTATGGGCACCTTTCTTTCTTTAGCAAGGTGGATGGCGTGTAGACATGGATTTACATAAGCATTCAGGCCTTTCCTTAGAGCATGCAAAGAAATTAAATGAAGGTGGTTGGCTGGTGGGAGAAATTCAAAATTCAAATTTCCCTCTACATTTCTCTCTCCTTCTATCTTTCTATATATTGTAAAGTGATGCCTTGTTTTAACGTTGGATACTTTGGAATGTGAAGGCATCATTTTATGTTGCACAAGTTTTCTAAGGGTAACATGCCTTGGACTCAAGTTCTATAAATGTTTTGCATCTTCTTCTTGTATCGTGATGATTTATGCATGATCTTTAGGCAATAAAATTCTAGTTTTGTGGCTCATTTCCACCTTGGCTATTGTTTTATTGTACTCTCTTGCCTCTCATTCATTTACATGTGTGTTGTATGTGTTGTTTCAGAACTGGTGTTCATTGTGCATCATGGAGGTGGAACCCTGAATGTGATTTTGATCTGTGGTCTTCGTTTGGCCCTCTTCACCATCATTTTATTTCATCTTCTCTCTTGTTGGAGTATTCATCCCTTACTTTTGGTGCTATCACCTTCTTTAGATTAGGATTTCTATTTTATGCATCTCCTTCTCACCCTAGTCCCTTGGAAAGTTAGAGTAGAGCTAGATAGTTGCATTTCAATTCCTAGGAGTATTTTAGCATTATGAGTAAGTAGAGGAAGTCGACCTTCTCCGGAGGTCTGTCTTAGTTCGAGTCCCACAACTTGGAGACAGTCCCATGTTGTCTCAAGCCTCAGATTCTTGTAATTTGGGATAGGTGCACATTTGAGCTCCATCAAGACTCATATTAAGTTAACTCACTAGCGGAAAAACATGTAGGCACTAACACATGATGTCATGAATCTCCAATTCGTTGTTTGTTTTGATAAATTTGATTGTAGGGAAAATGATGTATTTCTCTCTCCTCTCTATATCTCACTATTGTTTGGAAAATGATAAGAAATTAAAAGTACATGTACCTCTCTTGTATGTGTAAAGTTTTGTATTTAATTGCAAAAAGAAAATTAGTAATCGTGAATTGTGCTTGATAGTAGGATAATTCCATGCCAACATCTTTCACGACATGTGCTCTAATGGTTGTTGCGGTCAGTTGCAAAAGTATGGTAAGTAAGATAAATGAAGGAATTTATCTTTTCATTTGTACTTAAATTGTAAAATGATGCAATGTACTATACTTTTTGAATAATCATAATTATCTACCATTTTGAAAGGAGAAAATGAAAATAAAATAAAAGATAGTTATTCCATGTGAGTGTGTAGTAAGTTGTGCATTTGTGATTGAATGGTGTTCAATGGTATTGAATTTTAAAACAATCATTATCATATTGATTGTAGTTTTTCCTTTTATCACTTAAAATGTTGGTTAAAATTTATCCTTCCCTTAGCCACCTATATGAAACGAGCTTATAACGCTCTTACCATACCTTCACTCTTAGTCAAATCATGTCAAGTACAAATACCCTTATCATGTTATGACCAATTTTTAACCTATAGCCAGATATTTCATGGTTTTGTACTTGGAACAAGCCTTTCTATCCCATTTCCATGGCTTAGGACATTGTGTGGGCACATGACCTACTTTGTGGGAATACAATCCTTACTCCTAGATGTCATAGTGTCATATCCCCCCTTGAACAAAATAATCCTCATATGGGTGTATGGTCCTTAATACTCTTGTGAGTATCCTAAGTTGTGTGAATATATTTGGGGTGTTTCACTTCCAAATAATCTCATTAAAGAAATTTAAATGGCGTAATTGAAGCCTAGGACCTAGTTACCTACACTTGGAACTATGAAATTTGAACCCCTTAAGCTCCTTGCAAATAAAAGTGTCACCTTGGTAAGAAGTATCAAGTACTTTAGTTTGTGCGAAGGTTTGTGAGGCATGGATAACTAATTACCATGGGTTTTGTCTCACGGTAGAGCTTAAACCCCTTGAGTGTTAATGAATTTAATACTTTATGGATCTCTTAGGTGGATTATTGGTTAAGGACCCCTAACACATGTTTTCCGAATGAAAGGAATAATGTCGTAGAAGGCATTTAAATTCATATTATTATATTGAATGTCCCACATGTGAAACATATACCTTAAACATTTGAGTTGGGTAACAACCATAAAATGATGTGCTTTGTATGAGATAACACCCTTTGGAATCTTGTTTTCCCTAAGTGAAGAAAATTCCTATAAGTTTTTTAGTATTTCTAAAATGATGCCAACCTAAGACAAAATTAATGAATGTAAATAAGATACGAACAAAAGTAAATGAAATGAATTATGGTGAGATTATGATGAATATCTCACATAACTTAAATGATGTCAACATAGTTAAAATGTGTAATATGTTCATACATAAAATGAAAACAATGGTATGTATCCTAAGTGGTAAATTTTCTAACAATATAAACTTGTAATACTCAAGGAAGGAGCCTTGTTCACATTTATAACCAAGTTTAAAAATAAAGGTGGTAATTGATCAAGTAATATAAAAAGGAAAAGTAAATTATTTTATTTTATGAATCTTGTGGGTTATCCATCTCTCTTATTCATCTATTGGTCCCTCTTTATTTTGTATTATGCTTTTGGAACCAATGTGTTATGAGTTATTGTTACTCCATTCATGTGTTTATGAGTTTGAAGTACTAATTTCCTTAAACCATGTTTAACACCCATGATTTATATGACTATAAAGTAAGCCATGTGATGTACTTGGTGATGGTCAAAGATCTCACTCTCTCTCACTCTCTTCATCCTTGTAAATTACTATTTTATTTTTCCATCATTTGATGGGATGTATGTTATTTAATGCTCATTTGAGTAGTATGTGGATTTTATTATATGTTGTGTACTTGTTTAGTACTCATTGTGAGACTAACAAGTGTTTTATGTGTATGGGGAAGGTAGGGTCATTATGGAGGGATAAGTAAAGATAAAAATTAAAGTAAAACTTGTGTTACATTAAGGAGGAACCAAAGGTATGTGGGCTTTGTTCTAGTGGAGCGATAAGTGGGTTTTGTAATAAACCAGGTGGAGGGATAAGTGGCATGCATTTTATTTTACTTGGAGGAACCAAGAACTTATGCCCCATACCTTAGTGGAGCGATAAGTGGTATGGATTGACCCTAGTTCCCTTTGCAAGCCATTAGAGGCTTGGTAGTGCATGATAATGTTGTGAATGTTCCCAATCCTCTCTCCTTCAAGCCTCTTATGAAGGCTTGACATGGTGATACACATTTGATTGAATGTATTTTCTCCTTCTCTTAATGATTAACCTTGGTGGAATTAATTGGTTTCTATTTGGAATGCATGTGCATTGATGGATGTGTTGTATTTTCCTTGTATGCATGAGTATGCTTTGTATGTGTGTATGTTGGGGACTTGCATTTCCAAAGGTGGAGGGATAAGTGTTATTATGGTGTATGGGGTTTTCTTGTTTATTTTGGGAGGAAACAAAGGTTGGTGAGACTAGTCTTAGTGGAGTGATAAGTGCGGAGGGATAAGTGTGTTTCATGTGTGGTTGCATGTATATGTGTGGTTTATATATATGTATATGTATGACTTCTTGAGGAACCAAAGGCTAGTCTCCCTCCTTAGTGGAGGGATAAGTGGAAGTATTGGCACCATTTCCCTTGACAAGCCATGTTATGGCTTGGTGGTATTATTTTTCTCATTTATAATGTTTTGTTAGTATAATCATCTCCTTGTTTGGAGATACATGCAAAGTGATGCATGTTGTGTTTTTTAGGAATTGTGTTTTTATTATTATGTGGGCCCAAGTGATAATGTAAGTGTTGTTGATAAGTGTGTTTATGTATAAGTTTCAAGTATATATATTTGTGTTTTGGTTGTGTTGCTAGTGTGGGCATTACATTTGGTATCAGAGCAGAGGTTCATACTCTCGAACCTCTGGTATATGTTTGTGATGTGGATATTGTTACAATATGAACACATTATGTTATGTCATGTTACATTGTTCATAACTTGTGTTGGTGATGTTATGTATGTACATATGGTAGTTATCATGTGTGGAATTGTGAGTTATTAAAGTGTTTGTGATAAGGGTACCCTCATGTAAAATTGTCATATAGTGTGTATGTTCTATCAATCTATGTATTTGTGAAAATTGTGTTTTGTTGTGAATCTTGAATGTGTTGTTAAGTGACATCCCATTGTCTCTTGTGTGTGTCATCGATGTGTATATAGAAAATGTACCACCTTGTGGAATTTGTTTGTGTCATAGTGGTGTACCACCTATATTATACTTGTGTTTGTTGTGAATAGGTAATAATGTGTTTTCCTCGTGAATAGGGGCATATGATGACCTTATGACCCCTATTGTAGCATACTTATGCCATTAGTGCATTATTTGGAAAGTGTGTGTTGTTATGTAAATTGTGATTAATTGTAATGTACATCATCCCTTACATGATATCTATGCATATCATGTTGTGTTGTAGTGTTATGTTAGTGATGTTGTGTTGTGTTATGTGTCACCTTACATTGTCGATCCCCATGGGTAGTATCAAGGTGCACATGGGGAGTGAGAAGGGTGAACAATGGTCCATGTTGTTCGAGCCGAGTACGATATAGGAAGTGGAGTCTCTCGTAGACTAAAATCCACTTCCATTTGTTTGGTATGTATGACATTACTTACGAGATGTCATGCATATTGTGTAGCATGCACACCTTAGGCTTGGCAAATGGTGACCTATAAATCTCTCTCATTCCTTAGATGGTCATTTTAAATACAACCTTTGTGTAGTTATCGACCTCGTGAGCCTTGTGAGTTTTGCAAACTATGATTTTGGATTATGAGGATATTGTGATCTTGCTTCATTTCAAGTTGGACTCAAGGATTATGCCAGTGATTTCCTTTGAGGTTGTTGGGTGTTTGGTTTTCATTGAGGTGACGGGGCTCTATGTGTTCAGGTCCATAGAGTGACCCAACTTGTTTTGGTTCTATGAGACTATATGGTATTGGGAGGTATATGGAGTTTCCTAGGAGGCATATAGAGATTTGGTACTTGTGATGTACCTGGTATTTGATGGATTACTTATTTGAGCCACTTGGCTATGTTTTGCGATACTTGTGACTTGATGCCCTTACTATTGGATGTGATATATTTTTCTCTCTTTTGACATTGTGTTAGAGATTGCTATGAATTGAGTCATGTATATAATTTTGTTACAAACATACGATGTTTTTAGTTGTTATGTTGAGCACGTGTTATTTATGTCTTTTATGCCTGAGACATTTTGAGTACTGTGATTTGTGGATTGTATTTTCTTCCCAGATTGGGATGATGGATTTATTTTTCTTTACCATTGTGTAATGTGGGTTTTGGCATGAGTATTTTTTTTTCATGTATGACCCCGTGATGTTTTGTGTTGTTGGAAACCCCTTGGAGACAATGAAAGTAATTAAGAAACATGAATAAATAAACTTGTACTATTGAGAAAATTAATATGTTGGATATGTTAATCATGAAACTAATAAGCTATAGTTGTTATCGAGATGATATGGGACATAACTACCAAACTAAGGTTAAAGTAATTATGGCAAAAAAAACTACCAATCTTCATAGAACATTAACCATTTAAGAGAATTACAAATTTTTAATGTCCCTTGTTGGTCACATTTTAGTGACGAGAGTCATGTTGGTCCCATTTTCTCATGTATCCTTCTCGTAACCTTATTGCTACGTCACATCGAGGATGATGCTTATATAAGGGGATGGGGATGTAATGCCCCACTCCATTGCACCCAATTGGTGAGGTATCGGTTCCACCTTCCTACTTGGCTAGTTGGTATGAGAGCTCATCTCGCAAACTACTCAAATGATCGAGGTGTCGGATCCCATTTGAGTTGTCATCAAATATTATGTGGAGCTACAACACTTGGGCACTAATTTCCTTCTTAGTTGTCATTTTTTATAATTTCAATTTCGATCTAGGTGTCGATCATACTTTGAATTGCGGAAAATATTATAATAATAAAAAAATAAATATTTAACGTATAAACTAATAATAAAATGAATAATGAAAATATGAAATTTAGATTAAATTTAGGGGGTTATTTTTACAAGCTAATTGGTTAAGTCTGAAATTTGGGAACCTGAAATTTGCTAAGTCTAAAATTTGAGAGATTCATCCAAAATCTAGATTTTGCATATAATCTCCTTGATGTTTGAAACCACTCTCAAACATCCTGGAAGTATATACATAAAATATAACTTAAAGTATAATAAAAAATAAAAGGATATATATATATATATATATATATATAATAATAAAAATGTTTATTTTATGTATATACTTCATTCTATGAAAATAAATAAAATAATTAAAAGAAATAAAAGATCAAATGCCTTTAAACGTATGGAAATTTAAAACAAAATTGATAAAATGAAATCTAATTAATGAAATAATTAGACTTTGGGTTAAATGTGTTTTGTATTGGAATTGATGATTGCGTGTGGGTGTTGAGTGTAGGACAAAGGCGTTGAAAAAGTGTCTGAAATATTTGACAAATGCAGAAATTACAGGTGTTTGATGGACGTCCATGCCAAGTTCATCTCCTTAGACACATCCTCCCAGTCCGTGTCAAATCAGGAGCTAAATCAGGTATGGGATCTCCTCAAAGTGCTTTGGGTTTCTATAAAACATGGCTCCACAAACATTTCCTGATTTTCCCCAAATGGGTGCATTGCATTATGTTGGGAGGCTTAGATTGACAGTGGCTAAATTTGGCATATTTTAATCTTTGACTTTATTTATTTTCTTCCTAAAAATATTTTCACATGGCCTGTCATGGCTACTGGTTTCTTCACATAATGGTACTGTTGAAAAGGAGCCCAAATCCTCCAAGCAAAATGTAAGTGGCAGGTTTAAATTTTCCCTCCATAACATTTTTTTCCATCACCTCTTCTAGTTGTACCAAAAGGAGTTTGATATGGGTTGGACTCCATTCAAAGCTATGAAAAAAAATGTAAGATTCTCTTTTGTATTAAATAATTTGTTGGTTGTTTTGTTTGATGTGGGGTTGAGCTGGTCAGTGGATGGAATTAGCATTGTATGAATTTTGGGTTGCAGGGTATGAAAGAGAGAAAAAAAGAGGAAAAATGAATGGAAGCAAAGAAAGGTGTGTGGGTTGTGGAAAAAATTCATACGCTCTCCATGACACCCATAGCTGGCATGTAAACTGTATGACAAAATGCCTTTGCACGATTATAATATTTGAATAAGATGGATTAGTTACAAAGGCTTGTAAACTATTTGTAGAACGCCTGAAAGGGATACGGTCATTGGAAACCACTTTCTATATGTTCTTTGGGAATCTTGGAGTGGTTGGTTGATCCACCAAAGCATGGGAGGAAGAGTATTTTGATGGATTTGTATGTTATTGTGGAGGCATGCCAAATATCTTGAGGAAACTCTAAACTTGATCATCAACTTACCAATCCAATCTATGTTGGTTGTATGGAATCCAACAAATCAAGTGCAACTAATGGGTGCAATGTCAAACTCCTTGACTTCCACCTCCCTAGTTCAATTCTCGTGCATGGTCTTCTCTTCCTATCTTGCACAACTTTCGTATTCCTAGTTTTCTCTTTTGCAATGATATTAAAAATATAAGTAAATAATATTTCACTTTTGGGGTGATTTTAATGAATCGTAGCTCAAACAAGTAACTTATTCTCCTTTCCATGCAAACGAATGAATGTTCTTTTAATGCAAACCCGAGTCTTGAATAACCTCCTTGGATGTTGAGTCAATTTAATTAGTCATAATTGGATCATGGAAACCACTTGAAATGACGAGACAAACTTGTTCCTAGTTAAAACTATCTTGCTATTAACCTTGCAAAAGTTAATAAATGTAATTTTCATCAACGTCAAAAACATCCTTCCGAACCCTGAAATGGGAAGGTTAAGTTTTGAATGGGTACCTGTCATGTGGAGTATTGTATTGAACCTTATGATGACCTCACATGTTCGTTTGTGCACTTTTATAATCTCTCTAGGAGTCTATGTTAGCCATTTTTGCAGTATTGGGAAGTTGTTGAAACTTAAAAGTTGAGTTTGGTTTTGGCTTTCCGTTTGCGCCTCGAGTGATGAAATGGATATTGGTTTTCATAAACCTCTAATATTTCTACACGAAAATTTCTTATAACCATTAGTTTTGAGAAAAACACCTCGCTCGTTAGTTTTATAAAGGGGTTTTGTAGGCCTACGGTTGTTGAATGACCATATCAAACTAGTCCAACTACAACCAAAGGACCCCGAGAAAAGTAACCATCGTTTGTACCCAATTCACCAGTTTTGAGTTTCTCAACTCCAATGAATTCCCTATATATAGGTGAATGTATAGGAATGGTATCATGGTGTTGTGACTAATGGAAATCATTTTTCGAATGTAGGTTTTTAGCCACTTGGCCTAAATTGGACATTTTTGCAAACAACCAACAAAATTAGAAAACACTTCCGTAGACTCATATTAAGTTAACTCACTAGAGGAAAACACGTAGGCACTAACACATGATGTCATGAATCTCCAATTGGTTGTTTGTTTCGATAAATTTGACTGTAGGGAAAATGATGTATTTCTCTCTCCTCTCTCTATCTCACTATTGTTTGGAAAATGAAAAGAAATTAAAAGTACATGTACCTCTCTTGTATGTGTAAAGCGTTGTATTTAATTGCATAAAGAAAATAATAATCATGAATTGTGCTTGATAGTAGGATAATTCCATGTCAACATCTTTTGCTGACCCATGCTCTAATGGTTGTTGCAGGTTGCAGTAGTAAGATACAAAAGTAAGATAAATGAAGGAATTTGTCTTTATAGTTGTACTTAAATTGTAAATGTATAAAATGATGTAATGTATTGTACTTTTTGAATAATTGTAATTATCTACCATTTTGAAAGGAGGAAATGAAAATAAAATAAAAGATAATTATTCCATGTGTGTAAACAAGTTGTATGCATTTGTGATTGAATGTTGTTCAGTGGTATTGAATTATTAAAACAATCATTATCATACTAATTGTAGTTTTTCCTTCTTATCACTTAAAATGTTGGTTGAAATTTCTCCTTGCCTTAGCCACCTAAATGAAATGAGCTTATAACGCTCTTACCATACCTTCACTCTTAGTCAAATCATTTAAGTAAAAAGACCCTTATCGTGCTATGACCAAGTTTTAACCTATTGTCAGATCTTTCCTAGTTTTGTACTTGGAACAAGCCTTGCTATCCCATTTCCATGGCTTAGGACGTTGTGCGAGGACATGAATACACTATGTGTATCCTATCTCTTTGAGTGGGAATACGATCCTTACTCCTAGATTTTGTAGTGTCATATCCCCCAAACAAACCAATCCTCGTATGGGTGTATGGTCCTTAATACTCTTGTGAGTATCCTAAGGTGTGTGAATATATTTTGGGTGTTTCACTTCCAAATAATCTCATTAAAGAAATTTAAATGGCACAATTAAAGCCTAGAACCTAGTTTCCTGCACTTAGAACTACGAAATTTGAACCCCTTAAGCTCCTTGTAAATAGAAGTGTCACATTAGTAAGAAGTATCAAAGTACCTTAGTTTGTGCGAAGGTTTGTGAGGCATGGGTAACTAATTACCATGGGTTTTAATGAAGTTAATACTTTTAGATCTCTTCGCAACCCCTAACTCATGTTTTCTGAAGAGAGGAATAATGTCGTAGAAGGCATTTAAATTCATATTATTATATTGAATGTCCCACATGTGAAACATATACCTTAAACATTTGAGTTGGGTAACAACCATAAAATGATGTGCTTTGTATGAGATGGAATCTTGTTTTCCTTAAGTGAAGAAAAGTCCTATAAGTTTTTACTATTTCTAAAATGATGCCTACCTAAGATAAAATTAATTAATGTAAATAAGATACGAACAAAAGTAAATGAAATTAATTATGGTGAGATTGTGATGAATATCTCACACAACTTAAATGAGGTAAAAATAGTTAAAACATGTGTAGTATGATCATACAACAAATGAAAACAATGGTATGTATCCTAAGTGATCAACGTTCTAACAATGGAAAAATGAAGGAGCCTTGTTCACATTTATAACCAAGTTTTAAAATTTTAAAATAAAGGTGGTAATTAATCAATTAATCAAAAAAGGAGAATATAATGAGGGTTACATGGGTTGGGATTAGGAGAATATAGGAATCATGGCACATTTAGAGGGATGGGCCTACATTCTTCTTTGTAATGTAGTGAAGAACATAGTGTATTTCTAATGCATGACTTGGATCTGCATAGTTATATGAAGGTTTGTTATGACCTCAAGGGATGTAATGTGGATTATTGGATCTGTTAATATGAATATAAGGCTTTTTTATAACTCATATATGTGTTCATAAGTATAATACTTATGCATTTCCTTTATGTATGAATCTTTTCTACGCACTGTGTGTTACTTCTCTTTTAGGATGCAATGAGATAACTTGTTCTAGGTTCTTAGAATGTTGCATGGTTCTTTTCTACTCATTTCCATTTGAATACATGTTATAAGATGATGCATTCTCACAAGAATCACATAAAGGAGAGACTCATCAACCGCGTGTGCCTCGGGTGAGCGCCCAGCGCCCACTGGGGATAGGCCGACGTGCATGGGATTAAACTGTTGGTCTAAGGGTATAAAATATTTCTACATCTTGGTTCCATTATCGAGACCTCTTTTTGAAGTTTTTGTGAGAAATGGCATGCATACTTGCCCTTGTGATGCATGATGACAGAGCGTCTGACCTTGGAAAGTGTTGAAAAATGGTTCAAGAGCACAAAGGATGAGTTTTCTCAGAGATACATCACTAGACTTGAGTTCGATGCATGTAGATGGGTAGAAGAGAACCTATAACATGAATCATGAGACATTTTTCTGTTGTTTCCCATTAGAACTATATGAATGGATTTCAACATATGCATCTAGATCGAGATGGTATTATAGATCGGATGTGGACCCTAGATGACTATCGAGGTTGTGGGATGCGGATCGACTTGGACGCATGTTGTTGATCACTAGTGGAAGAGAGTATTGAGTAGTTATACCCTTGAATACACCATTTCTATGTACTCTTTCCCAGAAGTTGTTGAGTTTGAGTTCTTGAGGGAGCCTAGAGGATCATTTTTGCATGTTATTCCTTTGGATATAAAGATCTTGGTCATTACCTTGAGTTTGGAGGCATTTCCCATGGCCGGCTAAGCTTCTCTGAGCGCTGGGAGAGGAAGCTAGGGTGGAGGAAGATGGCGGACATTACAACTAAAAGGAAAGGGAGGAGAGACGACTCCCGGTATAACGAAGCTCATGAAAGAGAGATGTCTAGATAATGCAAGAGTTGTAAAGTGTGATGGACCTATGGAGGCAAACATTTCAGGAAGGATTTGAGGTTCACGCAAAGGATGTGGAGCTTAAGCATTATGTGCTACCCCATCTTGGTAAGCACGGGAGAGAGGCCCCTTCAGGTTTTGATGAGATTTCATCACATGGAGAAAGAAGATTCGTCAGCATGCATTTGAACCCACCTGGTAACCAACCCATGGCATTTGGTTTTCTAGATCAAGGATGAAGTATTGTTAACCCAGTTGGTATCGGTGGGAGTAACCAATCTACACCCAGGAGATATAATTTTTGTTGGAACATCCATGGTTGTGTAATCCATTCCCGTATTTGGAGGTATTTTTGGACAAGGTGCAAGTATGCAAGGTTTAGGTATCACGTCTGGGAGTGGTGCGGGACATAAAACTAGTAGTGGGACAATATCACAAACCATCGGCAGCGCAGATTTAGTGGGACGTTGGGAACACTAGCGCACCACTTCGAGCCCTTCACCGACTGTGCAGGAGGTGGATCGATGGGTTAGAGGAACAGGACCTGGTGGATCTAGAGGATTTGGTGGAGGAGGAAACACCGGAGGGAACCAAGGCTCTGGATTGGGAGGATAAGGACCCTAGCCACCTCCCCAAGTGTTTTTTTGAGATGTCTTTGCACTTGCCAAACTATAGAGGTATTGAAGATGTTGCAGAGCATGTGCAAGTGTGAGTTAATATGGTGCGCGAAAGGGATCACTACCCTAAAGCGAAAGGCAAGTCAATTTGCAACAATGTTGCAAGGGCGCGCCACATAGTTGGTATAGAAAGTATGACCCCATCGAGACGGTGGTGTAGACTACACCACATTGAATAATGCATTCCTAGCAGAGTTCCATATCCTCGAGTTTGAGAATTATAGCATCGGCGCTCACGAAGGAGATCCAACAGGGAATGGAAGAGAGTGTGCGAAGAAGTATGCCATGTTTGAAGACTCTCTTGTCTAAACTATCCCATGGCATTCATCCTTCTCAACATGCTCAATGGTTTTTCGGAGGATTGATAACACCATTTAGAAGGGCTCTGTCACATAAGACTTTTACAGACTCCGCGAGGCATTGAAAGTTGCTTTACATGCCGAAGGCTGTTAGGAAACATTGATATAGGTGTTAGTCCTTTTCTGGAGGCTCAAATTGTTGCAATGGCTAAGCAGTTGGAGAAGTTGTCTACAAAATCAGCGCATGAGGTTCGTAGTGGGCTTTAGTGTACAAACTGTGAAGTGGAGGGGCATGCAAAGGATAGTTTCCCTCGAAATCGTTACGTGCTATGGTGGTATACTATGAGATTTTCCATGGGGACTATGATGCAAGTAGATTCCCTCTACTACAATGTGTAATCCGCAAGAATGTTTCTTGTTATTACAAGATTTTTACCTCTACTGACCCATGATACTAAGGATTGTAGACTGATTGATCAAATCCATGATGTTATTGATCTGGGTGTGCGCCAGACTAGCCTTGAAAGTAATTCAAAGGATGATGATCATCGTTATGAAGGGTGCATAGATGGAGGAACATGTGGAAGAGGTTTTTGGGAGGATTTCATGGTCGCAGTAACCACGGCGTAGGATGAAGGAATTCCCGCGAGGAACTGTTATTATAACTGTGGATCTATAAAGAACTACAAACGTGAGAGTCCTGATATATTACAATGCTCATGGTGTGGAAAGAAACATAAGTATGAAGAATGTCCAAAGCTCTATGAGCATATGAACCAATAGCACTGGAAGGACAAAGGCATTGGGATGGTGAGCATCAAGAAGGTCGATTCACAGTGGATGCCAAGAGTGGCATGTGAGTCAGGGCTAGAACCTTTACTAGTGACGACGTGAGCAGAGGTGCGTGCACCAGGGAGATGCCAAGATAAAGAACACTAGTTTTAAGAGAGGAAGTGGTTCATGTAAAGTATCTGAACCCCTCTCATCGAAGGAGGTATACCAAGAAAATATGGATGTGATTCGAGTTTGCAAGGGGAGATCCAATGTCTAAAGGAACAGTCAAAGTAGTTGGAGCAGAGTAAAAATTTCGAGGCTCCAAAGGATGACCTAGATGAGGTCAAGGAAGTATGCCAGATGTTAAGGCAAGAGAATAGTATTCCCTTGCTAGGAGAATGGCTCAGAGAGAAAGTACCACGACATCGGAGTAGAGCGTGAAAGGCAATTTTTACATCTAAACCTTCTCCCTCACACCTTGACTATGATAAGGAGATTACTTTGAATATGGTTGTTTATGGATGGCTCTGAGTAATATCCTCATCGACATAGGAGCAGAGGTCAATGTTCTTACCTTAGATGTCCTGGCATCAAATGGGAAGGCCCACATTACATTCATCTTTGAATGTGATGTATATAGAAAACAATACTAAGGCAATGCCCATTGGAGTCTTGAAGGATGAAGTTATCACCATTCAAGGGGCCAAGTTCACTGGAGACTTCGAAGTCTTGGCACTCACGAGGTAGACAACTTTCTAGCATTGCTTGGGCGCCCATGGTGTTACAAGAACAATGCCAACATGTAGTTTAACAAAGGGTATATCAACTTTGAGAACAAGGAAGAAAGGGTGATTATCCCCTCAAGGGATGGGAATTCAGCGCCTATACTTGATCCCTTATGAGAAGAGGTCCTTGACATAATTTATGTGCGTTCCATCAGAGATCCTGAGATAATTCATCCCATAGAGGGAGTTATCCAGTTTGAAGATGCTCAATCCTTGAGTGATACCACTAGTGTGGCATGCAAAAATTGGGTGCATGGGACCTATGAGTTGATTGGGTGACAGATTAAGAGGATCTGTAACAAGGGTGAAAAAGGCACGCTCATTCAAGTGCCTAAGAGGAAAGAAGTTGCCAAGTTACTCTGGAGGAGCATACCTTGAAATTTTCTTGCAAGAAATGGAATCTCAGTGGAAGAATGAGGACGAGAGGAGGGGAATGCTTAATTATAACCTACTCAAAATTGCAGCACGTTGGTGGGATATGCATTGGGAGAGCCTCCTAGAATGACGCAAGGTAAGAATCGCATTCTCTATAAGGTTCTCCAGGAGTAACGCTCCCACAGCTTATACAATATTACCATGGTAAAGAGACCACTTCATTTCATATCCAAGCATGTGAGAAGGCCTGGATGTGAAGCGCTTGTAAACATTATCACCTTTGTTATGGGTGCATAAGTTGTATTCAACCTTACAAGGCTATGCATGCACATGATATATTCATTTGGAGATGCGTCGTCAAATAGGTAATTGGTAGGAGTTGGCGGCTGATCTCATTTAAGCTTTCGAGTATAGGAGTACAAAGCCATCGGTAGATAAGGTGTTGTAAGTAATCAAGTGCCTTACGATGGGAGATAGTGTTATGGTAGAGGATAGGTTGTTGGAATTTTTGGGTGAGCCTTATTTGGAGACATGCCTCAATGAAGAGGAAGTACATCTTGAGCATGTGTGTATGGAGAAAAAAAGGAAAGATTGTCTATGTAGTAGATGGTGAAGAGATGGAGACCACTGGATGTTAACTATTCGAAGGTAGGTGCGAAGTCATAGATATGCAACGATGAGCGGGCACACACCTACCATGAGCCCTTGAAAACAAATAAGGTTAACATTGGAATGGAGATAGAACCTAAAGAAGCTATCATTGAGGACTATTAGTTGGAAAAAGAAGTTTCAAAGATCATTGATTTGTTGCGCGAGTTCCAGGATTTGTTCCCTCATGGGTACCATGAACTCAAAGGCGTTCACCATTCCTTAGGGGAGATGAGGATCAAGTTGAAGGAATGTGTGCACCTGATTTGGAAGAGGCCTTATCAAATGAATCCAAATTTGTGTGTATGGGTCAAGGAAGAAATAGACAAGATGATAGCATCTGGTATCATTGAGGCAGTGGAAGAATCAAAATGGATAAGCCCAATGGTTATCAGTATCAAGAAGGATGGTAGGATAAGAATTTGTGTTGACTATAAGGATCTAAATGCATTATGTGTCATCGATCCTTTTCCAACCCCCTTTACTAAAGAAATTTTGGAGGGTAGCCTGGCGCATGAAGTCTACTCTTTCACGGATGGGTTCTCAGGGTATCACCAAGTCAAGATTACAAAGGAAGACCAGAGAAAGACAACTTTCGCCATTGAATGGGGAATTTTTGCCTACACGGTTATGCCTTTTGGATTGAAGAATGTGCTGTTGTGTTCTTGTGCATCGTGGTACAAGCATTTCAGGACTTCATCCATAAGTTTCTTCAAGTTTACCTGGATGAATGGACTGTGTATGGATTGGTGAAATACCATTGTGACAATTTAAGATTAATGTTTGAGAGATGTTGTAAGTTAAGGATATCCCTCAACATTAAGAATTGTGTCTTTGCTAATCTATTTGAAACCTTGTCAGGACACATTATATGCAAAGAAGGCTTACTAGTAGATCCTGCCAAAGTTGTAGTTATTATGGGATTAGGGGAGCCTACTAGTCAAAGAGAAATGCACAGATTCCTTGGGCATATGGGGTATTACAAAAAATTCATCAAGGGGTATGCCAAAATTGCCATGCCCTTGGAGGAATTGTTAAAACACAAGAGTACCTTTCATTGGGGAGAGGTGCAATAGAAGGCATTTGACACTTTGAAGGATAGGCTTACGACACCCATATTACATTTTCCTTATTGGGATAAGCCTTTCCATGTGCATGGCGATGCCTCAAGGACAACTATGGGAGCAATACTAGCACAACCTGGTGAGGGAATTATTGATCATCCCTTGTACTTTGCAAGTAGAAAATTGACACCAATAGAACAAAATTACACAACTACTGAGTGCGAAGCATTATCTATGATCTACACGCTACACAAGTTTAGACAATATCTTTTGGCAACACCATTTATGTTCTACACGGACCACGTGGCATTGAAGTACTTAGTTAATAAGCTCATTCTCGCAAGGGCGCGTATGTCATTAGGTCCTATTATTTCAAGAATTTGAGTTCACAGTGGTCGTAAAACTAGGAAAGAGAAATTCAAGACCTGATCACTTATCAAGGATTAACTCGGGGGAGGATGCACAAAGCTTTAGGATACCATGCCAGACGTGCAACTATTTAGGTTACATTGCGTGCCCTCGGAATGGAAGATATCACGGTGTTCTTAAAAATAGGTGTGGCGCTAGAAGGGATGAAGGCTCTGGAGAGAAAGTAATTAGTAATACGTGTCGCACCCTACATGTTGATTAGTAGAGACCTGTATAAGTTAGGTCGTGATGAGGTTCTATGCCGATGCGTATTGGAACATGAGCGTGTAGCCATTATGGAAGAAGTGCATGGTGGGATTGCAGGAGGACACTATGCAGGAAATGCTACCGCGTGGAAGATTTTATTAGCAGGGCTTTGGTGGGAAACCATCTACAAGGATTGTATTGAGTTTTGCAAGGCATGTGACCATTGTTAGTGCCTTGGCAAACCTAGAAAGAGAGATGAAATTCCCTTGTGACTAATAGCCAGCGCTGAACCATTTGAAAAATGGGCAATTGACTTTATAGGGCCAATTTCATCACCACGCGAAGGATTGGTTCATGGTATATCATCACTTGCACTAATTACTTGACATGGTGGGAAGAGGCGATTACTTTATAAAGGATTGCACCGTAGCGACAACTATTAGGTTTTTATGGGAGAAAATAATCAATGCAAGTATGGTTGTCCTTTAAGTTTAACAAGTGATAGAGGTACACACTTTCTCAATGAAATGGTTAGGATTATGTTAGCATAATTTATGGTGGCCCATCATAAGACTACCCCTTATCACCCTCAAGAAAATGGAACTGTTGAGGCATTTAACAAGATACTAAGTCACATGTTAACTAAGATCTATGATGTTAGAAGACAAGATTGGGATGACAAGGTATCAATCGTTCTATGGGCATACAAAACAACCTACAAGAGGTTAAATAAGGCCACACCATTTCAATTGGTGTTTGGCACAAAGGCTATTTTACCAGTTGAATTCATGTTACCATCGCTGTGTATATCACGTGCAGCAGGAGGGTTAGCTAATGAGCAAGCGCTGGAAGAAAGAATTGATAAGTTGATGCAGTTAGACGAAAGGTGATCACTTGCTAGATGGAGTCGAATACGAAAAAGCAAGACAAAAGCATGGCATGATCTTCATATAAAGAGAAAGAAGTTTGAAGTTGGGCGAGATGGTGTTGTTGTATAATTCCAAGTATCTCGCCATCCCGGGAAGTTAAAAGTACATTGGTTGGGACCTTACATCATCTCGTACATTCTTGATTCATGCAATTTCTAGTTCAAGCGCTAGATGGGGCGAGATTACTGGGTCATTTCAATGGGAGTAGGCTAAAGCCCTACTATAAATAAATCTTCTTGGTGTTTTTAATAAGGTAGTATTACCAATTAGCTTAGAATTTCCCTTTATGCCTTTTCTTTTCTTGTGTTTCCCTTTCTCACTATTTGTTCCTTTATTTTTTGCTTCGTTTTGTGCCTTGTGCACTAGTAACCACATTATTTTTCCAAGGTTGTGTATGCATAGAGGACCACACATCTGTTTTAGTGTGGGGTGGAGTAATGCAAAGTATAGGCCTGCAATACAAGTTTGAGTTGGTAGTAGAAGTTGCGGTGAATGGTCGGTTAAAGGAAAAAATGTGTGTAAGGTTGAGAAAGTGCATAGAAGATAGGTGGACGAGAATGGTTGGTGTCGGGTTAAAGCTTTGCAGACCACGTCAAAGGATGAAGAGCAGCAGGAACAACATGAGGTAGGTGAGGAAAAAAATTGGGTAAAGGATAGAAGAAGTTCCTTCGGTGCTATAGACGCACATGTAAGAGTCTTTGGTTAGATTAGATTTTTACAGCTAGAAGGTTGTCAATTTTTTCACGTAGGATTAGGTGCGTGGGTAAAAGCGCTTAAGGACGGGTTTTAGGGAAAAATCCACATTTAGTGTCAATTATAGTGGTAGGTGGTATAACATTTAATGTTGGAGGGAAGCAAAACTATAAATACAAGGTCGGGCAAGTCATTTGTTACCTTGTGATTACAAAGTGAAAGAAGCTCTTCCGAACTAGGGCATCCAGAGAGAAATTTATGCGAAGGAAGAAGAATCTGAGAAATTTGAGTGTGCAAATAGAACAAATCTACAAAGTAGAAGGAGGGAGTACACGGCATGAGGAAATATTGTGTGAAGAGCGTCATCTTGTGGAAGGTTTTCCTAGTTAGGGTTTGGCAGCTAGGGCACGAAGAAAGAAGGATTCATTCCAAGAGTTGAAGCTTTGGAGTTGGATTTGGAGTGTAGCAAAGTAGTAGAGCAGAGTTAGAAGTCCTGTAGTTGATCCTGACAGAAAATATGGCACCCAAGAAACCAACTATTTCACCAAAGAAAACAAAGGGCAAGGGCAAGGGAAAGCAAATTGTTGTCGTTGCAAGCTCAAACGAAGAATGGTATGCGGAAATGCAGTACCCATATGGGGTATTGTTAGGAAAAGAGTGGGAGTCACACTTGCGAAAGATGGTCGTGAGCGATTATAATCATCGCATGAGCACAATTGAGAAAGAAATGACATTAGAGTTGGTCCGACCAACTAATAAGAGGACACCAAACATAATGCCCATTTATAGCGATGAGGTGAAGGTTAAATTGGAGAAGGTTGGATTATTGCAACTATATGAGTTGCCTTACTTTGGCAAGCCTGAGCGCCTTTACCAATGGTTGATGTTGCATGTGCATGAGGATCACTTTTATTTTGTGGGGCACAAGATGCTCATAACACCTCAGTTGATATCCAAGTTCACAACCTCAATTGTGAAGGAGATAGCATAGATGATGATCTGAGTGACAAGGAGGCTATTAAGGATACTGTATCCAAGTATGACTACAAGAAGGGGTCGCGATACTTTGACATCACCGAAATTCTAGACCTTGTTATGAGGATGGCCGCGCACCTGGTGACCAAGCTCAATGATCAGGAATGATGGACACAAGTAAACAAGGCATGGCTAAATGTATGCCGAAAGATATCTGAAGGAACCATCTACAACTTGTCCACTTTCATCATGGATGAGATTATAAGCAAACACATGAGGGAGAGAGAAGATACTCTTTAGTAACGTCCTCCTCACCATTGTATTTTTAGAGATTGGAGTGCCCGATGGGCTAGAAAAGTTTGTTTGGGAGTATCTAGAAGAGGATCCCTCACCCACAAAAAATATTTTCAAAGTACACTTGTGAAACCATGATGGCCGCTCACAAGGCGTGCATGGAGAAATGGTATAAATGAATGTGTGACACATTCGGGGTAGAGTGGAGGATCACAGAGCGATTGCCCATGCTCGTGAGTGGAGAAGAAGATTTTTCACTATACTAACACTTCGCATCGGCAGATTTACATTGATAGATGGGAATATGAGTCCATGGTGCAAGCTACCCTTCTCTTTCACCGCACAATACTTCCAAGCCAAAGTCAATCAGTTCAAGGAGGCCAAGATACTAAGGTTTGACCTTAGTGAGGTAGATATAGACCACCACAAGCTGCGCTTAGAAGCTCGTCTACCCAAAGAAACGTGCATACATGGAGAAATATGTCTCCCACGAAATACAAATGATGAAGCCTTTAACGCTGCCGATTGCAAGAAGGACCGCAACAAGGGTGTATCTGCGCATAAGGCCAAAATTTGAAAAGGGCGCTTACTTGGAGAATGATGTCTCCATTCTTGAAGACCCTACAAGAAGGAAGAAGGTCGCACTAGGAAGAGAGAAAGAGAAGAGGTGCATGAGAAGAAGGTACCAAGTGTTCAAACCACACAAATGGTGAGCGTGCCAGAGACAAATGCTAAGCCTAGTACTTACGCGCAGAGAAATAAGTCTCCTATCAAGGAGAAGACCCCAAAAGAAGAGGTGTTAGAGCACGAGGATCCCCTCACCCATGAGGAATCACCAATGAAGACATCACTTGTCAAAGAGAAAGAAAAAGAAGAATCTCTTGTACTAGAATCCCAGTGAAGGAAGTAGCGAGAAGGTGACCGTGATGAGGAGGATTTAGAAGAGACTGAGAGTCTAGATGCCTATATCGGTGAGAAGGATGATGAGGATGAGCTAGAAGGAGGTGAAGACCATCCAGTCTATGAGATACATTATTTTGAGGAAGACGAAGATGGGAATATAATGAAGAGGATGAGGAGAAGAATGACGAAGAAGAAGTTAAGGCTCAAGGCAAGGGGATGAGCAGGGGAAGAAAATACAAAGGATTAAAGGACCCCAAGCCTCAAAAAGGAACAAATAGATGAGGTTACAGAGAGAGAAGTGGAAAAAATCATCAAGGACCTAGTGGAACAAGAAGTTGAATGCGGCGGCGTGGATGAGGTCTTTGAAGGAAGTTGAAGAGGAAAGCATAAGAAAGGAATACGGTAGGATGGGAGGAGATCCCAGTTTGGCTATAAGATTTCCAAAAGCCACATCCAGAGAGAGGAAGAGCACAAAAGCAACACAAGGCTAAGGAATTGGTTACATCGATGATTCAAACAAGGTGTTGCGCGTGCGCTTCCAGAGCACCATGCCAACAGCAACTCTTGGCCATGGCTTCATTTGATGAGGAAGGTGCATACCCTCGGATGAGGAAAATGCTATCATGGGCATTTGAGTCCCACATTGATGAGCCCAAATTTGAAATAAGCCAAGGAGCATTGATGAAAGTGCCAGAAACAAAAGGAATAAACCCCTTGGTGAATGCTCAACAATTATCAAATGAACAAATCTACAACACGCTCAACAAAGTTTTAGTTGAGGTTGAAGCCAGACTCTTCGGAAGAAATGACAGGGTGAAGTTCCTAGAGGCAGAGCTGGAGAAAAAGGAGGAGGAGCTCCTTAAGAAAAGTAAGGACCTGAAGTAGGAGGAGCTAATCAACACTCAATTAAGGTGTGAGTTAAAAGATGAGAAGGCAAGGGTGTGCAAGGCATACAAGAAAATAGATATGATCATGGATGCCATTATCTTAAAGCATCCAGACTTAACACCGCTCGTAAAAGTATGGATCATCCTTGCAGCTGCCTGAGAGACTTGACCCGCATACTCACTATGGAGAGCAACCACTTGCCTTAGAATCTGCAGAAGAGGCGTTGGCGTGCCAAGAAAAGAGAATAAGATGAAGGTTGTGGAAATTGTTTCTCAATACAAAAGATCCTCGCTGATGTAAAAGCCATCGCACAAGTTGCTGAGGCTTCCTATGATAACTACGTGGATAGGGATAGAGTGACAAGTATCTTGGTTTCCACCCATGAAGCGGAACTTAAGGATTTCCAAGAAAAGAACAAGGGGAACAGGGCTGAGCGAGACAAAATCCTAGCCAAAGTGGAAAAGAAATCAGAGGCCATTGAGACCTTGTGGGGCTCAATCAAGAACCAGCTAAAGGAATTGTACCCCCAAATCACTTGGAGGATGGATGCGCTCGAGGATTTGGGCAAACAACTAGAGGAGATTGTGGAGATAATGAGCGCTAAGGGAGAGGAGCTGAGTTTTGAAGAAGTGAGCGCCTTGGTGGGTGACCTCTGTCAGCAAGCTCAGAACGAGGTCGACGCTTGGGGAAAGTTAGAAGCAAGAATTAGGGAAGGATTTCCCTCTCCTCCTCCATAAATAAATAAGTTCCCCATTCTTTCATTCTTTTCCCCATTTCTTCATTCCCTTATTCTTTCTTTCCAACCATTTGTAAGGATCCACCATTCTTTATTCTTTGAAGAGTGTTTCCGAGGACGGAGAACAGGCATAGTGTGGGGTGATGTTGGGCCCCGAATATTAGCTAAGTACAAGAAGGCGCGTGGGTGCACAAGACCTAGTTGAAGAAGGGCGTGTGGGTTGAAGGTGCACAGGGAAGGATTCTAGCAGTGTTTTGTAGAACATACAAAGACACACACAAGACATGACAAGAAGTTTTAGACTTAGCCACATTCAACATCCCAGGCAACACACGAGAAAAGCATGACCCTTGTGGATAAGGTGCCAACTTGACAACTGTGGGATCAAAAGGGAATATTCCAAGCATGCAATGGAAGGTTCTAGAAGACATCATTGCAAAGAGTAGAGAGCTCGGATCCGAGAAGGCATGTTTCCAAGGACCACTTTGACACTTGGTGACCTATCCATAATTTCGAGAGGCGGCGATGGGTGCTTGGTTATAAATAAAAGCTCCCGGTAAAGAAAAGGGGACACACAACAAGTAGAGTGTGGAAGGAGAGAAATAGAAGAAGAGGTGAAGCCTGCAGAAATATAATGAGGGTTCTATGGGTTGGGATTAGGAGAATATAGGAATCATGGCACATTTAGAGGGATGGGTCTGCATTCTTCTTTGTAATGTGATGAACATAGTGTAGTTCTGATGCATGACTTGGCTCTGCATAGTTATATGAAGATTTATTATGACCTCAAGGGATGTAATGTGGATTACTGGATCTGTTAATATGAATATAAGGCTCTGTTATAACTCATATATGTGTTCGAAGTATAATACTTATGCATTTCCTTTATGTATGAATCTTTTCTATGCACTATGTGTTACGTCTCTTTTCTGGATGCAATGAGATAACTTGTTCTAGGTTCTTAGAATGTTGCATGGTTCTTTTATGCTCATTTCCATTTGAATATTTGTTATAAGATGATGCATTCTCATAAGAATCACATAAAGGAGAAGCTCGACACCCACGCGTGCCTCGGGTGAGCGCCCAACGCTTGTTGGGTGATAGGCCGATGCGCATGGGATTAGACTATTAGTCTAAGGGTATAAAATATGACTACAGTCATTCCTACTTTCTGTTTCTCCAGTCACTTCGGTGACACATTCCAGTGAGCTCTTTTAATCATCTGAGTCACTTCCTCACTCTTCTTGCATATTAGGGTTTTTATTTTCATTAGATTAGTTGTTTGGGTAATTTATATATTTGTTTACTGCATTTACATGACATTATAGATTAGATTAACTATCCCCATATCCCAATTTTAATTAATCAAGGAGGGTTTAAAGGACCTCCCATGTGGATGACAACGAGGATGATACGTGCACAAAATAAGATCTCTTCTCCACTATGGGCTTGAATAACCTACACAACAAAGATATCTAAAATACGAAAAATGATTAGTAATAAAGATGGAGGGTTTCCCAAAAAATCGGTCTCAAGAAGTTATAACTTCCTAGGATGGATGTCAACCCTTATGATAAAAAGATATTGATAATCGACAACAAATGGAAGGATGCAAATGAATAAAAATAGAGATCGATATATTGAGATACACTAAAATAATAACTTGATAATGGAAATGTAATATAAGCAAATCAAACTTGTGCAGTCGTGACGGTGACCCGAGCTTGACTAGTATGGTTGATGTCGATTGAAGCATAGAGGGTTTAAAATCTGCGAGAATAGTCCAAATGTTGATGCGGGTATATATCTCGGGGGAGACGGGATGAGCAAGATCTTCTACAAATGGCTGATATGTTGAGGATATGAGGTGGGTAAATGGAAACCGGAAGGGTTGATGGTGATCGGGAAGGGTCGACAACGACTTGAGCATGGTATGACAACTTGATAAATTGATAAGATATGGGGATGGATTTGATGCGATTATTGAAATGGCTAAAAGGCTAGACAGAGCTCGAAGACCTAAAACCTGTAAAACAAAAGGAAATCATGCTCGAACAAAATCTCTAAATACTCTTCACACTGCTCCAAGCTCCAAAGATGACGTGCAAGGGGATAACAATATTATCCAGTGGTGATAGAATCTCGAAAGGCGATCTTTGAAAGTAACAATCACGAAGAATATTAGAAATCTCCAAGTTTCAGCCAAAGAAAGGAGGGGTGCATGTGGTTAAGTAGGGTCGAAGGATACTTGGGTTATTCGTTGGCGATTGCAACAAATAGGGAGGGGGTTACAGGAAGATGCATATCCCGATGCAAACGAGGCCAAAAATAGGTTTAAGGGTGGCGTTTGACCGTTTCGAGGTGTTTTAATGAGGCATGGGAGGAGTAATGGAGGGTGAAATGATTTGGGAGTTAAAGAAGGTAATGGAGGAATCTTATGGAAGATTAAATGAGGCCTAATGATGAGAGGTAGTGGGGATCTAGGGGGTAGTAAATGAAGGGTGATTACGGTAGATATGGGGATTAAGGGTTAATTAAATAAGTTTAGGGGAGAGGGGGTCTTGGTGTCCATTTTGATCCTCTATTATTTTTCCACCTTTCCTCTTTCTTCTACGTGCTCAAAAAATGTTTTTCTTCAATTTTGGTGGTCTGCAAGTTTCCCCATCCAGATTGAATGCTTTAAATGGCTCATAAACTTATTATTTTGCCCCAACTTGAAAGAAAAATACATGCAGGCTCTGTTTTATGCCCTAAATTTCCAAATCCACGGGCCTCTGTCATTTTTTCCATTTTCCTGGCCTATGGAGCTTGAATTTGCTCATTTTGTACTTATTTGCCCCAAAAAAATCCTTTACCCATGATGAAAAATTTGAATTCGGGCGTCCTTAGAAAATTCTGTGTTTTTTACGGTTGTACGGGTGTCATTTGACCATCAAAATTAAGCTCAAATGACGTCTCCCTACGTGGCCGCTTCGGTTGGACCGGGATCGACGGGGTTTCTTTGAAAAACTTAGCATTTTTGGCTTTGGGAAAAATTGAACATTACCCCGCAACTCCGCGGGAAGACACGTGTCATGTTTCTTATGTCGAGCGGAATGGAAGGTGGGCGGGGAACTTAGGCATTTTTGCCTTTTTGGCAAAAAAGGAGAAAGGTTGAAGAAGGGGCCACGGGTCCACAATGGAGCAAGGGGTGGACACGTGGCAAGTGTAGAGGAAGGAGCGGGGAAGTGCTTGGGCCGTAGAGGAAAAGGGGAATTTTTTCCCTTTTAGTAAAAGGAGTTAAAATGTAAATTAGAACCGCGGGTCCGTAATGGCGCAAAAGAAGACACGTGGCAGGTGTAGAAGTAAGTGTGGACCGATGGGGGCAAAGGGAAATTATTCCTTTTTTACAAAAGGACTTAGAACAAAAAATTAAGCCGCGGGTCCGAATGAACCACAGGGAGACACGTGGCGGGTAAAGCGAGTCGGCGGGCCTACGGAGGTAAAAGGGAATTTTTGCCCTTTTTGCAAAAAGACTTAGAATGAAAATTTGAGGCATGGCTCCACGATGAACCAACGACCGACACATGGCAAGGAAGGAACCGGAGTGCGGACCCGCGGAGGCAAAATTGAAAATTTTCCCTTAGCAAAAAAAGGGGTTAAAACATGAAATAAGCCCGCGATTTTTAGCGATAGAGAGGATGACACGTGTCGGGACAGAGGTAGAGGTGTGGGCCTGCGGGGAAAAAAGTGAAAATTTTCCAAATTCCAAAAAAGGGTGGAAATGGGTAGAATTGAAGCGTGATTTCAATGGGACCCACCATATGCCACGTGTTGTTGGGCCCCTATTATAGCTTCCAAATCTTAAGGGTGCGTAGGCGTGCATGGCCGAAGGAAGTGCGTAAGTGAAGGCGTGCAAGGCAGTATTCAAAAGGCTTCTTGGAGAACCAGGGCGCGCCGCGTGAAGAACAATTTGGGACTTAGCCGTTTTTGGCCTTTTGGGCATGACACATGAAGAACGTGTTCCGTTTGGATAAGGTTCCAGCCTGGCGACAGGGTGTCCTGGAAGGAATATACCTTACGATAGGAAGATCCAAAAAGACAATCATGACATGGAGAGGCATGCACAGGGCGACCCACACCTTGACACTTGGGGCCAGATCTGAGGCTAGAGAGGAGTTTGTTAGAGCTCAGATGCCTATTTATATGCGCCCTTAGTAAAGAGCAGAGAGGAGAAGTAAGGTAACGGAGCTCTACAAAATTACTGCGAGAACTATGGGATGAAAATGGGTAAAGGATTCCAGTAAGGATGTAATGGGAAAATGGGGAATGTAAATTTTATTTTGTGAGAATACATGTATGGATCTAGATATGGCGCATGACTATGGTCTACCTCTCTGTGATACTTTGTAGCAAGACTATGAATGAATATGATAAGGTTACCATCATGTTTACATTAAGATCTCCTTCTGTATTATCTGCATGCTTTTACTTTGCTTTTGATCTTGTATAATCATGGACCTCATTTGAATGGTTAAGTCTATTAGTGGATTTGACAACTCTTGGTTACTTATTATTTCATTGCACTTTTGTTTCTGTTATGACTGAAGGAGTGTAGAATCCGTCTTGAGCTCTATAGCTTCTTCATATCAGTTAAATCACTAAGTCATAATCATGAACTATGCCTTCCACTAGACTCACATAAAAGAGAGACTCGACTCCCTCTCGCGTGCCTCGGGTGAGCACCGAGCGCCGTGGGTGATAGGCCGTGCGCATGAGGTTTCCTTGTTCTTGGTGGGTGCAAAAATGACTACACGTGTCATCACCAAATTTCAGGCGGAGGGGCGAGAGAAAAAGTCATTTTTTTCCATTTTTCCAAAAATGTTAAAAATTCAAAAAGTGAGCCCGAATTCATTCGCAATCATATTTTGACACGTGGAGGGCCCAGATTGAAGGAGAAGGAGCAAATCAATGGTAACTGCACATTCTTCACTTTGACCGCCATTTTTGCTCCAATAAGCTTGGAGATGTGAATTTTACATCATTTTTCATCGAATCTTTGGTGAATTCGTGTTGTTTGTGCCTGCAAAGACCAATGCAAGTGGTTTTAGGGATTAATTTGTAGATTTGAGGTGTTTTTGAAATAATTTTTACTTAGGCCCATGCAAAATGTGAAATATCAAATTATAAAGTTACAGAATCAAATTTTGGAATGATAAGGATGAAATAATGAAATAAAGGGGTTTGCATGCTTGGAGAATGAAAAATGTGCCTCCACAATGGATAATGATGAAGGATTTGTAATGATTCGCCATTTTAGAAACACTGACAACTCTTGTTGCAAATTTGTTAAATGTCCCTATCTACGAATCATCTTTGGAATTTTGTAACAAACTTGGGGCATATTATTTTCTTGGGAAAGAATGATAAAATGTAATTGAAATTTATAAATGCATGTTTTGAGACATGCAAAGGTCCGAAAACTTAGAAATTCACGGAAAATCTAGGAAGAAGCCCATTATGTGAGAAATCTTTGAGAACCATTTCTAATTCCTTTTTGCATCATATTTGTATCATGTTGAGTTGGTTTCAGGTTGTAAAGCCATCAAAAGCTGCGAGATTGATCTTATAACATTCCCTGCGATAAATTTGGTCATTACGGATTATTTTGTGTTGTCTCTTGGCAAAATTTGCATAAACTTATATTTCAGAATGTTTTCAATTTGTGTTTCTTGCTCCTGTTGCAGTCTTTTGTTTAAAATCTCTCTTGATCATACATGGTCTCATTTCTTGTTGATAGTTTAGTGGCATCTATAGTCTCACATTCATAAGAGCTTTCATTTGATAAAGAGATAAACAGATTTAAAATCACTTTACCTTCCTTGAATTATGAGATTGTTTGTAAACCTTTGGGTGCACCTTAGGTCATGATAAAATAGAGATTTCTGGATACTTTGTTGGTTCATCTGCTTCAAGATTTTGTGGCAGGTTGTCAAAGATTGTGTGGAAGAGTGCAGATTTGGGCCTCCATTTGGTGCACATATCCTAGTTGAAGGAGTACCTTAACCCCTTTGAAGCATTATGTTGTTTAGGTGTTACAAATTTCTTGCAAAGGTCCTCAAAGAATCTGCAAATTCTGGTTAGTCTTGTCTAAAATCTCCCACCAAAAATTTCATTCAGAATAACTAATCCTACCCCATACTACCCTTGCATTGCATTGTGTGTCAACAAAAGAACACAATCCATTTACAAAAATGCACAAAGCAAATCGGGATCATACCATGTCTCTAAGAACCTTAGCCTTGTCTTGAAAGCATTTCCATCATTTAGTAGTGACAACTCTGTTGAGTTTGAATAATGGAAAATTGATCATGTTTTACAAGGCCATCTCCATCAATATGCACAAAGATAAGGATATCTCCACCTCCTTCACAAAACAAAGGCCATGAATATATGTTCTCTTACCTTGGTTGAAAGGCACAACCTAAAATAGTGAGGATTAGATCAAAATCCTTTCAAGGTCTTTACCCACTTCTTCAAAGCTTTGAGTCTTAACAAGTCGGATAAATTGCTTCCCAGCTCTGGCGACATATAAATCATTTATTTGCCTCCGAGTGTCTTGTGAAATCCATGATCTTTGCTTTCAGTTGTGAAGGAGATTAAATCTGGGTACCAACAAGGGGAATAGAGGATTTAATAATCAATTCGAAATGGGGAAAGGGGGAATTATGGAGGATAGGAATTTTAGGAGGAACGTGGATAAATTAAAGTAGAGAGGGAATGATGTACGTGTTTGGCGATGATGAGGGTGAACCTGAGGTGAAGGCATGGGGTGCCTAAAAATGATTGTCTGAAGTAAAGTTGTCATGCTTTCAAGTTTGAATTTTGCCCTTGCGAAAATGCATGGCATGAACAACATGTTTACGAGGATGGTGCAGTATAGACATGACATTGACATGGATTGTCTGCAAGGTTCTAGAAATGTCATAGATTGAGATCTGGATCTAGGTGGCGGCAAGTTAAACAATTCTAAATTCGAATCGATGTGTTTAAATTGCAATGATAGGTTTATAAGCGACTCATTTTTTCCCTTACGACATCAATATAAAAAAATGATGATTTTCTATCTCCTTACATATTTGATTGGGTAGTTAATTGAATATTGTTTAGTATATTTTACATGTTTTATAGAGCTTAATTTAAATTAATTGTCTCTATGTACACACACATTTATATATTGAACAAAAACATGTACTCTAAACATTTTGTACACTTGTTATTGTTGACATTCATATGCTCGATGCATGGAATATAAAAGCTTGCACAAAATGTGCTCCATACTCATCGTATTACAAGCTTTTAATACACGACCTTAAGTTGCTTACCCTTTTTACATATTATTCCATTAGAGTTATTGTACTTTTTAACACATCCATGTAAGCACACCACAAAATGTTAATATTTTGTGAGTTTTTTCCTACTTTAAATTACATGTCTAGGAGAGGGGGTAAAATGTTCCTTGACAATACTTAAGATTTGCTTCGATTGTGTCTTTTCACCGCCACATGCCCCTTAATGTCACTCACGCTTTGCTTTAGTGGCATCCTCTTGATTGGCACATGTTTCTTGGACGATACTTGAACTTTGCTTAAATGACATCCTCACCCCAACGTTGTAATTGTATCCTCCTAATTACCTTGCGGTTATAGGCATCACTCATGCCCTACACACATGGACAAGAGCCAAGCCTAGGGTCAGGGCTCGGTCTCGCTGGAGTCAACGACCCTCAACCCCTGGTTTACACACATGAGGGCACAACAGCCTCAACCCAACTTAATGTCACGTCATTAGTACAAAGGCAAAAAAAATGATTATATTTAAATTTATGCAGATTCTATTAATATTTTATTGCAGATATATTAAAAATAATAATTTTGGGCCACATCATACATTAAATGCATAGCCAATACAATAAAAAATACCAAGCACATTCACTAGGTCTTGGTTGCACTAAGGCTTGAAGTGAAGCTTGATATGACTGTATTGTTCACACGCTTGAAGCGCGTTTTAGCCCACTTTTCTTACGCATATGCATAGGACATCAAACTTTACCTCTACCACATCCTCTTGATTACCATGTGCTTCTTTATTCATAGACTTTATCAAAAGGACATCCACTTAATTAGAAGTGAAGTTTAAACCACTTATATGTACCATTTTTATCAAACAATTAAAAGGTTCTTATCCCATTCAAAGGCTCTAACCCGGTCTCAATCAAACAAACAATCAATTTTACTTCACAAGAATCAATTAGGTACACAAAAATTAAATACCATATAAATTAATAAATAGAACTCACAAATTATTTTTAAATTAATTGTTCATTTATTTTTGTTTAATTTTAAATTCACATTAATTTTTATAGGGTTTTGAAAACTTTTGCAGGTGGTCACGCGATTGCAGGGTTAGGTGCAACGTAGTAAAGAACCGCGATGCAAAAATTATAATGGAATTTATAATACCTACAAATAATGCACAGTTGTAGCTACACGGGGTGTGACGCGTGTGTACTATATTAAATACGACTTTCCTTGTCAGAATTCGGCGGTAAAAAAGTCCCAAACGGAGTTATTTGTGCGTTGGCAATTTCATTTTTATTTTATTTTAAATTTATAATTTGACTGTTTTGTACACATTTTTAGTTTACCTAGATCATTTGACGGTAATATGATAGGATTTGTTTCGGTTTATCATACGGTTTGAAGGTTTTCCTAGTTTAAATATTTGTTCCAGGGCTTGAAATTTCGAGTACAAGATCATCAAGCGAGCTACTTATTTTCGATATTTCTGTACAGAAAAGAAATAGTTTTGTGGCAATTTAATTTTTGTGTGGCAAGAGAAATATTTTTAAGCAAAAGGAAAATAGAATAATGTAGGTACTGCAAATGAAGGGACTGTATAATGCAAAAAAATGGCGTCTCTGTAGGTATATGTGGCGATTTCTGTAAAAATCAGTCTTTGGAGTGTTTAGTTTTGTTTGGGGAAGCGGTGTTTAGAGTTTTTTTTTTTTTACCGTTCTGTGTTATTTTGGTTTTAGGAGTCGCAGAACTAGGTGAATGCTTTGAAATTTTGCAAGGGTAAAATTTGTAGCAGAGTGGGAAACGCGTTGATATTCTCTGGAAAAACATAAACGATTAAGGACCGGTGAGTTTTTTCCCCTCAAGGCCGAGTTATTTTAAGAATTTAGCAATATGTTTCTTCAATTTGATGTGAATGAGCTACATATGCCCTGGTAAATTTAAATATTAGCGACGAAACACTAAAAGTTTGGTGCTGGAGGACAAACATTAAGTGAAATTTCTTACAAATGTGTAGTTTAGGAGAAATGTATTTTTGAAGATGAAAAACCTCGTATGGAAGGATAAATTGTAGTCCTTAAATGTACAGAAGGGGCTAGTTAACAGTAAAGTGCATGCAGAAGTAAATGCCAACGAACGGTAAAATATGTGCCTGCCTTAGTACAAAGGGTAAATATTGCCCCTATAGTTTGAAAGAACTGTGAACATTGCAGATAGTACCAAATTATAAATGAACGGTTAACATTGTGCCTCTTAGTTATTATCAGCGCACGGAGATTTACATGTTGGTCGTTAAAGTAGAAAAATGATTACGAACTCGATTTTGTTTTTGGAAAGAAACTTTGAAACAACAATCTAGATGACAAGTTTCTCAGATTTAAAGATTTGAGTATCGATTAACAGGGGTTTTCTTAGAAGGTACTATTTATTGAATGATTTCTGTCAAAATTTGGAGCAATTTGTGCAGAAATAAAAGTTACCTCGTAAATGCAAAGGTTCCAAGCTTTGTTTGCAGGTTTTGGGTTATATATTGCATCTGCAGTTCGAAAGAACTGTTAATTTTGTATCTACAGAATAATAAATTATCTACAGAATAATAAAATTTATAAGGATTGAGAAATTGCCATTCGGACTAAGGAAGAGGGCAAATTTATGCTGAATATAAAGATGGGAACTGACGTGTTAAATTTCTTCCATTCTTTGTTTGATTTTTATTGGGTTCTTTTTTTTGAAATAAGAAAATATGGAAGAGTCTGCTATTATTATTCTGATGTTTTATTGGGGATTATTCTTTGAAATAAGAAAATATGGAAAATATCTGCTATTATTGTAATGCATGTAGAACGAAATATTCCCTGTTAAAAGCAGGGTTTATAACTCCCTGTTGAATGCGGATTTATAATTTGTCTCCAAGGTTTTTAGTTTTAACACAATGTTTTCTTTGTATGCAGAACCCTAATAGCGTGAGAAGTCTGTAGAGTGTGTACCAGCCAGTGGGCGATTTCAGTGCATTTTGAAATAACTGCAATGACGAGGCTTTCTAGTATGTGGATCGTTCTGCTAGCAATATTATTAGTCAGTTGCCCTGTCAAAGGTGCAGCTTCTCCTTCAAATGCAGAAGAATCGGTAAGTTTCCAGTCTTCAAAGTAAATAATCGATGTATACAGCCTCCTTAAGATTTTATTTTGTATTAAGTTCTTCAGAGGGTTAATCATAACACATTGGGGTTTTAGATGGGTGAGTGATATATGTGTAAAATGAGAGTTGAGATATATCCGGATGAAACTTGCAATGCAGGTAATAGCAAATGCAGACAATCATACTGAATGGAAAATGCACTCTATTTTATCTCAACTTCCTTCCCATGTTTTCAATGAAACGAGAAGAAAGCTCGGAAGCTTCCAAATTTGTGCCCCCTGTACTTGTTGCGGAGGCCCCAAGCGTTTGTGTCTTCCTTCCCCTTGCTGCTATGCAATCAACTGTAACATACCTAATAGGCCATTTGGGTTCTGCTCATTCACTCCAAAAGCTTGCAATTGCTTTGGATGTCATCTCTAAAATGTTTTGGCCTTGCTGATAACTATGAATTTCATGTGGGTAGATTCCTAAGAAGCTGTCCATCAAGACTGTACCGGACCAATATAAAAATTCTGTGATGTATTTTAAGGTTTAGTTTTGGGATATATGAATATTATTTATTAAATTAGTATGGCATTATTTGTAATGTTTTATAAATTTATATGTATAAGCTCTCTGTAAGGAAATCCTACGCTGGGGGCAAGTGGAAATCTGATTTGAAGATAAGTCACCTACATCTCTGTTATTGGAATTGGGTATCGTACTGATATAAAGTTCTGTGTTTATTACACCCCTCTTTCAAGTGTTATAAAGGCAATAGTCTTGCTATGTTTACTGAATCCAATTTATTGTTAAAGCATTTGGCATTGAGCTTTTTTTTTCTGGGTTTCCTTTTCTTGGTAGTTGCAAATGAGTCTGGAAGTTAAATAGAAAATTTAGATGTTCCATTTTTGTTTAAATTGTTGTAGACAGTTTAATTTTATGCTTCAGGTCAATATTTTGCAAGAAATTTATTATACAGCATCCCTCGTGGGAGCCCACTCATTAAACAATTGAGATGGTTATATCAATATGAACCTACTTTTTTGGAGAAATGCATTTCATATTACGTCAAATAACAGAAAAGTTGCATCGACTTTACAACAGTGTTATGGCATTGGAGACTAGTGCCTCTTGGGCCAAAGCGATTATTTGATCTTTAATTATGTACTACTGAGGGTAAGGGTTTAAATGCCAGTTTATGCCTCCTAAGCCATTCATTAAACTATTGAGACCATTGATTATAAGAACCTTTTTTTGGAGAAATGCATCTCATATTACTTTAAAGAGCACAAAAGTTACATCAATTTTACAACAGGGTAATTGCACGGATGCAGTGGAGGCTAGTGCCTCTCGGGCCAAGGTGATTATTTGATCTTTACTTATGTACTGCCGAGGATAAGGTTTTAAATGTCAACCATTGCCTTTTAAGCCCCTTGACTTAAAGTTAATCTGGATAAGGCTATACACACTGGTTCCTGAAGGCAGGCAATCCTGATGACCCAGGGATTAAAATATATAAGCAGAAGGTATTAACCCAGCTCTCCTAAGGTGTAAGATCCTAATAGTCTCACCTATGTACCTGTTGAGAGGATTTGTCCCACCACCGAATCGATCATGCAAGCATAAATATATGAAAAGTGCTCATTACTGGATGCTATGCTTATTAGCAAAAGGTGCAACAGGTCTTTGTGATTTGAATGGTCATAAAACAGAAATAGAATAATAGTTTTTGCTAGAGGCATTTTTTTGAAATGATGTTTGAAGGTATAGAAAAATATTTGATTTGGGTTCTCTCCTGGAAAGCATTGGATAAACACAATTAAATTGTGGAATCAGGGTTTTAACTTTTTACCATTCAGTTATATGAGGTCTTTGGTGATTTTCATTATATAATTTTATTTTCCAGGTGCATAACAATTTATGGTGTCCTACTTGGATTCATGTTTTTATTTGCACGATTGTAACAAGTAAAATTGAAAAATCTGCTGTGATTCCATGGGCCACTAGAATAAGATAATTTATGAACTTTTAGAATCTAGAGGCTCTTTTGTTTATTTTCTTATGCTTGCACTCTGTTGCACGGTTTAACTCTGAAAAGTATGTCACACTTTCTAGTATTGTATAAACAAAGATTTAAAAAGTAGCCTCTGTTATTATTTATAACCTTTTTCACATGGCCTAGTATTGGCACAATCATGACACTTTCAAATAAGCCTTGCTATATGAACACATAATCTGTAGAGTATATCTTGTGAATAGAAAGCCAACTAGCGGTGGTTACAATCATGTGCAGTAGCACATGAGAGTCCGAAGCCTCTAGCTTGTACTTTTTATGGAGGAATGTTAATGTCCAGAGTGCATGAGAGTCCAAAGCCTGTAGCTTGTACTTTTTATGGACGAAAGGAGGACTGTAATGTCCAGAGCACACGAGAGTCCAAAGCCTGTAGCTTTTATGCTGTTTTAATGGAGTAAAGAAAGAAAGTCCAAAGCCTGTAGCTTTTATGCTGTATTAATAGAGTAAAGAAAGAAAGTACGTAAAAGTGCAGCTGCCTCTTGAAGAGATAAATTTGATAATCCTATGCAAGAAAAGCAATGGTAACTGAATCCTTAACTTATAACAGGAGAGAAAAATGACACACAATACAATAAAATTTCACATTCGAAAATCCATTGGGGGTAAATATCAGCATACTAATTTTATTGTATTAACTCGGCTTTTTACGATACAATAACACATGTCAAAGTTCTGCTTCACCCAAATGCATCTGCGAGGATTTGTAGGCAATGGGCATATCAATAGGCAACCGTTGTACTACAATACTATGGGGTACTGAAACCATGGGCAGATAAGACCCCACCCATGTGTCCCAACTTGTATCATGATAATATTCTCTGGGAAAGGTGGTTTCCAAGTGTGTTAATGTATGCTAAGTATGTTAATAGACACGAGTGTAAATTGTGTAATGTGTAATGTGTATTTCTTGCAAAATATACAACACATACAACAGATTTGAATAGACGAGCGTTATCATCTCATCTCCGAAAACTGTACAAGAAAATTGGAAAACAGCGGATTGTACTCCCATGACATGGTATATCTTATAAAAATTCATCTGTTGTGAAACTTTATGGGTTTTCACACCCATGAAAGTTTATGGAGCTTACGTATTATCCATACAAGGGACAGATCAACTATGACAAGAGGAGGAAGTGAAAAATACAACAGGAACTGAATGCCTGACAATGAATTTGGTAGACACAAAATTCCTGTCCGCATGACACGTGTGATCACTAATTGGGTGTATCATCACAATTTTTTTTTCTATTTGCAAATGTATTGATGACTGCAGACTTGCAGTCTCCAGCTTTCAGCTGTCTCCAAGAAGCGGAGCTCTATAATAACTTGCAGAAGTGTTTTCAATTTTGTCAGACAGACTCGCAGTGTTTCAGGTCTATGTTTGCTTTATTGGATTCAAGTAAATGCCTCGATGGAACTTAATTGAATGCTCAAGGTACTGCTGATAGGAAAGCAAGAAAATGGCCACATTTAAAATGCAAGCAGTCATTAGATATTGAGCACAACAGGCTACAAAGGGACACCCAATTGTGGGAGAAAAACACCACAGCCTACAAAGGGTATGAGCAAAATAGTCTCAACTTGTGAACCTGGCAAGAAGGTTTGTCCTGTTTCTGTTGGTGGAACGAACAGAATAACAGGAAGAGAAGTATATGATTCCTTAGATGAATAGTGGAATGAAGATGACAAATGCTATATCTCATAAAATATGAAATCAGTTCAGCCACACTATCAAATGTTCAATGGTGGGCCATTCACTCCACAACACACAGATTTGGTCAATGTTCTCGACTTACAGTAGTTTCAAGCATGATGAAGATTGTTAGGTCCACGATTTGATGAAATGACATACTCAACAGCTAAAAGAATTGATTTGACATGCAACGAACAAAACTTTTTTGGGTTGATGACCACATTTCATGGGTTGTTGACGATTTGAAACCCGGACCGTGTGATGGGACCATAGACAGTGCTAATAAAAGGCATGCATTGATTGTGATATTAATGAGATGACATGCATGTAGTTGTCATCAAGTCACTTATAATGGCCGTCTAGGTTCTGGTAAACATAAAAGTCGCATTCATTTTCTTCTATCCTTGGCCATAAAGTTGCCTGGTAGCTCGGGGGCAACAAATAGAGGCCTGTTTCTTCTTTGGTGGCAGTGTACTGTAGGCTAAAATGGCTGTTAGGGTTAATGAAAGGTCTTTTCTTTACCAAACTCCACTTTAGAAGGATTTATTTTTGTGGGGACTGGGGACAAATAATGCATGTTTCATGATAAATATGAAAAAAGGTAAATAATGCCCTTTTTAATTTTTTTCTGAACTTGGGCTCCAAATGTAAAAAACAATTATAGGGGTAAGATATTACAACCCCTTGAATTATGTGACATTTTGATAATGGATAAATGAATTGCTATTAAAACCTAAAACAAATAGTACGAGTACTTTTAATTAAGTACTACCATATGTTAAACAATGTTAATGTTTAATTGATGTTTTCACTTTTGTAAAGACATAGGGTCTAGAGTTGTATTTTTAATACTAAGAGATGTTATAATAGTTTGTATTTGAGTGTGGAAATATGTGTTCAAAAATAGTGATTTAGAGTTCAACAATGAATATATAGGGTCTAGAGTTGTATTTTGAGTACTAGGAGATGCCATTATAGTAGTTTGCATTTGAGTGTGAAATGTGTGCACATAGATGATATTGACCTTGTTTTGGAATTTATGAATGATTAAAGACAATTGTATAAAGTGTTGTGTGCATTAGATAGGTGATGAATATGGTTAAAGTTGACTTGACAAATGTGTTCATGCAATTTAGATTTTGAATACTTCTATTCCAATCTTCATAATGCAACATCTTTTATCTTGCAAGTCAATTTTTTTCTCCTTGATTAGATTGGCAATAATATTTTAAATTTGAGGAAAACAATAAATGCTCTGGGCTTATTGGGTTGGTTGGTGCTTTAAACATTGTCTAAGTACGAGGCCACTAAATAACAAACAATCGATTGACCACAAAAAATGGCACAATTGAAAACAATTTCAATGTTATGTAAAACCATAGGTCATGTGCCAAAAGTGCTTCAAGATAAATGCAAGCTTCAAACAATGATAAATTATTCATCTATTGCTTGATCTCCTCCGAATGCTTGTGAGTGCATAATAAAGTTGTATGAAATGTCGAAAGTATTTTTAGTACTAAATGAATTACAATGCTTGTATATTTATAGACATTGAATTCTATTTGGGACCTTTAAAGTGAAAAAAACATGACAAAGGGGATGGGTGCATCTTTGACTAAATTCATATCTAAGAAAGGGCCTTGGAGCATGGTGAGTGTTTCCGTATAAACTTAGGAGCATTGGGGAAGACAATGTGCCCAAAAACTCAAACAAAGAGAGGAGAGAGAAGAAAGGTAGAAGAAAGAGTGGGATATATCATAAACACCTCATTTTTGTTTATCATAAACATCTCATTTTTGTTTATCATAAACACCTCATTTTTGTAGATTACTTAATTGTTATGGTATTAGTGTACTTGTGTGTATGTAGATAATTGATTTGAGCTATATTCGTATTGGTATGTTTTTCTCGTGTTTATCAAGTATTTTGCTTTTCTTGCGTCACATACATCCTTGATTTCATTCTTACATTTTGACCTCTTATTCTTCTCGGTGTGAGTCTTGTTCTACCTCACTTTCCCTCATTTCTCTTGATCTTTATCTTATGAATTTCCCTCTTCCCCCGATTTTTGGCATGTTTTCTTTATTACTTCCCATTTTTGCATGGTGCGAAAATGGTCACCTATGTTTTATGGGACCTTTTCATCCACATTAGACTTCATTGAGTTTTATGTTCCCTTTAGCGGATTTCCAGCTTGTGTGTTGGGTTGCATGCCAATAGGGTCTTGATTTGAATTTGAAAGGTTTATAAATACAAATGTGCATTGTCACATAAATACATGTAAATCGGTACTCAAGCAACTTAATAATTATAATATAATTTAAAGGAATTTGCATAAATTAAAAAAACACAATATACAAAAGTATTTATGTGGAGAAAACCCTTTCGGGTGAAAAACTCCACACCATTAAACACAACTGTTCAAGTTTATTAACTTGAGGAACACTTACAACAAATCCATATCCATCTCCCTTCTTACTTCTAGTTGGTATCAAGATAATTTTGACAACATGAATATCATCAATGTGTATTTGATTTCTTGTAGAAGGATTTAAACAAAGGTGACCCCGAAAAGGTTGAACCATTCAACAAATAGGTAGTTGCTTTTTAAATTTCACTTCAATAATTTAAATAAAATAAAAAATATATATAGCGGTTTATAGCTTTTATAAGTTAAAACCTTAGGACTAATGCTTTTTTGTGAATGTAGCCACACCAAATGTGTACCCAAAAACATTATATGTTCAACCACACTAGTGCATTTATGAAAAATCACACACAACTCATGAGAGCATTCACAAAAATGGTCTTGTGTTTTATAGACCTTTCTCATCGACATGATTTTATTGGGTTGTGTGCCCCTTTTTATCTCGACTTCCCGATTGTTGTGTCGGGTTGTGTACCAATAGAGCCCTAATTTGAAATTGAATGGTCTATATATATTAAAGCTATTGCATATAAGACAAGTTACACACATGAGACATGAGGGAACATATACATTTGAATTTATAAGGAGAAAACTAGCGATTTCTAAAGCATGTTTGCTCTAAAAAAGCGATTTCAAGTATAAAGAAGTATGTGGATGATCATAATTGTTGCAAGTAGTGAAAAGATAAGATTTGGGCCATTTAAATTGCATATGATTGCTTATTGAATGCATTACACTACTTTCTTGTTTGCCACATTGTCATCTGGTTGAGGGGTTTGATAAATATTAGGAAACCCAACTTTTCTTAGGTTTAACACATGCCCCAAAATTCATTTGTTTTCTTAGGCATTCTACATATCAAGAGGTTAGACTAAGGTTATAGGCGAGATCAATTTTCGATGATTTGGACAAATTGAGGCATGCTTTTGCATATTAGGGCACGAAAATTGTATTCACAATGTCATATCCTACTTCACACAATCAACCATTTTTATAACGAGATATGCCTTTTTTGGTGCACACAAAATGGTCATGATCTAATGAAAATGGCCAGGGGGTGACTTGTTGGGAATATGGAACTGCAGAGTAGTGCTATGATTGATAATATACTAGAATCAAAAAATATAGATTTGAACAATTCCCCAAAATCTACAATAGTGGAAGTGTAAACTAGATAAATCCAAATAAAAACAAAGTACACACACATAACACAACATGTATCGTGGTTCACCCAATATGGGCTATGTCCACCAAAGATAGAGATCTCATATATATAATTAACGGAGTACAAATCAACTCTTCCCACAGAGAATAATGCATCTCTCTAAGAGTATCTCCTCTTCCGAGATCTCTAAACGAATCTCCATGAGTGCACAACAAGCTGTGCCTCAAAACACCACCAACAGACCTCACATAACCATGAACTATTGCATCTTTGAACTGCACCAATCTCTCAGTGGATCTACAACAAGACCTCTCACATGGGTCTACCAATGTGTAATCATGATTGTGCACCAAGAAGTAAGTTTGTCTCTCCATCACTTTGCATCAACTTTGTGCGAACATGAAAACAACCTCCTCTATAATATCTAGATCTCGTGGACCAAAAATACAATATGATCTCATGGATCTATGAATACAAGATCTTACAACAATCTGTGGATCTAACAAGAAGAAACTCTACGTGTTTTTCATCTACTATGAAGCCATTATAATGAGACTAAACAATCTGAAAGGAGATCTGATAGAAGACATTACACTCTTCTCACCATTCATATGTACATGCTATTTCCTTCCCTTCTCAACTTCTCTCCATGGAAGCTCTGTCTTCATGTAACCATGTTTTTTCTCTTCTTCTTCATCCTCTCAATCTAGGAGAATCAAGGATCTAACTCAATCCTTCTCTTCATTAACCTTCTAACCCTAGCTTTCATGCTTATATATGCATATACAAACTTAGGTCAACTTAGCTATGCATTTACAACCTTTAGATTCACTTTATAACTAAAGTTAGATCTAATTCTGTGAGTTAAATATAAACTTCCACGCACAGAAACCGATGCCGGTTCCTTAATGCGATGGCGGTTAATCTGGCGATCGATGGTGGTTAATCAACCGACGTCGGTTACTGTGTAAACCAACCACCTGTAATGCATGCTCATTGTGAAGCAATCTAGCTCCACAACCCAACAATCTCCCACTTGGAGATAAATTGCTGAACCTCTGTACCTGTACCTATACATCACCGTCCTCTACATACCGTGAAGACCAACTATTCTTTCCTTCAACAATTCTCTCAAGTAATCAGGAAGATTAAACCATCTTCTAAAAACCAAGAAGATAACAAACCATGACTTACCATATACCTGCACGAAGCTACTACTGATTTGTGATACCCAAGCTATCAATACATCAAGCTCCCACTGAATCATAACACCAAGCCTCTCATGCAATCAAGCCATCATGACTAACACACCTGCAAGACCTCCCCCTCGACCTGAAGTATTGAGTTTCGATCACAACCATATCCATCAAACCATGTTCTTCAACCATCTATCCATGTCTCCATGCTACCACCAATGCAATTGGCCAAAGACAAGTCAAACTGGAATATGCGAAAGCAAAACTAGATCCTGGGTCTAGACAACCCAAATGAGTACTAAAGGCTTTGGAATAGAGGATGTACATTTACTAAAAGAGCATATGGCCATTTATCATGTTGACACTCAACATTTTGAGCGTCAACGCACCACTACCCCATACAAAATATTGAGAGTCAACATAGTTTCACACTTTCCTTTTATGAGACAACCTTGACTGTGACAACATAAAGGCTTTGGAATAGAGGATGTACATTTACAGAGCATATGGCCATTTATCATGTTGCACCATATGTCTTTTTGCCTCCATGCACATAACAATTTATATTCAACGAGACAAAGCAAAGAGCAAGATGAAAATGATATTGTAATGCCCTCCTTAATCAAAACATTAAAGATAGATTAAAATTTTGGGGAAAAAGTCAAGAAACTCGTTAACAAGTCTACACTTAGGAATCCTCTAATCCAACCCTGCATAAACAACTTGCATGTCCAAGACAACAATCCATAGAAATCATATCTATCATGGAGTAACATAGTAACAAGAGGAAATACAAACATCCCCTACTCATGCTCAAGGCATCTAAACCATGCTCATACACATCTCAACCATGCTCATAGGCATCCATGTGCAAAAAAATATTTGCATCATCATAGACTCACAAAACAAAATCTATCCACATGTACAAACTCACCATGTACATCCATCCATATCACTAGGACTCTCTAGAAGCTCCAAGTCTGTCACTGACTAACTCCAAAGCCAAATATGAATCATGTGCTCATCAATGTCAACAACAAACAACCATGCTAAACCATGATACTAACAACAAGTGCAAATACCGCAAACATGTCATCAACATACTCTGCACACCAACCAAGATGAAAACAAAGGTACCATCCATAAATGGTAAATATACACTTTGCTTGTCAAACCTGTAACAAACAATTTTTCCTTCTTTACCCTTCAATGTCAATAACATTTCTCTCTCTTCTTCACCCAATTAAACAATTGTCATCCCATAAGGATATCCACACACTACAAAATAAAACTAGAAGTGACATCACCATGCAATGAAATCAAAAATACCTACAAATTCGTGATGTCCTCCAAAACCACTTGTGCCTCATGCTACTCTGAATAATAACATCCTCCTCTCACTCCACACATGCATGTGTCCAACCTGCAATGCCAACAACCATGGCTTGCTCCCACTCAACATGAACTCCTTGCACTGCTTCTAATAACAAGCTCAAAAGCTCCAATATATATCAGTGAGAAATAAAACCAGATGAAATAAATATAAATCGATTCCCTTCTTAACAAAGAATACTTCTACGTCACAGAAGTTTGGACTTCTTGTGAAGTAGGTGAATCACCTTCTTTTCATTCATGTGTACTCAACAGTTTTTGTTACCTGCTACTGTGTGTCTAAACATGACTTTCCATTGAGGATCTCATCCTTAGACTAGATACCCTTGTCCTAAAGATTCCAACACATCTCAAAAATAAAAGTCAAACCCACCAAATATCCATGGTGCAATTTTTACTTGTGCACACAATCCAAACATAATACCAATTGCTTCAAACGAAAGAAATAAAACATGAATCATATAGAGATACTTGACCCAAAGTCTCACTGGACTAACCGAGCCAACTCGTCCTCTTTCTGATTCAAACATTGAAGTGATTTGCACTATTTTTGCCTATACACACTGTGCAAGAAAGCTAATCCTCCAAAATAGGACAAAAAGCAGAACCATTCATTCTCTCTTCTAATGTAAGAAACCATGTGTAAACTCGTTGTCACAGAGACCGACCACAGATTCGTTGGCCGTGCACTGGTTACCCTCTGTGGTGATGTTGGTTCCACGGCCGACGCCGGTCTTTGTTGGAACGAACACAATGCCACAAATTGTCATAGGTCACCAAACCAGTGCCTACTCCGACCAAAGCCGATAGTTGTTCTGAGAAAGTCATTTCAAGAAGCACCCAACCTTACACAAAAAACTTAACAACAATCATACATGCAATAAAAAACTGCACCAAGATGAAACACATCACCTTACCAACACCAAGACACTCAACCACATCTTAAACTGAAGTACTTGCCTCTCTGATGGAAGCCACTGTCTTCATTCTGTGCTATTATATTTTTCCTCTCTAAGAAGCCCGTGCATGTGGTGTACTCAAGGATGCCTAATTTCTCATCTATCTCATTTTTAGATCTAGATCTGCAATCCCAAACATACATGTGCAACATACAAGCATTGAAATACCAAGGTAACAAAACCATACCTCTATAGTCGGATCTGCAATCTGACCAACATGCTTGTGCCTCTAAGAACCAAGGACACCTCAAAAACAAGACACATTCCATGCATCTCTCAATTTCTTCAGATCTGTGATTTTTTGTTTAAAACCAAGTTGCTGTAAACCCACGGTCACCCTATAACCGACCATGGTCACCGTGCCATGACACCGGCCGATTGCCACTTAACCGATGTCGGTCACTGTATTCTCCATAGCAACCTCACATTTATAGCTTCCACTTGAGATTTAAATCTCTTCCTGCAATTTTCACATCGACAAAACAAACCTGCTCTCATACACCTATTAGTAAAACACTAACAATATACTGAAGCAAAACTTTGCTTTGAAATAACCAAGATCTGATACCAGTTGTTGGGAATATGAAATATGAGAATAGTGCTATGATTCAATAACATACTGAATCAAGTAAATACAGATTTGAACAATTCCCCAAAATCTACAACAGTGGAAGTGTAAACTAGATAAATCTAAATAAAAACAAAGTACACACACATAACACAACATGTACCATGGTTTACCCAATATGGGCTATGTCCACCAAAGATAGAGATCTCATATATATAATTAATAGGAGTACAAATCAACTCTTCCCACAAGAGAATAATGCATCTCTCTAAGAGTATCTCCTCTTCCAGATCTTTAAACAGATCTCCATGAGTGCACAACAACTGTGCCTCCAAAACACCACCAATAGATCTCACATAACCATGAACTATTGCATCTTTGAACTGCAACCAATCTCTCGGATGTATCTACAACAAGACCTCTCACATGGGTCTACCAATGTGCAATCATGCTTTGCATCTGCAAGCCATTACAATGCACCAAGAAGTAAGTCTTTCTCTCCATCATTGCATCAACTCTTCTTCATCCTGTAAACATGAAGACAATATCCTCTAACCTAAATATCTACATGTACATGGATCAACAATACAACATGATCTCGTGTGGATCTATGAATACAAGATCTCTACACAATCAACAATACAACATGATCTCGTGGATCTATATCTATATCAACAAGGAAGAAACTCTATGTGCTTTGCATACCATGCAAGCCATTACAATGAGACTAAACAATATAAAGGAAATATAGTAGATGACATTACACTCTTCTTACCATTCATATGTACTGCTTTTTTCCTTGTCCAACTTCTCTCCATGTAAGCTCTGTTTTCATGTAACCATATTTTTCTCTTCTTCTTCATCCTCTCAATATAGGAGAATCAATGATCTAACTCAATCCTTCTCTTCATTAACCTTCTAACCCTAAATTTCATGCTTATATATGCATATACAAACTTAGGTCAACTTAGATATGCATTTACAACCTTTAGATTCACTTTATAACTAAAGTTAGATCTAATTCCCATGAGTTAAATATAAACTTCCACGCATAGGAAACCGATGTTGGTTCCCTGACCGATGGTGGTTCATCTGGCGGCCCGATGGTGGTTAAGCAACCGACACCTTTGTTCTTGTGTAAACTAACCACCTGTAATGCCTACTCATTGTGAAGTAATCTAGCTCCATAACCCAACATGAATTTCTTTTTTATTTAGTAATAACTCACCTTTCGTTTAGATACATTTTTCCTTATACATCCTTTTATGATTGTTCACATGTACAAAATCGAGTATTACCTTACAAACCCAAGTTCTCTAGACACTATAATACTTTACTATTTTTATAAGTTCTGAATACTATCTTTTACAAAATTAGATATGTATTTATCGATTTAACTTGAATTATGTATTATTTCAATGTGTTGTGGTTAATTTATACATTTGTTTATGTAAAACTACTTTCCACATCTATATTTTGGTGAACATACACTTATATTTGAATGCCTAGATTTGGATCACCTTGCAGATGTGTTATATTGATATAATATAATATCCCAATTCAATGCTACTTTAATAAAATGGGCTTACGTTGCTACCATTGAAAATGTGAGTGACAAACATAGGTTCGTTCTTTTCTTTGCATAAAGTGGGCTAAACTTCAAGATGTAAATCTAAATATGCATGCAAACACTTAGTAAAATGTTAGTTATTTTTAGTGGTTAACAGATTTGTCTTGGTTAGATCCTTAACCTTTTAAGGTGATAAAAGACATTCTATCACAGTAAATTAATAAAAATAAAAATAAAAATAATATACTTGACTCGGTCACAAACTAGTTCTGACCATAGTTGATCAAAATTGCCTGAGAGTCATAATCCATTCACAAGGGTGACTAACACATTTGTGCTTTAGCCAAAATAACGATGCTAAAAATAACAACAATCATTTGTGATCTGCCTTTGCCTCTCAACAACCCACAATATTGAAATATGAGAGCAAGCAATCAAAAACTAAGATATGGGCTCAAGTGCACAAATAGTCAATGGTTTGGAATGAGGGGACGAGTGTTATTTTATAGTTTTTGAGTGCATAGATGCTTGTGACACATAGGGGTGCAATGTACATAGAGGGTGAGATGATAAACATATATTGGGTAGGTGGAGTAGATGCAATTAAATGTAAGGATTAGTAAA
>CM031240.1:979853860-979986445 GCA_018340775.1 Taxus wallichiana var. yunnanensis
GTGAATGTATTCAAGGCGTGTTTATTCGACGAAGGACCAAAAGGGGACTAAGTGACCTAATTTTTGGCAAGTCTACGCCACTATTCTATTATGTGTTCATATCTTATAAGTCTATCGAGATTCATAACTTCATCATCAATCAAGTCAAAGGAGAATATCAATGTAAAAATTAAATCTTATAAAAATTATAAAGCCAACGCTTGATTTTCTCCCTTTTGAGCCTTCAATCATTACAATATCCAAACAATAATACCAATTTCCATCTTCTAATATGTTTTCAAACACCATGTTCTCTCTAGGAGCACTCATCCCCTTACAAACTAAAGAATCAAATGAAAACTCAAAGTATCCATAGTCATTCAAATATTGGATCATCACTCACATCAAAATCAACTTCCTCCTATCGACACTATTGACAACCATCCAAATGATCTATGGTCTTCTCAAATATTTGACTATCTTATAGTAATCTAAAATACCCTTTGATCTATCATGAAATACTAAACGATCATTTCTTCAACGTGTCATTCATTATGTCATCATAGGTGGTATCTTTTACAAACATGGATTTGATGGCCTTCTATTAAGGTGTCTTAAGTCTCATGAATTTATCAAAGAAATCGAAGAAGTTCTATGATTTGGTTATTATGTGGTGGATATTTTAGCCGTAATCGTTGCCCGCTAAACGTGTCTTAATACCCGCTTATTACTGGCCCATTATTAATCAAGATTATCAGACATATGTTAAAAAGAGCATCAAATTTCAATTACATTCAAACCTCATCCATGTTCCAAGTCGCCTTATAACCCACTCAGCTGACCTATGGCCTTTCGCAATGGGGGTTAGACCTCATTGCCATACTTATCAATCCAAAATCATCCCAACAACATCATTCAATCATAATAGCCACTAAATATTTTATGAAATAAATTTAGGTCATTCCCTCAACTTTAACTAGATCACACCCAATCATTAATTTCTTAACTATCAATACATCATATGTCGCCTAATGTCCCTCATAACCTTTGGCCAAGGTTTATAATGGAAAATCCTTCAAGAACAAGGATGTTAAGAAACTGCTGGTGGGATGCCTTCAACATAAAAAAATTGTTTTATCACCATATTATCCCCAGGAAAATGGATATAGAATAATCCATAATAAAACACTTACTAAAGTCCTCATAGAGAACAAGAGATCTCAAGCTGTAGAATCGGCATCTCCAAATCTCGCTTTTCTCCGCTTATCAAACTAGCATTCATAGTCTTACAGCAGTGTTATGCCCTTTTCATTAGTATAAAGCTCAAAGGAAGTATTACCCTTGAAGTTAAAATTCCATCATTCAGTGTAATCATGGTCCAAAGACTTTATCCCCAATGAAGAAGATCGAGCAAGAACACCTTGCACAATTAGAATTATTAGATGAAATATTTTCAATAGCCCTTAAATAAAATCATGTTTGTCAAGAACACATCAAATGCGCATATAATAAGCATGTAAAATAATGTGACTTCGAAAATTGGTGATATTTTTCTCAAATAAAATCAAAATATCACTACTTTATAATGGATTAAACATGGAAAAGTTTCCCTAATCTGTGATCGGGTCCATACGCTCATTACTCACAGCATGGGTCGGGAGTATATCGCTTTATCCTCCTTAATGGTGAACTTGAAAAGGAACCTTTTAATGCCTTGTACTTACAGCCTTTCTAATGTTAAATTTTTATCATCATGACAATAGTTATATCTAAGACCTTATTCCACCATTAACTGTAGCCATCTTATCATTGTAATGATTTGAAAGCATGTGGTTTTCCATAACTATCCTCATAAGCCTTAAAGACGAGCACCACGACTGCTCATCGCATATTTCACTTGGACAATTTCCTCTTTTGCAGGAACTTGACAATCATTACATCCATCTAATCTTATACCAACCAAAATCATGTCACAGGCGTATGATGTGTATGTCATGCACACATTTTTCCTCCTTGAAATTGTTTCGTAGGGTTTTCCCTTAGCTCAAAGTAAATTCAAAAGTATCTATGGATGCTCTTTATAAAAGTCAAAATAATATACTAATCCCTGAAGGATAGCTATTCAAAAAATCAAAATCATATTATCAAAAGAAAAGTAGATTGATCCTCTAAAATGACTACAAGTCAAAATCACTGAATTGGTCCCTCAAAGGATGGCTATCTGTAAAAATCAAAATTCAAAAGTCAAAATTGTAGACCATTCCTCGAAGGATGGCTACCTATGTAAAAATGATTCCCGCATCGATCAACCTTCAAAATTCAAAATATAAAAATCATCCTAGGAAATATTCCCGCATTGATCTTCTTTCCCATCAAAGAAAACTTCGCATCGATCATTGCAGCATCAAAATCAAAATATGTAGTTAGGAATTTCTATACGAAATCACATGAAAAAGGAGAACACTCTTTTCCACATTTCTATAGATGTCAAACCCCTTTCATGTCCTAGGAAGGTACATCTAATTATTTCATCTCTATAGGTGAGGTACCATATGTCACTACCCACCGATAAGCTTGTGTTATCATTATTAAAGGCTAAAAGTGTAGGTGCTTTCACATTTTCTACACCCACCGCATATGTATCAAATCCATATCAAAAGAAATCATTCCATTTTTACTCCTATATTTTTGATACATTTTGATAAATTTTGATCACATCAATCATCATACATCATTTAAATCATATTAAAACTTTCTATATTCAAATCCCATAAACATCAATTAGAATAAAATTTACGCATACATCAACACATAAATTTATAGCCAAATAATAATCACATCATTATATATATATATAATCAATGTCTCATAAGTACATCATTAAGGGGTCCCCTCACCCCATATATCACAAACTATATATCAAAGACTTCATAAAGAGATGCATATATATCAAGTCCAAACATAAACACATATAATCAACTAGGCAAGAACCTGGACACCTCCAAGAAACTCGCTAGCTCAAACAATACTACCATCACCTCCCTTCACACCTCCATCACCACCAGCTCCTCCATCATGACCTCGAGGTGGCTGGCCCACACTCCCTACACTAGCACTAGGATTTGCTTCTCACCGTGCCAAATGATCACTATAAAGAACCGCATTGGGAAAGTTTTGTATCACCATATCTTCATAGTAAGCCAACTCTTCCTCAAAGACTAATAATGGGCATAGCTAATCATGCCCATGGCACCTATCTAAATGCTAGCATATGCATGTGTCACTAACTCGCACCTAATATCGAAGATCCCTCAGAATGACACCAAATCCCCTTTTAGGCAGTATCTTGCAGTTGTCTATATCAATCTCGATCACTAATGGCATGTGCTAGTTATGCTCTAAGACCATCAAGCTTAATAATAACATTATCCCTCTCACCAATCAAAGTATTCTAACTCCAATGAGATCATCTCTCCCCGCAAAACCCCATACAAAGCATCAAAAACATAAAAAAATAAAGATACATATGAAGGGTTCAAACTGTCCTCAGCAACCACAATAGTGGACTTACTAACTCGAAAGCATTGTATCATATCTCTGTGACTCCAATGTAGTTATGTGTGTGTGGAATTATACCCTAGGTTCTCTCAGGTATGTCGTACTTTTGTGAGTAGCGATAAATAACTAGATGTAGAATATAAATAATGTGTGCATGGAATAGAATAAACTCCTCTCTTAAGAAGTGTGATGCGAGTAAAACCAGCCTTGGTCCTCAGTAGATGGAGTTATATGGATGCAAATGGAGCAATAGAAACCTTGATGAATGCATCCTTAGGTGGTGATAATAAGTTCTTAGTGCTTTGTCCCTTATTATGGTCACATAAATTTATATTTATATGGTTTTCTTTCTTGAATTTTGTAATTAACCCCGAAAATGCTCGATTCAAAAGTTAGGAAATAAGGGATAAAATATGTGGAATAATCCTCAAATAATCACAACTAATATGCATAAAATATTACAAATCTAAAATAAAAGTGCAGTAATAAAATAACAAAACACAAATAGACAATATATAACATGGTTCACTCAATTTGGGCTACATCCACCAAGAATCACTTGCTCAAATTTAATTACAAGCCACCACTCTCTCAATATAATACCCAGATCTCGCTTTGGAGTTATGCTCAACAAACTCTACAAAATTCACCCCAAATTCAAAACACATCTACAATACTACATTAACCCTACCGTATGCACAAAACCACATACAGACAGCAATCGCTTAAGCAGCTTTTACAAAACCATGGGTATCAAAACCATGGGCCAAAACTGTCCCATAAACCTATGGGTCAAAATCCCACCCATATGAGAAAAGAATGTTTCCCAATATATCAGGCACATTTTAAGGCCAAATTTTGTTCTCCCGAACCCGACAATACAACCGTGGAAAGTGTACAAGACTTTAGTGTACAGACTTCTTCAACACTTTCTCACATGAAAATAGGCTCCACAACCTAACACCAAAATATAAGAAGATGAAATGGATAGAAAGTTCCCAAAAAGTGAGAGGAAAGTGTGAAGAGGATCAGGGTGCCTCAAGATAAAAATAGGGAAAACGCGTATATAAAATTACAGAATTTCGGGAAAGTACGAGTGTAAGATCAAAATTAGTAACAAAAAACAATGCAAGATGGCCAAAGACATGGGTTAATTAGTACTCTTTTTCACTTAAGAACCATATGAATAGTAATATGAGACCGGAACTAAATAACTACCAAAATTGCATGATTTTGTGTCTACACACACTTACTTATATATAAAAAAAATTCACCTATGATGGTTGTTACATCTATGATACTTAAGGTATTGGGAGACACTCATATCCCCTACATAATGTCACCATGACTATGGCTTTCAAATATATTTCTTGGCACAACTCTTTATGCACTTCTAACAATCATGTGCTTACTGATTCCAATGTTACATCACTTACTACAACCTCCTCGCCACAAGCAAGAACACAACGTGTTGATCTCGATTCTTGATGTTCTTAAATCAATCACTTTCTAAAATTTTATACATGAATCATTTACTATGGATACACCTCATCTTGTTACATCCATAGGGGAAATCAATTCCCCTCTTTCCACATTTATGTCTATGGTCATAAGGGCTAGTTCATACAACTTTAATGCTTCCAATCTTTCCAAATTACACTCATTACTTATGATGATTCTTATCTCTCTCTCTCTCTCTCTCTCTCTCTCTCTCTCTCTCTCTCTCCATTATTTACAGCTTTGATATTGATGAGCCTCATAGCACTATATATGTTACAAATATTTTAAATCTCACATCGATCCTTATGTTTGTACTTAGTTTTTCCTTTACTACCAACAAGCCTAATGTTCCACCTATTCTAGCTTCTCCTACTAGACACACTCTTATTGTTTATGTGCTTCATACTCATGAATTTTGGATCTTGGACTCCATACGGTTATCCCCTCATTTTTTTCGACACCCTTCTACAATAGCTCATCGACATATCACCATGGCATTCACACTTGGGGGCATACTATCCTCCCCCTTTTTTGCTACCCAATGACGTACTCTTATTCTAGGTTCATACACAACTGTTGAGGGTGCACTTACCTACATGGACCTCACCTTATACACATACACTTGGGAAACCTTTCTCTCGTCTCATAGTTGTTCTATCTCGTACTCATATATTTGCAAAAAAATCAATAATATTAACTCTAGATCTTGATTGGATGTATCCTTTCTTGCTCATATTATTCTATGTTGCACATTGCTTATCATGTTACTTAGATTCATAATATGCTCTATCATTTTTCCATACACATATGCACATTCACATTATAATTTTGAGGTGAAGTTATATCACTTACAAGTTTCTACATGATGTATGATGTTTGGTATGGTTCTTCACTAGTCCCACTAATGCTCCTAGGGAATATACCTTTCCTATTCCTCTATATTTAGGTTCTATCATTACAATATCTAATACTTTCATTTCTATTTTCCATTGTATAAATTATGGAGTACTATGACTATCAATTTTCTAACATGCTAATGAGTGCTTCATGTGTAGTATTTTTTTCAGAGGCCCACTTCCAACCATGGTTATCTTATTTACTTGTATCTTGTTTATGCTTATGTATTGAGTTTCATTGTTTACATGTTATTCCCGTGCTTGATCGCATGTCTTTGTTTATATGGCCTCGAGGATTTGAGTGTCTTCGACACATCTTGAGTGGTGTCCATGAATTCAACCAGCTACACATTGATATATTTTCATATTACTATGTGTTTTGACTTGTTTCTATTGCATCTATCCATGCTTGTTTGTGACTAACACTTTATGGTTAGCCTTTCACATTATTTTTCATGCACCATGGTTTACCACTTGCACGTTCCCTATTCCCTCAGAATAGCTCTATTTCAGATGTGTAAATATTTTTTTATCTTTCCTCATTTGGATCATGCTCACCTTGGTTCACTCACACACCCCAAACAAGAGGGGGAAATCATCGAGTGAATGTTTCACCCTCTTAATAGTTTAGAGACTAGACAGATAATGATACTTGAAAAAATTAGGATAAAAATATATAAGAAACATGTTCAGAACTAGAATTGGTCCAAAATCGGTGCAAGTTGACATAATTTCAAAAAAATAGATAGAACGGTGGGTGTTATTGTCCCACCATGTGCCATTCCTATCTTAGGGGCAAAAATAGGTACAGGATAGGATCAATAGATTTCGAGTGACAATATTTTATAATTTTCAATAACGCATACTTAGTTATGAGTTGGTATCTAAAACAACAAGAACAAAATTAGTGGCAAGTTACACACTTTGAGTAAGGGAACTAATTACTTTGTTTTCTGGGATCATATGTGACCAGTTTCTATTGGGTTCATGGACTATATACAATGGAACTTATCTATGGGGAAGCATTAATAAAGCTTGAATGGAAAATCCTATAGCTATCCCAATACTCTTCCCTTGGTGATATGACACCTAAATCCTCAATTTAGCAACAAGATGCCTAAATCCTCAGTTTAGCATCAAGATGCCTAAATTATTAGTTTAGCATTAGATGCCTAAATTATTAGTTTAGCAATAGGATGCTCAAATCCTCAATTTGGCGACAGGACACCTAAATCCTCAGTATTATTCCAACCATCTCCAAGGAAAAAAAAAAAAAAATATACAGAACAATTCTATCTCTTTTCTCATGGCACACAAGTGTACTCTATCCTTGATTCACTTGTTTTTCAATAAGCATTTCTATTTTCACATTTACTAAGTTAAATTTCAATTTCATTTATCATGAGCATTGACTACACTTATTTTCTTTTGCAGGTTTGACCTTACTCGATAAAAGGGAAATGCACAAATGGAACAAGGAACAATCACAAAGAACAAGGCATTCCTGAAAAAGGAAATATTCAAGGAACAAATGCAAATATCATTTATACTATGCACGCAAGGTCACCCCAATAATCCTTATTCTCTTCTAGATTCCATGATACACATTCTACAATCTCCATTTGGCATGATATCAAACACAATCCTCATTTGGCACACTATTAGTTATAACTCCCTTCGGCTCTCCACAAGGTACACTCTTCTTATCTACTTTATGCTATCAAATATTCATTCACCAACATAAAATGGGAGGAAATTTAGTCATGAAAAAATGCATGAATTTACTACTTACATCACACTTCTAAGTATGTTATTATATGCATGACTCCTAAGTAAGAAAAATATACATTAACAACATTTTTTCCCTTTTACATTGCTTTATACCTTTTGATACTCTTGACAATTTTTTCTCAAATGATCACTTTTATTTTTTCCATCGACAACATATGACCTAGCTCTATATTTTCTATTATATCCTCAACATCTTAGACAAGATATTCACCCATTAATAGGACAGGAGCGCCTAGTGCTATTATCCCCATTGGGAGCTTATGTCCTTTTCCCTCTCTTTTTCAAGTTTGAATTACCACATCATTTATTATCTTTTTAAATTACTACCCATCACTTTGGGTCCGCCTTTTTGGTTTTTAATGAAAAATTCAAACAAGGGAAACATATATATACATTACTTACTCACTATTATCAGGGGTTGGGCAACTTGGGATATTACTTACTATCTACTACTTGGGAAAAGAGCAACATTCAAGGACTACATTTGAGCTATATTATTCATTGCATAGGAGGGGATATTTCTGAATTCCATCTCACACATTCATCTTAGGGGAAAATAATTGAGCCCACTATCTTGGTGTGACCGACAAAAGGGAAAACTAGCTTCGAGGGACACAATTCAATCACACACACACACACACACACACACACACACACACACACACACACACACACACACACACACACACACACACTATAACTACATATATTTTGAAATGTAGTGCAGTTCTCGGTGAAAATCACATTGGGTGACCATAGAGGTTCATGTGTGACAATAAAACCCTATGAAAAGTGGATGTGATAGAGAGTGAAAGGAAGGAGACAAGTTTAGACCCTAAAAAGATCAAAAGCAAAGTTATTGTGAGGATACTAGCACCTAGGCTTCGAGACATGCACCTCGTCGGTCCCGTCCCCTCATCCGGGAGATCTTGTTTGAAGAGTTTCCAGATCCTGGGCCAAAAGCTTGTTTCCCAACCCAAAATCAATCTAGATCTTTAAATACAAGCTAAGTCATTCTTATCTCACTATTGTACACACTTGTTTGTTTTTTACATGATAGATCTTGCTTGTTGTTGATATACTAATTTGATTTCAGTCCTTTGATTAAGATTTAAATTTATTTAAATCACACTCATATAAACCTCCATAGAGGAAGGGAGAGATACAAGCTTAACTCAAACGACCTTTCAAGGACAATCCGCGCTTTTATGGGAAAACTCGGGATCAACACTTAGGAAGAACATGTGGGTTCAGTAGGGTTGATATCCATATAGAAAAATTAGAAATGCTAAAAATAGAGTCCAAAGATAACCAAACCTTAAGGGTTGGGGAAATGTCATATTCAATCAATAAAATGGTTCACCAAATGATTTAACTCTAAATTTAACATGGTGGACTAATACCTAATTATTTAGTATTATAATTTAAAATGCTATGTACATTCAAGGTTATCAAATTAGTTTAAGCATTCATATATAGATATGAGCATACTCGTAAATTAGAAAGAATGTTTTAATTAATTTAGCAATGCCAAATATAGTAAAACATAAGGGGGCTACTTATCTTTCTTATACTTTATTGATTAATCTAGATTTGAAATTGGGTCAAATATGGCTATTATACCTAGCTAGAGATACTTCGTATCTAAAACTAGGTGCTAAAACCCTCAAAGAAACTAGTGTCAAAATTGAATACTAAAGTAGAAAAGTAGTGTCTAGTTGACATTAGCTTCATGCATTGTTTCTATGTTTCTATGTTAATCTAGGTTGTTTCATCTTCATTTTTAATTCCTCGTGTACTTTCAAATAGGTGTTAGGTAGTGATTAAATGAGCGTGTTTAACTTACTTTTATACCTTTTCATAGGATATGATTTCATATTAAGGTTGATCAGAGGTGGAATAAAGATAAACATAAGAAAATCTTACCACTAGCCCATAAAGGATAGAAACATAGATTATGGATATAACCATATAACAGCTTATGTCCACTTTGTATGTTAGTTTCACGGTGTAATATGAAGGAGTCCGATAGATGATACATGATGTATATGAGTATCGAGAGCAATATCAGAGGGTGTTTACAATAGAGTTAGAAATTAGGAAGTATTGCAAGACTTAAGAGAGACTAGGATATTACATTTAAGATATGTTGGCGTGTGTAAGCCATGACTAAGGGGTACAAGCCAAATTAATACTATTAAGTTCTTCGTTATCGATTTAGGTATCTATAGTAGGTTGAAATATGAACTTGAATGTGTACCTAGTCCTCTTAGCAATGTTGCCTTGAAAATTGGATTTTATTAGAGAATGTTCTTAAGAGCATAAAGTTCACTACCAACATGTACTAGAAATGGGAATTTTTCCTGTTAAAGTGTCAACTAACTAAAATTTAGGTTTTTTTTTGTTTCTTCACTTTCTTATGCTCTTCATTTCCATATCCTTAATTTGTGTGCCATAAATGTGTATTCCTAAGTTGAATGTTGTTGACCTGCAGAGTGTCAAGGCAACAAATTGGGGGCTCGCGCCAAGGTTTGGGTGGATAAAGTGTCCACTAACTAACATTGTAACAATCAGACCATGTGTAATAGAACCTTGAAATCATGAGGAACCTTCGAATATCACTATTTGCTTCTAATGTATCAAGAATACACTCAATGCTAGTTATGTAATCCATGATCAAATGAAGTACAACATTTATTTATTAAAGGTGATTTTTAGTTGGAATTTAACAATATTGGCACACATGCTAATTTCTAATGACTAGAAACATGAAAGGTAGAAAAGGTTAGTTGGGTCTATCTAACTTCGAGACAATAAAAACCAAGGTACTAAAACCTTACAAGTGTTTTTGATAGGGTATTGGGACCGTATAACACAACCCTAACAACATGATCAAAGGTACACAAAACAAAAATGAAGATGCTCTTAAAGAGTCGAGAAAGGGTTCTAAGCTTAAGAAGTCAAAAATATATCAATATCATATGATTTGAATGAAATTAGCTAGGCATAGATAAATGTGTGAAATATACATAAATTGACGTGAAAAAAGACCACGGGCCATGCTTTAAAATCAAGACCACATATAGCCTTCAAATGATGTTGGACGACAATTTTTCAATATTACCCTTCAAATTATGTAGAACAATATTATTACTACTATATTGATAACAAATAAAACACAAAACCTCCATTTATATATATATTTTTATAAATAGTATTTACTTATATCTTTAAATATAATTTCTATATAAATTTATCTAATGAATTGCAGTCGAATTTTAATTTGTAAGTTAGAAGAGATAGTGATAGCACTCTACTATATCTTCTTTATTAATAAAAGTGTAATTTTCAACAAAAAAACTTACAACATAGATATGATGACAAATACCCTACTCACTACTAGATTTAAACTTGTAATCTCCACTTAACCCTTGAGCAAACTCAAATATAGTCCAAACGAGGGAAAATGTCAAATATTATTAAGAATCATAATCATGCTGATGTTTATTATTTTCATTTCCTAGAAAATGAAAATGCAGTGGCGCGCATCCGTTTTCAATATTTTCCCATGTTCTGAAAATATAGCGGATGGAGACTTGGGAGTTTGTTTTTCATGCAAAATGATGCGAATTTCCTATTTTTCATTGGTAACAAAATCGAACCGTTCCATAAAACAAACTGGTGCAGTGCATTTTGTCAGGAGCAATGCCAAAAGCGGAGATTCTTTTCAAACAGAGGAAAAATAAAGAACTGTGTTGATTAAAATGCCGTATAAATTTAGAAAGGAAAAGCCCAAAATACTTGAAAATGGTGTGAATACCAACAAATACTGGTACGATAATGTCTTTGAAAAAGTACAGAACGGCCAAAAATGCTGCACAAATTCAAACAAAATATTCCGTCGAACAGACTTAAAACCCGTTTTTTATTATATTTGATAGAAAAATGCACTCCCTGTCTATTTCATATTACTTATTAGGTAGGTATGTTCATTGGTTTTTTTTTTTTTTTCGGTTAAAGTACAGAAGTAATGGACACGCCGAAGAAGGAACACCAGGGAAATTTGAAAATAACTCTCAACTCTATCACTCCACTCAGTGAGTGAAAGATACATTCCAAGTACTTTTGAGACATAAGGGACATTCACTCGTGACACACAACCAATCAAAAATTATTTCAGTTTAAAAATTAAATTTTCAACATTATTTAGAGCTTCAAAAGGAAAATATGTAGTACGTATTCATCGGTCCAAGAATTTAGATAAACAAAACAATAATATTTAAATCAAATTGTTTGTAGAAGCCATCAACTTTAACATTATGACCCAGTATTTTATAAAAGCATTTTATTTCAATAAAGACATTTATTTATAAAGGAAAATATCAATAAGACAATTCTATTTTGGGAACTATAGAAAATTATAGTGTATATTAATGTGAAAACCTGAAGTCTAAATGTTATACCCAAATCAAGATGAATATGAGTTCAATAATAACAAGGATAAGGGTAGGTAGCCGCTACTAGTGAATTTCTCATCCACAATTAAAAGTATACAACTCTTTGTTGATGGCCAATAGTGTCATCGGTTGGTATTTGAAGTGCCACCACCCTTTGGCTAACCCGACAAGAACCCAAATTCATCTACTCGCAAATAGGAAAGCTTGGATATTTCTAAATCCTCAAGCTTTCGCATACATTTTGGCTATGAAATACATAGCCAAAATACATATGCACAAAATGGAAGTAAAAACAACAAATTAATAAAAAGGAATGAACTTGTGTATGGGAATGAAACTAAAACATGATACTTACTCAACCCATCATCTTAGTGTTCCAACAAAAATTGATGGAGGATTAGTGAGACTCATCAAGAGCGCCGTTGGAGTGTCGCATCGGGTAGTTTTTCGATGTATCTCGTGGCTAAAACAAGATGTGTGTGTGTGTGTGCGGCTTTAATCGCATTTATCAGATGCATCGCTATTAGACCGACAATCTCATCCTAGCCCTTAATTATATGTTCTATTTTATTATTTACAACAAAAAAACATGAAGGAAATAAAGGAAGCACTCGAAAAGTGTCAGTTGGTGAGGGTAAGAGGAGAAGCGAGATGGAACAACCCTTAACAAGTCTTTATGGTGTAGACACGAAATTATGCACTTAGTACTATTACATTACGCCTAAGTATGTCATTATATGCATGATTCCTAAGCAAGAAAACTAGACATTGACAACACTTATTTTGCTTTACATTGACATTGTTTTATCTTTCCATGCTTTCATCCTCTACTTTTCTAGAATTATCCCTTTTCTTTTGGACATCACACAATGTATTACTTAGCTCAGTACTTCTTGTTTTATCTTTGGAGCTCTCCATACATTAGCGGCTAATAAGGGACATAAGTGCCCAAGTGACACATTGTCCCCTTTGGTGCTTTTGTCTTTTCCCTTGCTTTCTTATGTTTAAAAGGACCCATCACTTGCTTATCTTTTCCAAGTTTGTATTGATCACTTTGGGTCAGATTTTAGAGTTGTTAATGACGAAATTCAAGCAAAGGAATCATATATAAACATGACCTACTAATTATTCTAGTAAGCAAGAAGAGGCAATTGGAGTTATTACTTTCTATCTACTACTTAGACAAAAGGAACAACTGAGGATCGCATTTGAGCTACATTATTCATTGCACATGAAGGGAAATTTCTGAATTCCATCTCACACATGGTCCTGGATAAAGTAGTTGTTTCTCTTGTTATCTTGGTACAACTTGCACAAGGTAAACCTAGCTTCAAGCGATACGATTCTATCACACACACACCAAAAATACATTAATTTTGAAATGTAGTGTAGCGCTCGGTGACAATCACATTGGGGTGACCACTAAGGTCAGTCCTGATCAAGCATATGCATATTTTATTATATATAATGTATGTTTTGAGCCTTCAGTGTAAGTACTTAGGTTTTGTTGTGTAGTACAAGCAACATGAGGAAACCCAATAAAGAAAAATGAAAGTGAACACTATCATACCTTGAGAGAACTAGATATGCACTCGCTACTGTGACACTAGCACCCATTTCTGACACTAGCACCCAACGGTGATTCTATCCTTTTTGGGCACTTCTATCCATCACACATGTAGATCATTGTCTTCCAAATGAAACATGCACACCGTCAGATTGAGCTTGTTCCACCATCATTCATGCCTGGATTCAACATAGAAAATGAGATATTAGTTAAGTCACTCTCATCCTCTTGTTGTTTTATACTTCTTTTCCATTATATGTTATATTGTGTGTTTCGATATATCTGATTATCACCAATTCTCTTATTTAAGATTTAAATTTTATTAAATATTTTTGTGAAATCGATTTCAGATACTCTTTATCATATTTATTCTTCTCCAAATCATAACGACTATAGGTTTTGAATGCTTTCTCTTTATGCCCATTACCCATAGTGGTTGTTTTGGTCCTCCACAATATATTGAGCTCCTCCCACCTACTGATTATCATCTTAAAATTATGGTTGAATCTACACACGTTGATCCTTTCCTTAATTATACTTATGTACCCTTTAACGAAATCAAAGATTTCGATAGTGAACAATCTTATGAAAAGACACTAATGTTGATCAGATCAACCCGACGCTCTCACTAATTTCCGTTCCACATTAAGTGAAAATTCCACTCATGTCCCACATTTTTAGATGTTTTATTGGTCATGTCAAGCATGCTCGTGAAAATATTTTCAATGATAGTATAATCCATACCTTAGGGCTCACCTGCTACTACCTCCCTTATATTCCACTTTCTTCCCCACCAATGTGGGGGAATTCATCATTCATATGCCTATTCCCACCACTAACACTCACTTTCCTTCCCTTTGTTTCGCATATACAACCTAGTTCCTCTTTAGGCACCCATGCCTTAGAGTCTTTGTACCATGATTTATAAGCTCAAATTCATCAATTACAACACACCTTTTCTTCTTCATCTCCCTCTCTTGATTCTTCACTTCTCCTACATAGTCCTCTTGCACCTAAGGTTTCTTCTTACCCACTTCCCCTAATTTTGTTTCACCCAAGTTTCCTCTTTTCGACGGTCATGGAGATCCACAAGAGCATCTTAGATAATTTCATGTTTGCATGTTTGGACTATGCTTGTGATGATACATTATTGACCAAGTTGTTTCCTAGGATCTTACAGGAGTATGCTTTGCGATGGTTCTATGATTTACCTCTACATTTTGTTAGATATTTCACTGCTCTAGAAAATCTATTCTTGACACATTTTTCTATGAACATTAGAACTAAAATATCATATGCACAAATGACTAAAATGAAGGGTCTAATGAGCCTCTTAGTGACTATGTTTTTTGTTATAAGAATACTCTCACTAAAATAAATAATGTCTTGGCTAATTCTGAATTTCAATATCTATTTATCCAAATTATCTTACCTCCTTTACAATAATGTGTTCTCATTGATTCTTTTTTCTTTTTGATCATTTATGTCGTACTCTTAAAGAATGTGAACATAAGTTACTTTCTATGGGAAAGCTTAAATATGGTTATAATACTTCCTATCAATCTAGTAACAAATTCCAAAGTAAATATACGTTTAAGAGAAAGTTTAATGAGCCTAAGCCTACTATTAATGTTATCTCTCAACCAACAGAGCTCCAAATAGAACCTACACAATGCATTTTACTAGGTTTCCATATCCACCTTATATCTTATTGCCTAAGCTCATCGAAATCAATCTAATTTATCTTCCACCCCCTCTTGACCTAGATCCTAATCATCCTCATGGAAAGAGTGTTGATGAGAACACACATTATGATTATCATAGATGTAATGGGCATTCCATTGGTTGATTTTTTAAGATTAGACATATGATTCAAGACTTGGTTGATAATAATGAACTTGAATTACCTGAACCTACTATTTCTAAATCTATAAATGACAATGGTAAACTTAAGATTTTCAATGATCCATTACCCAAATAGACAAAACTAAATATTCCTCTAATCATGTTCATCATGCAGTTCCACATCCATCATCTTATGATCATCCTCTTGTGTTTCTTGTTGGTACTACTGATATTCCCCTTCGTTATTACTTTAACTTATGCATATTTTCATGCTTCTTTTCATCGCTCGATGCTTATGTTGTACTCATGTTGTTAACATTTTCATGGTGCATCCTAATTTCAAATGTAATATATGTTCATTATATTTTCTATGAGCTATTCAATTCACATTATCCCATGTGACACTTGGATAACCTAATTCATATGGGCATGGGGCTCTCCCAATCATTGTTGAGCCTCTTATTATCTCTATAAATTTATCTATCGATCGTAGGTTACACATTATGACATGATCTTAGGACTTCATTGGATTAAGGTTGTTGAATCACTTCATCCCTAGTTCATTTATGTCTCAATTCCTTACATGAGCATCATGTTATCACTATTTCGAGGCATTCCACCACATACTTTATCTATGTCCCCTATCACCTGCCACGCCTTTCATTGTTACTACCATTAGTACACCCACATATACACCTCTTGATGATGGTCCCATGGCTTTGACATACAATATTATGACATCTAAAGCTCCTACCACTCCTCATGATATTTCCACCTCTTCACCTAGATATATGTCACATGATTTCTACTTCTATACCAGGACATATTTATTGGTCCCATAGCCCACATCATAGGAATAGGTCCCCACATATGATACATGTTTTACATGGTACCGTAGACACCCTAAAAATATTACATTATGCATTTTAAAATTTTGAAATCATCCCGTAATTAGTTCACAAAGATACATTATGAGCATTTTCAACCACTTTTTCTATATTCCACTATTTTACGACCTTTAATGACATTCTAGGACTTTGTCCCACAACTTTCCTAATAATTCCTATCACTCACACATGGTATCGAATTATTAAATATTCATTATATGGACCCTATTAAACTCATATCCCATTCTTGGGATTAATTATTTAATCCTATCAATATTATTATTAATCCCCTACCCCATTAGTTAACTTTATTATCTAATTTAATATCAAAATCATTAAAAAAATCCTACACATTATCCATTCACACCTCACCACTTATTCAATTAATTGATATTACTTCACTAGCCAATATCGGTCTAAATAAATGGTTAAGTACTAGCCATGCACGTGAGCTAGGAGTTGCGCACAAGGGAATGCGCACAAGGAGATGAAGTAGAAATAAGGGAGTGCATGGAGGTGCGAGAACCAAGGAGTAACAGGTCAACACACAAGTTTGCACACATGCAAGCAACACCGAGGACTTAGTTGATTTTCTAGACAGGCCAAAACAGGAAAGTCAAGATCAAAGAACAATTAATTTGGATTTTAGCTCCAAGTTTCAGTAGAAGCTTCTACTTAACAACATTCCAAACGATGCGAATTCCTACTACCAAGATAGTCAATGACACCTTCTTTTCCAAAGAATTCAGGTGAGAATCACCTATGCATCCTGATGTTTCATACAAGTGGGACTTCCTTTGACTCCATGGAGTAACAAGAGCCATTAGCTCATGTTAAGGTAAGTCCAAGAGCATTGGAAACCTTTATGGGCATTACATTGTTAGAAGCACTTGAATCTATTATGTAATTATTCAATCAATATCTTCCAACAAGAAGGGAGACATAGAAAGGATTAATCTTATCAGTCCTTGGTGAACTCATAACAACCATGTTCTACGATGGGGGAGTAGGTGGGGTTGGTAGCAGTCCTTTAGAACTAGGAGTCACATTGTTGGGATTTGAACTACTACCCTTGATATGTCGAAAAGCCTCTTAAATTATTCAGATAAGTTTGTAAATAATCATATTCAGAAATCTACACTTTATATTTTTTCACATGTTCAAAAGGAGTAGATACAGATAGGGGGATGAAGACACTAATTTTGAAGTTAGGATATGCTTGTAAAAGGTGGTATATGTTTGGGGAAAATAGGTTGATTTTGAAGTTACATTAGATACTCTTAAAGGGATAGCTTTTATAGAAGCATAATTAGGTTTAGGAGGAGCATTAGAAGACTTAGAATAGAAGTTGACCTCTTGCTTGCCACGGGATCAAATTTCTCCAATCTAGAATCCATGGAGGGTGGAAGTAGAGATCCTCGACTGATTATTTTATTTTGTATAGTTACCATAGGAGGATATTCAATCTTCTTCTTTTCTCAGCAATGGAGGAAGAAGCCTCTTTTTGAGACTAAGAATGAGTGAATACTGCATATGAGAAACCATATGTATCTTTAGCATCATCTTCATCGGTTCCATAATATTCATAGAATCTGATTTGTATGTCATTATCTACTTCTTCAATCTATAAGAAATCATTGTCTTCACTTTCTTGTTAAAGTCCTTCTTCTTCTTGAGTTCTATAAATTTCATTAACAAGTGGAGCCTCCAAGGAAAGCCTTCGGGGTGCTTTTGCGATCTGATTTCTATTATGAATTTGATGGAGTGTTCCTTGTGAAACTTCCCTCTTAAAAATTGTTGATTCGCTTTCCAATTGCAACAATGGGTCAGTTCTCTCATCTTTGGGGTGTTATTCCTTATCCTTCCTTGAATGATTCTTGATCTTTCTTGATAGGATGAGGTCATCTTCTACTTCAATGGAAATTTATTGAGCTTGTGCAAGATCCATAGGAAAATATCTTTGAAGGATGAATCCTACCTCAGAAATTGAGCATTGATGAAGAATATTTTCGCGTTGTCATCAAAGGGAAAATCTTCAAAGGGTATCCTCATTATAACGAGATATAAAATACCTCATAGTCTCATTGGGCCCCTTTTTCATTTTAACTAGTTGTACTAGGATGTCTTGAAAATCTTCAGTGGATTTTAACCTTTCTTCAAAATTGGTTTTGATGTCATCCCAACTAGTGATGGATCTAGTGGTAGGAGATAAAACCACTCTGTTGCCTTATCTTGTAGAGATTCTATGAACAACCTCACCGACACATCTTCATGTTCTACTCCCAATACACCACATGCCGTGATGATGACCTTATGATATTTTCATGTCATATCCTCCGAATTTGGGAAAATCTTTCTAGATCCCCTGGTAATTCATGGATAGGTTGAGGAAGGGCGAGTGGGAAAATGTTTTTGTCCTGTGACACAATTTGTGGAGGTGTATCTTCTTCATCCACCATTATTACTTCTACCTCTATAAATTATTCTCGCAATCCTTCTTCGGGTTATTGTTCAAGTGTACCACTTGAAGAATCAAATGGAGATGATGCTTGAGAGAAGTGGTATGGATTGTCTCTAATTTTTTCTTTCTGATTTTGCAAAGCCTCGAAAGAGGGATAAAAAATTCCCCTCAACCTATTTATCCCGGTATATCTTCCTTCATCCAAATTTGGGAAAATATTACAATGAGAATATGAAAGGAAACTATGGAATACAAAGGGTCACTTACAGGGGACCAACAATGGGTTTTTTAGTAATGGATTTCAATCAATTATTTTTTGTTTTTTCAATTTTTGTTTTTTTGGATTTTTTGATATCTTATTTTTTGGATTTTATGGTTTGTATATTGGGTGCAGATATGTTAAATATACCCTACATTTGGAACCAAAAATTGTTGGTAAAATAAATTGTTGATAGGAAAAATTAGGGGTTTCTACCAATGCTCGGGATTAGGTACCTTTGTTTGAATGAGGCGTGCTCAATTTATTGAAAACATGGAAATTATATACATTATTCTATCAATTGGGGTGGTATTTCAACCGGGATCATAGAGAGGGACTTCCTACACCTATGGCAAAGTCCTTTTAGAAACTACAAGGGAGGAAAATCTTGAAGGAAATGTGTGAAGAGAATAACAAAGAGGGGGTTTTACACAATAAATAGTATAACAAAGTTTATTGTTTCAAAACCAGAACATTACCCATGAATTCAATGAGAAGAAAACCATGAGAATCACAAGGAACAAAACACAAAAGGCACAAAGTCTTAATGCATGACATTCAACAAGTACATTGCTCATGGATTATAGTTGATATGGAGAGGAAACATAAGCAAAGGAAATAGAGAAAATTTGATCACTTGTTTCTAGAGAGAGTATGGGATCTAGTAAACAAGATTAACTATCCTTTGAAATGAGGAGGTTCTCCCAATTTATATCTTTACAATCCATCTCTTCATCTACCCCCACATGACTTTTCATATTCCCATTACAAGTGACTTTTGCATAACCTTAGGAAATACAAAACAAGTCCACTTTTTATAATTTCAAAATGGACTTTTACATTGCATAAATATTTCAAGGTCTCTTTAATGAATACTACAAAAATTCATGATTGTTTACAATGAAGAATTAGAAAGGAGGTAGAGAAGAGGAGAAAGAATGAGGAGAGAAGAGAAGGAATGCTCCAAAGCATGGATCAAGATGCCTCCGCTATTAACGAAGACATTATCTGAAGAATTTGAAGATGAAAAATTTCTCCATGATGGCCCTCTACAATATTGTTATGTTCTTGACAAATAATTATCCGATGAAGACATTTTGAACACATTTCCCCCTTTTGAAGTTTCTTTGAAATATTGCACCTCTATACACTTCCTAAATACATCAAGAAGAAGACCACTGAGAACATTGGAATATGACTCCCCTCATTTAAAAATTCCCTCTAATCCTTGAGACACTATCACATCTTCATGATCAACCATTCACATGGGAGAAATTAGATGCACTTTGTTCACTCAACCATGATCTTGATTTTTCCACTACTGTAAGCACCGTGATGAGCGAAGCATGATGAAAAAATCCTTCTAAGTCCAATGTGAGGAAAGGAGAATGATACCAAGACAAATTCCATACACATTAATTTCATGCACTCCATGTGAAGTTAATTGAAATATCTTTCGGGACAAAAATAACATATTTCTAATTTTGGCACTTTATGCTCACCGCATTGGGAAATGTGGGAATTTGCTTGAAACTTGAGTGGCAAGTTTATGTGAGTTCCAAAAACATTGTAAGATGAGTGAAGGATTGAAATTTTACCACTTTTATCTCATTTAACCCATTTCCTATTTGTATAATTTTTAGCATTATTTTCTCATTTGACCATTTTTGCTAATTTTGTCAATCTTGCCAATTTTTGAGTGTCTCAATCATGGGGAATGAAATGAGGAGTATGAATGTACATTTTTCTTAGAATTACTATTTTTAGTAGGTACCCCATGGGGAATTACTAAAAATATAAATTGGTATTCTTCATATTCAAATGAAACCACTTGCAGAAGTTTACATAATTCATTTCAAGGCTTTGCTCCAATTTTCAAGAGATTTTGCTTGCCAGATTGTTGTAGATCTGAGAAAAGGTAATTTTTGTGGGAAAATTCATGTGGCTATAAAAATTAATAAGGCATGAATAAGGGCACACATATAATATTCTTAAAGGACTTCACAAAAATAACCTTCAATTCAAATCTAATGTCAATCGAAGTTCGGGAGCATGAGTTATGAGCAAAACAAGATTTGGAAGTCTAGGGCATAGGAGGTTTTTTTGTGTTTAAATTTCATGAACCAAATTTAAAAAGTGATTTAATGTATTCCAAGGAGTTTTTTTTTTTTAAGTTTTTAGTGGAGGTGAGCATGAGTGAATGCATTTATGGAGTGGGAGATGGAAGGATGAAGCACACGAAAGTTAAAGACTTATCCATTTTTTGGATTTTTGATCAACTTCCTCATGGGAACATTTTTATGTCCCAATTTTCCCTAAGGTATGTGACATTTGGTGAAAAAAAATGTGTCCTTAATATCATGCTTACAAGTGGCAAGTTGTGGTTTTCCTAGCAGAGGAGAGAGAAAAGCATGTGAAAATATCCCTGGATCGAGACTGGTCATATGAAAACCATGCATGAGTAGGGGGAAAATTTGTGTGTCCCTATTTTCCCCTCCCTTTGGGATGGATGGGACAGAAAATTTTGCCTCATCCTTATGATGAAAAGTGGCAAGTTGAGGTTTCATGAGGCAGGGGGGCTAGAAACTAGGCAAACGTGCTTGCGAGGATTCCTGTGGTAATGTGATGGGTTCAGGGGCTTAACTCGAGCATGGGTGAATTTTTGTGTCCCAATTTCCCCTTTTGGATGGTACGTAAGAGACAAAAAAGTGTGCTCTAACCTCATGTTGATATTTGTGCTCCTGAAAAAATTTCTTATTACGAGAGCATACCTTGAGAGAGACCTTGAAGATGAAGTTCCCGAATCTCCAGGAGGACTTTTTGGAACTTATTTATATTATTTTGACTCAAAACATCATTTTGAGAATAATCAGATGGGTCCCATGATCTAAGTTTTCCTGAAACACCCTCAAAATAGTTTTTTTCTCGAGACTACAAGGTGTTCCTACCAAAAATAGACTTAGGAAAAAATTTCTTAGGTCTTGTGAAAATTTTGAAAGAACCATCATTTATAGAATTGAATTATATTTCCAATTGTAGACACCTATAATTTAGTCTACATGATCTTATTACTAAGATCATACTAACTATCCTAGTCTCATGTTAATTTACTACACTGCGCTAGTAAATTACCCTTTCTAACCTCTCCTACACCCCTAAACCTTGTTAATCCCTCTCTAACCAGCTTCTATAAATTTTTTTCCCCTTTAATTAATCTTGTTTAGGTTAATTAACCCTTTTATTGACTTTTAAGAAGGATTTGACTTTTTAAACAAATATCTTACCTTTCCAAATAGCCACTTAGCTTCCTAAAATCCTGTTCACACCTCCAAATATGTTTTTCTAAAAATCAACTTTTTGAACCCTTTTTAGTCCCACATGCATCCAAAACATCATTTTCTCAAATCCAAAACTATAAATAGAGGCATACCCCTCCCACCTTTTCCTAAGAACTCTCTCTCTCTCTCTCTCTCTCTCTCTTATTTCTGATTTAAGCCATTTTAGGTCTCTTAGAGTTATTTTCATAGTTTATTTGAGCTATTTGTTTGTTATTTGCTAATCCATTTCAAAGCTTTAGGTAAATGGGAGAAGCCATTAATGGTGAGCTTCCATTCTTAAGCTTTTGAAACATCAACAATCACAAAACTGATTATTAGAGCTTTAATAGGTTCATTTATTGATAGCTTTCATGGAGTAGAGAACTAATATAGTCATGTTTAGAGGTTGATTGTTTGTTTCAAGCTTTATATATGCATGCAAATAGGTAGCTCTTGCTTATCTCTAATCTGATGGTCATTGAGTTGTTTGTTTAAAGCTTTTGGGGCCTCTTTTGTGTTCTTACCCCATTTTATAATATTTTTGCAAACTTTTCATTGCACACACAAATGGTATCATTTTTTACCTCTAAATCATTTTGGATCTATCGGAATCATCTTTCGAATCGTAGCTAATTTTTGAACTACAAACTCCTTTACCTTCAAAACCCACTTTCACTTAAATTGTCCCTAAACCTCCAAATATTCCCTAAACTTCCTTAAACCACTTTAAATATGTTATTATTTCCTTTACAACACTCTTGGATTTTTTTGAGTCTTCAACTCTTCTCTAGGGGTGCACACATGTCTCAAAAAGGATAAAAATAGTCATTTCCAAGTCAACTAAAGAATGTTTTTTTATAAGCACCGCATCGGAAGGACTTGCATGAATTTTTTTCCTTGTTTCAAACACTTGGGGAAGGTTATCACAACACACATGAGTACTTACAGGATTGGGATATGCCTAAAAAGAGGGGAAATTATTTTAGAGGAGTGCTTGGGAGGGTTTATAAGCAAAAATTGACACTAGGGTAAAGTTGTCATGTTTTCAATAGGAATTTTCCCTTACAAAAACACATGACAACACCCACTAAGATATCTCTCTTTATATCTGCGTAAGGCCCCTAATTTTTATCACACTCTCAAAACCACATTCGTGCTATTCAAATGCAAAGTGGTGACCCTCCTGTTACCTTTATCAATATCATGAAATATTTTAAACTAATTTAACAAATAAGGAATTTATAAAACCCTAATTTCATAGTCACATATGATAAATAAATGTTATAACACAAAATCGACACAAAAATTAAGCTAATGAGAATTAAAATCCTAAGTGTAATAAGGGGAATAAAAGACTTATTTGTTTTCACATTAAATCCTGAAGTGTGCTTTGGATGGAAAACTGTAAACATGAGGATTAGACTATCGCAACCGCACCTTAAAATTATGTAATTATTAGATGATCCAGACTAGGGCATCTAGAACAATACTATGGTGCCTAGGAGTTTAAGACCTTTGGTAGCACTTGTGAATATGTAATACCTCGAAAATAATTTTTGTTGTGTCGCAAAATGGTCTCTAATCCTTGTTGTTGATCACCTATGTTTCACTAGATGATCAAAGAATTCTCAGAACCTACAAAAAAAATCCTACCAAACCCAAAACTACATCAAATCCTAAAAATAAATATGCAAATGGGGAGTCAAATGAACTTAGTGATCACTCGATAGAGTGAACTTATGATTGAGTGTTGCACTACATCTGAGACTCTATGTAGTTCTTGTGCGTTTGTGTAGAAATCCTACCCTAGGTAGATCTTGTGCAAGATGTATTTGATAGTGAGCAATAGCTAGATGTAGCAATGTAAATAGATATGAGGATGGAAAATAAACTTCCCCTCCTATGCATGTATGCAAAAAATGCAGTCCCTTGTCCCTTGAGTGAGTGTTAAATGGATGCTTTGATGCTCTTATAATGACTTTGGATGTAACCTTAGGTGATGATAGTAGATGCTTAGAGCTTGGTCCTTTATTATGGTCACATATATTTATATTTATATGATTCCATTGTTTGAATTTTATAATTGACAAATAAAAGGCCAACCCATAAGAAAACAAGATGCCCAAAAAATAAAAGAGGCGCAAAAGAGGCGATTAATATACAAATAAGTCGAGGGCGCCAAAAAGTGATGAGGGCATTTGGGCATTGGCATCCTGGTTGGGCACTAGTGTCCAAAGTCAATAAAGATAAAGAAATGAAGATCAGATTGGGATGTGTTGTGTGTAAGTCCAAAGAGGAAACTAGAAAGATAGAAAAGAGGCCAAAGATAGATGAAAATTACTAGTTTTCTTGATTATGAATCATATGAATAGTAGGATGTGATTAAGACCTAGAAATTTACCCAAGTGCGTGATTTTGTGTCTATATTTTCCCCACTTTATGTTTTTGAGTGAATAATTGATAACATAAAGTAAATAAGAGATGTGTACCTAGTAAGCATGTAGATTGATGGAAAAAGTGTGCCGAGGAGATAAAAAAGCGGAGTGATATAAAATGAAGCGTGAACGCTAAGGAAGAGGAACCGACCCTAGGGGTGTAGCGTGTGAGTTTTGTACGATGTTTGTACCTAGTTTTTTTGTTATGCATTCTTGATGTGGGGTTGCTTCTTATTGTGTATTAAGGATGAACCTGCAAAATAAGAACGAAAGAGTAGTCAATGTCATGTGTTATGAAAAAATTGCAAAAAGACATGTAAAAGTATGTAAAAATGTGAAAATGTAGTGAAAGGAATGTGTGCACTGATCCTCAAAGAGTGAAAAGGATAAAATGTCCGAACCACCGTAAAGAGTGGGTTTTTAGGTGATCTCATGCCAAGAACAATTTTTTTGGGTGATCTCATGCTAAGTGCAAGTTTTTTGGGCGATCTCACGTCAAGTGCGAGTTTTTAGGAAATATCATACCATGGCAGTAAGAGTGTTGGAGAGAAATTTCTAGTGTTATTCTCCATCCCTGAATGCTTCCTGAAATTTATACACCATTGCAAATGGTGTGATCATGCTTTTTTGTGTTTGATCAAAGTAAAAAAAGAAGATAGAATGCATTATGATTGTTGGAGGATTATGAATGTGTTGTGTGTTAGTGCTCAATCCAAGCCCCTGGATTGAGTTGGTCTTTCTCCTAGACTTTCAGAATGTAACTGTTATCCCAAATTTTCACCCCTACAAATTTGGATAACTCATCAAAATGGACTTAGCCATTTTCTCTAACAAAACCACGGGAGACTAATTTCGGCTTTTACCACAGATTACATGAACTTAGTATTCTGTGGGTTATCCTAGCCCGTGAAAGAAAGGATCATTGGTCTGGTACTTAGGAGGGTTTTTATTAAACCCGTGGGAAGCAAGTTAAGGCCACAGAGAAAAGGTTAAAATTTGGAGGCTGCACTACACTTGGTGAACCCGCCAAACATCCAAAGACCCCGCCAATTTTCAAAGCACCGTGAAACGAGGTAAATTTAACAAACATTTCAGTTTGGGCTTGGGTCGAAAAGTTCAAAGAACACATGGTAGGTGAGGGAAACTATAAATGACAAAATATCAATGACCAAATGTGGACATGTGTCACCATTCTAGTAAACTTTAAAGAATATGCATTTCACGGACCTCAAGTTCGCGGAATAAATCAAGTTTAGTAAGGCTTCGGGTCCGGAAAGTTAAGGGCGGTCAAGGCGGACACATGGCAGCATTCTATGTAGCCAACAATTTTAAGTCCACCACAAATGGAAATTGTGATGTAAAATTGTGATAAATGAATTGTGAACACGTAGATACGTGGAGCTTTTCTATTGGCTTGTTTTTCGTAATAGTCGGAAGATGATCCAAAAACCAACCAATTTTTTTCTCGACCTGCACTCTATAGGCTTTAATTTTTTTAGAACTTACCCCATTATAATAAACTTAAAGTAATGCAAAAATTAAAACACACTACATAAAAATTGATAACGGAGTTCGGAAAATACCTACATCTCTAGGTTCATTAATAGAACTGATTTACTATCCACTTTAATGACTGGAATTATAATACAAAATTAAAATCAAAGCATGATAATACTGAATACAAAAGAATAAGAACCTTTGTCACGACCACCAAGTATTGACCCCAACTTATGATGTTGGTTTGATCCTTGTACTCTCCTCCATGGTACAATGCCCTATGTCTCCATTATCGGTCTTACAAACTCTATTGTGACGTTCTATGGCTCCCTAGGTCGGTCTTCTAGACATTACATACTTTGAAGTTGTGGCTCCAAAACTCGAAGAACAAGAACCTCCTCCACGACCACCGAGTGAAAATATCCTAGCTTATGTAGCAGATCTGATTTTTTTGTAGAATACCCTATGGCTCCTAAGTCCATGCTCCAAAATATCTCTGGTGAGTTAATAATAACTCATGTATCCATGAAGACCTCAGCACCTCCATTTCATGGTGTTAAGTCTTCTTTAAGAAACCTCAACACTCCCATTTGTGTCTGCTAAGTCTCGATTTCAGAGATAACAATTATCACGAACGAGCTCAATAATGAATGATGACCCTCCTCCAAAGCCAATGATCTGATGATACATCCAATGTACTGAGGCTCTGAGATCTATTACTTCTTTGTGCTTCTTCACATCCCTCGGATCCATAGATCTCTCTGGGATCCATCTGGTGAGTTAAAAATAATAACTCTTGAACCATAATGTGCTTATTAAATAATAGGACTTAATATCACCTTTCCGATAATAATAATCACCTAATGAAGATGATGAAAATTCCTATATTAGTATGATATAGGTCTTAGTCATGCCCATACTATTACGATATAGGCCATCATGCTTATATTATTACGATATAAGAATTTTTATCTCTCCATAATGCCTATAATAAAATAGGACTTACATCTCCATAACATCACCACAAACATGCCTTCAAACTTCACCATTCATCGTCCTCCTCGCCTTGGGACTTGAGCACTACATATTGGAGAGAACTTAGAGCTTTATATAGGCTTATAATACTTATATTCAAATGCCTATAAATAGGCCTCCATATCACTTTTCTCTAAAATTATATGGCCTTATTTTTTTCTAAGTCCTCCTCCTATATCCCCTCATCTTGCCTTTGAAGTTATTTTCTTGGAAGGAGATCTTTCAGATAAAGGTCGAATGAGCATGTTGAAATGGAGGATTGTCAAGGGCCTTTATATAGGCCTTAGGCAGCTTAAACTCTTTGTTATATGGCCTATCACACCAACTCACCACATACCAAAGCATGACCGGAGTTGGTTAGGCGTATGCTTTGGGGGGGGAGGTCAACGATTTGAATCCCACTCTTTTTGTTTCACATCATCAGTTTTACCAACTACTGACCACTATCACCACATGGACCTTCTAACTACCATGTCCATGTGACCCTACCATGTTTCCCCTTCCACTCTTGAGATCTATGTGACCCTGACACGTCACCTTCCCATACTCTACACCGACACCATGTTTATCCTGGCTGATTATTATGCCCCTCCTTGTGCTGGTTGGGTATCTTTCCTCATGGCTGATGTTATAAGGATTATCCCACATTTGGGGGGAGGTAGATGCAATGAGAGGATTTTTATATCCTTTACCAAATGATATCCGTTTTGTGTTTTAGACCACATCCTCTACTTTTTCCGTTGGCATATAATCCAATAGATCACCATATATATTTTATATAGCTTTCAATGCGATCAAAGCTCATCCCTCATCCTCATAGCTCACCAAGATAAATGAAAACTCACCCTTCTAACTCGCCAATTCATAACTTGAAATCACCCAAATATATCTCTCGACCAGAGTTGATAATTGAGGGAGTTTATTGGTGGGGGAATATGGTGGCCTAAGGACCCACCACATGACAATATAGTTTTTTTCGATCACTAATGAAGACAAATGTAATCTGTGTCAAGATCGGAGGATTAAAACATCAACTTGAACTTTTTCTCCTTCGAACGATTCATATTTTTTCCACTTTTCGTGACTTGATAGTTGATTCCGGTCCTGTCTCATCTAGGTTGACTTCAACTTTGACTAGCCACCATTTGCATGTGCAAACGAAATTTGTGTTTTGCATTCAAATAGTTGATAGAAATCTCATGGAGTTGAATTTTACACTATGAAAATCCTTGAGGGATTTAGGAAAATATTGTCCTCCACACTGTCCTCTAGATCACACCTCCCTAATGGGAAGGATTTTTGTCCCAAAAATCTTATATCTTCCACTCTTGGATCATGAACCCTATCACTGTCTATGAAGAGATCTCTGTAGCTGATACTGTAGTCTCGAACTACTACTTCTTCAATATGACACTTGGTTTGATCTCTGGGACATGTGGCACTTGGGCTCACTACCTCTTGTTGTGCCACTTTGATATCTTCATAAGACCTCCACGCCTCCACGTTGTATGGTGCTAAGTATCCTTTCGAAACCTCCTCGCTCCTATTGTGCAATGTTAAGTATCTCTGGATATGTTTAGACAAAATGATTCATATTCACTCTACAACACACCTCCTGGCCCCAAGTTGATTTCACAAAAATAAACTGGTCTTAAGGAAGATACATGCTATGCAGAGCTATGAATAATATGATGTCTATTGTTGATGATGACTTTGTCAGTACCATCCTGCTACACGGCCATAATGAGCCTCTACATAGAATGAAGATGTGACCCGATGTCACGTCCATGATGATCAACTACCATTTATGTTGTATGGTCATAATGCCTCTACATAGAATGATGATCTGAGATGACATAATGAGCTCAATTTGTATGCAAAACAACTGACAAATCTCAAAACTTATAGATATGAGTATCCAACTGTAATAGACACTCAAAATCTGATTAGGAGATATAATGGAGTAATCCAAATGTAAATGCAAGAAAAATATTGAGTATGATAAACATGTCCCTCAACCTATCCCACTATCTGGAATCCAAAAGCACAAGTTGACGCCATCACTATCAAATCAGCTTGACCGATCAACCTTCTTAGAGAATATCGGGTCCACCGTAAAACAACAACCAATTCTTATATACCAACATGATCCAAAAATCAATAGAATTTTTTTCTCGACAAAGGAACCCTATAGGGTTTTAAATTTTTTCCGAACTTACCCCATTATAATCAACTTAAATCAATGCAAAAATTAAAACACACTACACATAGGTTGATAATGGAGTTTGACAGAATGCCTATGTCTCGGGTTCATTAATAGAACTAATTTATTATCCACTTTAATGATTACAATTCTAATACAAAATTACAATCAAAGCATGATAATATTGAATACAAAAGAACAAGAACCTTTATCATGACCAATAGTATTGATCTTCACTTATGCGTTGGTTTGATCCAATATTCTCCTCTATGGTACAATACCCTATGGCTCCCCGATCGGTCTTCCAGATGCTATTACAATGGATTATGGATCCCCAGGTCGGTCTTCCGAAAATTACATACTTTAAAGTTGTGGCTCAATAAACCTAAAGAATAAGAACCTCCTCCATGACCACCGAGTGATAATATCCGACTTATGTAGCAGATCTGATCTTCTTTGCAGAATACCCTATGGCTCCTAAGTCCAGGCTCCACAATATCTCCGGTGAGTTGATAATAACTCCCGTATAATGAAGACCTCAATCACCTCTATTGCATGGTGTTAAGTCTTCTTCAAGAAACCTCCACGCTCCTGTTTTTTAGTGTTAAGTCTCTAGATGTCAATAGACTACAATTATCACCAACGAGCTCAATATGAATGTGACCCTCCTTCAAGCCAACAATCTAACGATACATTCAACATACCGAGGCTTGAGCTCTACTACTTCTTTGTGCCTCTTCATGTCTCTCGGCTCCATGGAGTCTCCATGCTCCAACTTGAGAAGACTTTTGATTGTTGAGTTAAAAATAATAACTCCCAAACCATAATGTTGCCTATATTAAATAATAGGACTTAATATCTTCCCTTACAATAATAATAATCGGTCTTTAATGAAGATGATGAAAATTCTTATATTAATATGATATAGGTCTTAGTCATGCCCATATTATTACAATATAGGCTATCATGCTTATATTATTATGATATAAGCCTTTTTATCTCTCCATAATGCCTATAATAAAATAGGACTTTTTCTCCATAAGCATCGCCACAAACATGCCTTCGAACTTCACCAGTCATCCACATCATCTCGGGCTTGGAGCATTACTGGAGATAACTTGGACCTTCAATATCACCTATAAGACTTATATTAAAATTCCTATAAATAGGCCTCAATATTATTGCTTCAAAATTATATGGCCTTATATTTTTCTAAGGCCTCCTCCTATATCTCCTTGACTTTCCTTCGAAGCTCTTTGCATTGGGAAGGAGCTTTTATAAATCTTGAATGAGCTTGTTGAATGGAGAAGTGTTGAGGGCCTTTATATAGGCCTTGGGTGGTCTGAACTATTTGTTATATACCCTATCACACCAACTCAATACATAGGCAGCTCGATTGGTGATTTGGTTAGGGTGCATGATTTGTGGAGTGAAGGTCATGATTCAAATCCCACTCTGTTGTTTCACATCATCGTTTTATCGACCACGCCACTATCGCCACATGGCCTTTTTGACTATCACATCCACTCTAACCCTACCACATTTCCCCTTCCTCTCCTAAGATCTGATGCAACCTCGACACATCACCACCCCATCCTTTATCCTGGTGCCACGTCCATCGAGATTCCCCTCACCGTGTTGGATGGTAGTTTTTGCTATGGGCTAGGGATAAGGATTTATCCCACATTGAGTGGGAGGTGGATGTGATGAGTCTTTAAATAGCCTTTTCCAAATGATATCCATCATGGCTTTGGGCCAAATGATATAATTGAGAAACTCATCATATACCTCACCAATGCAATGTAAGAGCTCGTCCTGCATAGCTCGATACATAGCTCACCGAGCTAAACGATCAACTCTCCCCTCTAACTCATCATTGCACAACTCAAACTCACCTCGAAATAGCTTGATCGAGTTGATAATTTCTCGTTGAAGTGATTAATGGGGAAATGTGGTGGCACACCACATGGTGGCCTGAGGACCCACCACGTGGCAATATATTTTTTGATCACGACGAAGATGACCGTAATGTGTCAAAACTAGAGGCCCGAAACATCAACATGAAATTTTTATCCTTTGCTCAATTCATATTTTTACCTCTTTTCGTGACTTGTCACTCACCCAAATGTCCCATCTAGGTCAACTTCAACTTTCACTAGCCCTTATTTGCATGTACAATATCTCGTTTTTCACGTTTAGATAGCCGACGGAAATCTCATGGAGTTGACTTCCACACTATGATGATCCTAAGGGATTTAGTGAAAGTTTTCCTCTATAATATACTATCAAACATACTGACATGCGAAGTAGTGCAGAGCTTCCCTATTGGCTCATGCTTCACCGAGGTCACCAAAGTTATAAATAGGTCTAATAGAACTTGATATTTGTAAGAAGTGTGGAACTTTCTCATTGGCTTGTTTTTCATTAAGAAACCGCTGGGCCCCTAAAATATTGATTAAGTTCACCAAGGTGCGAGGTACGCAAGGCATGGGTCAAGGATGGGCATGCAAGAATAAGGTGTGCAAGTCCTAGTAAAAGAAGGGCGCGTAGGATAAAGCACACACAGACATGGTTTAAGGAAGGGTTTAAGAAAACCGTGGCGCGCGCGCTCAAACAGAGCCTGTGTTTGGGACTTAGCCATATTTGGCACTTCAGGTGGGACACGAGAGAAGTGGGACCCCACCATGCATGCAGAGTGCAAAGGGTGTCATCCCGACCATGTGGGGCCCATGAAAGGAATATGCTAGCGATGGAGGCGCATAATGGAGACCATCGTGTTAGAACGTGCAAAGCCCATACCTCGAAGGAACATGTTCCCATGAAGAACCCATATGGACACTTGGAAATGGATATGAGGTTGTAAAAGGATGAGTTGGCACTTCAAGATGCCTATATATACAAGCACCCGCATAAGATAAGAGATGATGAGTGGCTGGTTAGAGGATCAAAGGATCAAGAGAAATACATATAGGTTGGGATAGAGAGAGTGGAGCTATGTAGATATAGTGCAAAGACTCTACAGGATTGGGTAGAGACTAGATGAGGCAATAATGTATTAAGGGGCTGGGTTATAAGTTTTTCCTTGTATGAATGAAGGACATGACTCTCACGCTGTGATGTATCACTTGGTCTAGTCAAGATGTGGTAGTCTAAATGGATCCATTAATTGTAATGAGTATGAATGTAATGAGGTTACAAACATAAATGAGAATGAATGTAATTGATTCGATCCATATATATATCATTTCATTTATATTCATCAATGTTATTAAGTAGATACAAGCCCTTATATGTTTTCCTTTCTTTTGTGGTTTATCTCGTTATCCGCAGTACTGTTTAGAATGAACACATTTTTCTAGAGGCCGCTCTGAGTCCTATGATGATTGTATGTCTCATTTCCACTCGTTACTCATTAAGTTCCTGATATAAATGATGGTTTCCCACTTAACTCACATAAAAGAGAGGCTCGGTGCCCGCACGTGCCTCGGGTGAGCGCCCAATTCCCACTGGGTGATAGGCCGGTGCGCATGGGATTCCCTTGTTCTTCTAGTGGGTGTAAAAATGACTACATCTTGGTTCCATTTACAGGACCCTCCTTTCAAAGTTGTAGTGGGAAGTCAGAATGAGTAATGATAGAACGTTTAACTTTGAAAAGTTTTGAATCATGGTTCAAGAGCACGGAGGATGAATTTTCTCATAGATTTAGCACTCGGGTCTAAGTTTGATGCATGAAGATGAGTAGAAGAGAACCTCTACCATGAGTTATATGAAACATTTTTCTATTTCTTCCCAGAGAACTTTATGAATGGCTCTCAGATATGCATCAAGATCTAGCTAGTATTATAGATCATGCACGTGGACCCAAGAAGAATACCAAAGACCTGTAAGATGCGATCTCGACATGGAATCGCATTGTGGATCATTAGTGGAAAGGTGTGATGGCTAGCTACACACTGAGTATGCTATTTATACATACTCTTGTCCGAAGTTGCTAAGTTTGAGTTTCGTGGGATCTCGTGAGGATCATTTCTACGTGATATCCCTTTAGTAATGAAGATTTTGATTATTACATTGGGTTTAGAGGCATTTCCAATGGCCGACTAAACCATTCTAAGCGTTGGGTGAGGAAGCTAGGGTGGGGGAAGATGGAAAATCTATGTAGCAAAGGAAAGGAGGAGAGACAACTTAGGTATAGTGAAGCACACTAAAGGGAGATCGCTAGATAAGGTGAGGTGCAGTGTGATGGATATATGGATGCACACGTTGTAGGAAGTATTTGAGGTTCACGTATAGGACGTGGAACCTTAACGGTCTATGCTTTACCCCATCTTGAAAGTGTGTAAGAGATACATCTTCAGATTTTGATGAGATTTCGTCACACAAAGAGAGAAGAGTCGTGGGCGAATATCTAAACCCACCTAGTGACCAAACCCTAGCGCTTGGTTTTCCGGATCAATGGGAGAATATTGTTAGCCCAGTTGGTATGGGGAAAGTGACCGATCCGTACCCAGAGATATAATTTCTTGTTTGGGACTTCGTGGCTACGCATATTCCAAGAGTATTCAAAGGAGTTTTGGACAAGGAAAAAGTACACAGCCTTCGATATCACATCTGGGAGTTATGCGGGGTACACTATGGTAGTGGGGCACTATCGCAAACCATTGACTTATAGTTCTGGGACCGTGGGGACCCTTCGCACGACTACTACAAGACCTAGTGGATCGGGCAGCAGAGGAAACATCGGAGGAAACTAAGTCTCTCGGATCAATAGGACAAGGAACCCAACAACCCCTCAAGTATTCTTTTTGAGATGTCATTACATTTACCAGACAGAGGTATTGAAGACTTTGCGTAACATGTTCACAAGTGTGAGCTGGTATGGCACGTGAAAGGGATCACTAGCCTAGAGTGGAAGGAAAGTTAGTTTGTAATGACGCTGCAAGGGTGCGTGCATATCTGGTATAGGAAATATGACCTCATCAAACGGTGGTGGATTACATTGCTTTAAAGAATGCCTTCTTCGAAGAATTACACATTCCCGAGTTTGAACAAAAGAGGATCGTGCCTCGAAGGAAATTCAACAAGGAATGGCAGAGAGTGTGTGGGAGTATGACGTGCGGTTTAAGACTTTCCCTGTCAAAATTTTCATATGACATTCACCCTTCACAGCATCCTTAATGGTTTGTTGGGGGGTTGATAACACCTTTTAGAAGAGATTTATTTCATAAAACTTTTACATATCTCGCATGAAGTGTTGGAGTCTCGATCTATGCACCAAAGTCAGCTGGAAGTGTTGATACTGTGTTAGCCCATTTTTGAGTCTCAAATTACTGCTATGGCTAAAGTTGAGAAGTTTTATGTGAACTCAACACATGAGACTCAAGTGGGTTATGGTGTGTGATTGTGAAGGCAGAGGGGCATGACAAGGATAATTGCCCGCGAAGGATAGTACACATCGTAGAAGCAGATTGGGAGATTTTTCATGGAGACCATGATGTGATTAGATGTCCCTTGTTGCAGCACGTAATGCGTAAGAATGTGTCTTGCTATCTGTAAGATCTCGCATCTCTATAACCCATGATACTAAGGATTATAGAATCATCAACTAGATTCATGAGGCCATTGATCATGGGGTGCGCTGCATCAGCATTGCCAATAGTTCTAAAGGTGATGATCAATGTTATGAGGAGCACGTAGATGGAGGCATGTGTAGAAGGGGATTTCGCAGAGGATTTTTGGTCATGGTGTAACACCCCGAACTGTTGTTACTTTCTCCAGAGCATTCAAGTATTGATAAATGATTTCTTCTGTATAAGGACATGTTCCTTTGGTTTTGGGAAGTCATGCTTGATATGGGTTGTATCCTCTTGCTCTTGAAGATCTTTGACTAAGCCAGGAATATGCTTGGACTCTTTTGTTTCTTTCATTCTTGCACTTGAGTTCAACCTGATTTCTGGATGAATTGTGGATTTATCCACCTTTATGACTCAGCCTTGGATCAGTTGCATTGATCCAAGGAATGTTTTAAGTTTATTCAGGATGAACAAAATTTATTGACCTTACAAAAGTTACAAGGTCTGATTGAGTTTTGAATGATCAATCCGGAGTTTAACTCAGGCTGATCATGATAAATGGAATTTGGTTCCAGATATCATAACATCGGGAAGGCCTGGACCTTAAGCCAGGTAAGATGTTTATGTTATACCGAAAGCTTAATTTATTGATGCCAAATAGACTCCTTTTAGAATGTTTTATCCAGTATGGACTCTAACACTGATTGGTCCTATTTTGGGGACCTAGACTAGATTCGTTAAGGTTAATAGTCTTAACCTAAACTATAACCTATTGGTTAAAATAATTGCTAATCTAACCTAGCCCTAAACTATGAGCTTAATGCTCCTAAGGGTTAACTACACCTAGCGCTATGGAAGTGAGACTAATGTCATACCCTATGAGCTAGCCTAAGTTTCTAACCTATCTTAACTAATGATAAGAAGGGAGGGGGACCTAAGAAGGGTCGCGAGTCATGGGTGGTGGTTTCCATGGCATTTAAGAGGGGGATAAGGTTGAAGGACTTGGAATGCTGTCAAGTTTGGCGGAGGTTGCAAATGGCTAATATAACCTGACGTGGAAGTATCACCAAGGATGGGAATGTTTGTTTGTTTTCTTGTGGCGATCACCAATTTTGGTGGTCGGTGGCAATGGAAAATAGGCGGGAGGATGGAAGTTAATGCAATTAATGAACTTTGGTTCCCGAGCGCGGATTGCTTGGGAAGGCATGCAAGTGGAATATTGTTTGGTTGTTTGGTTTTCCATGCATTCCATTTTTCACTCTGCTTGAGCACTGGTTCTTGAACCAGCCGTCTACTCTGTGTTGCATGGAAACTTTGAGAGTTTCTAGCTTCCTTCTCTGTCGGGGAAGTATATAAGGCATGGAGGTAACAATTTATTGTTGTTTAATCTTTCATGGAAGAAGAAGAGAAGGTGCGAGCACATTCAGAGGTCTTCTTCAAATTTTAAGTGACACTATCAGGCATGATAGGCCCTAACTTTTAAAAATCTTGCTTTCCTTTAAATGATTTCATTAGAACAACTCTTTTCAGATGATTTTTTTTTTGTACAGTCGGCCTGGCTGGTAGCAATGTATTGGTTTTCTTCATTCTTGATGATTTGGGAAACCTTGGTTATACGTAGACCATGTTGAATCTGTTCTTTTGGTTTTCTCACCTTGCTGTGAATACTATATGTATGTATCGTCTTCTGTAGACGTGTTTTATGTCTCTTTGTTCGATTGAGGTAATGAGTTTCCAAACTGTACCATGTTAGACGTTGTGTTGGATGATTTCGTGTTTAGAGAATGACATGGAAAGAATTGTTGTGTCTAATTTGGTTGGTTCATTGATTATTGCTTAGTCGTATGAGCTCTTTTATTGCTTGACAGCTTCAGGTGAATATATAGTTGGATTTTGAGGAAATTGTAGTTCCTTCTATAGAGCTCGATAGGTTTAGTCGCATGCGTAAGAAATATGTTTTAACACAAGCTTGTATCTCTGTTGAAAAGGGTATGGATGTTCATTGATTATGGGTTATGAAAATGATGAAACATTTGGTGTAGCTGTTGTTTTCTTTGCGATTTTCACTTGGATATTAGAACATAGTTGGGACCCAGTGAAAATTTACTTGATGAACCCCGATTTCCTAACAATTTGTGGGTGATCTTAGGTCTGCATGAATGGAAATTAGTTTTATTTTAGAATATGAATGACTGTGTTGATGTTGCCTGTAGTGACCTTGAAATTTGTCAATAGAATTCTTCTATTAACACTGGAAGTGCTACTTGTTTGGTATCCTTGAATGCAATAACAAATTATCCAAAGTGTAAATAGTTAGTGTTACCTATTGGTAAGTAATGATAGCAGTTACCCTAACTCGTAGTCTAAAATGATTCGAGTCCTGGGTGAAGGGTAGACTATTTTATTTGGAGCAGGATTGTGGACTGATATTTGAACGTATATGTATTTCGTTTATAACAATCTGTGGCTTTTGTTAATGAGCAATTTCAAGACCCTAGGAATCTAAGGATGACCTATTAAACAGTTTTACTAGATTAGAGCTAATGGTAAACTTGGGTGTTGATTTTCTTACTTTCTCTTCTTCCCTAATTGAATTCAAGATTGAATGTATATGCATTACTCCTGGGAAGTTGGTACAGTCCTGAACTTGTTTGGAATGGAGATCTGAATGCCTCTATTTCTTTCTCTTAAGTTGTAAAGTATATGTTGATATAGGAATTTTGGAATACGAAAATATTCTCTCCTTTCTAGAAATTATGAGTGCTCCCTTCTTTTGTATCTCTATGAGAACTCTATGTACGGGTATAAGATGAATAGACTGTTAAATTTATGAGGAGAGAATGGTAAGTGCTGACTCTTGACCGAAGTCTTCTTTCCTTATCTACAGTTATATTATTACCCTGTTTGAGTTATTCGGTTATCCACTTTTATAAAAGTAGTATTGTAGTAGAAGTTGGTATACTTATCAATGTCATTGAAATAATGCTATGAGTATAAAGGAATCTCGTCAGTTGAACTTGCTGGAGGTTATAATCTGTCTTTGCTTGAATTGTTAAATGCACATCTGTTGGATACACGTACTGGTAGGAATTCATTCTTGAATGGAGTAATTTTGTTGGATTATTACTGTCCTTGGTTTTCAGATGGATGGATATTGTAGATTCATTTTGTTTCTTCTTAGTCTCTAATATATGATGAATCATCTGAAAATATTTAAGTTTAACTGGAAGCTATAATATGAGTTATGTTTTAAAGTCATATTAGAATTGTAGAAAGATGAATAGCCTGATTCATGTTTAAGGATTTGATGAAATGATTTCATTTAAATAGGTTGTTTAATGAAAACAATTGGTGGAATGCAATTGTTTTAAGAATTAGTGCTTATCATGCTCAGTTCACTGAACTGACCTGTGCTAGCAATTTTTGCAGATGGACATCGTAAGTGGTAAAGGCACGTAGATCTGATATGATGCTTAGATTGTTTAATCTGGTTTTTATGATGAATTCCAACTTGATTTCTCTAATTGTACTATAGGAAGAAAGATATTCTTTTGTTGTTGATTATTGTATCAAATGTGCCGAAGTGCATAAGTTGTAATTGTATGGCTTGGAAATAAATGAAATGGGGAAATTGTTACTTATGTGGCTGCATTTTTATTTGTTGGATTGAACTTCTTATGTCTGAATGAATGAGAGTGCATTTTTATTACTATATGCCATGGGAGCTAGTTGGATTCCCTAAGTAAGCCTTGTAAAAATTATGTAACCGAATACTTCATGATTGAATAGTAATTCTTTTATATTATGAATAAGGCTAAATTGGAATTAGACCACTGCATTTTAGGGAAGTTAAGGTTAAACTACGCCCTGATATGTAGCTATAATAGGAAGAGTATTCTATTACTTCCTAACATTGATCTAAGTCAAGGCAACGTAATTGATGGTTTTAAATCACCATGTCTTATAACAATCAGTAAGATAAATCTCAGTCTTCGGAGTTGATATAAACCCTTACAGGTTTAGTTAGCTTCCTTAAGAGAGGACTTAGGGCTATTTCCCTATTATGAGGAAATAAGATTATTAGGAACCGATGGACACCTTGACGAGGTCACAAATCTTATTAAACTTCTCTCTGTGAAAATTGAACTTAATTACGTAAGGCAACTCAAGGTATGAAATTCTGGGTTGGGAAAGGACTATCCAGTTAGGAGGGCCTTTAATTCAAATTCAACTCAACTTAAGTAACTTCTTGAAGTTATGTAAATCTTTCCGAGGCAGTATTGTAGGATGTTGACACATGACAACTGCAAGGTTGTACCTTTGAGAAGATTAGGATCTTCTCGAGGATACAACAATGCAGGTGACTTATGGCAACACCCTTTTGCATTGATCGTTAAGATTTACACCTGAAACTCGAACAAGATTTTCCTTTGGGACCGGTTAGGACCATAGACATGCTATGAGGCAGCCCTTTGAGACTCGGGGTACCTTGACACATGGGGTTACTAGTGGGTGACCCAGTATGTCAGCTTACCCCTAGTCTTCAAGAGCATCCTTATAACGTGAGTATGATATTAACCCATTCCTAAGTGAAAACTTGGGACAGGGAGACAGAAGTCAGTATAAGACGTTCTATATAACATCGGAGTGGGGTGAAGGACGTATTCCAGATTGATGAGTATGCCGTCAAGGAATAAGAGACATGAACAGTATGTTTCAAATCTTTGGCCAAAGTATCGCAAGCTGCTGATTGCATTGTCCTATGTCACCTAGTCTAAGGGACGTGATGCCGATGAATGATGGTAACAATTATTCAGATAGGTTCCTTGGATAGAGCATTCTAAAATCCCAGATTAGGGAAGAGAACCGCAAGAGTGAAGTGTTCAGATGAAAACGCCAACTCTATGATACACATGAATAGATCGGTAGTTCACCGAGTCATGGAATGAATAGATCGGTGGTACACCGAGTCATTACAGCTGCATATGGTTATCTGTTATAAGAATGATTGTTATGATCTGTGAGTTCTAAATTATGTATTTAGAACTAGAAAGCACTTTTCAAAAAAAAAAAAATTCTTGTTCTAATGTTCTAAAATGAGGATGTTACATCTTGGTATCAGAGCTGAAGGTATAGCTCTTGGACCTATTGTGTCCATAATCTGATAAAAACCTAAATTTTCTTGTAACAAAAAATGGTTAGAACAAGGGGGAACATTGCGAATAATGCTCCACTAGAGGGAGGGGGAAACAACCCAAAAACTTGATGAGATCCTTGCTGCCCTATTGGACACAAGAGATCGTTTGGTTGTACTTGAACAACAAGTAATGGGAAATGAGGAGGATGATGAAGCTGGTAACAACAATCAGCTACCTCCTGAGGACAACCCCGATATGGGTGTTGGTAATAACACTGGAAATGTACCTGTCCAACCAGAAAACAAAAAGGCCAGTTGGTCAGTGGAACTCACTAATGATATAAAAAGGATAAGTCCACCTAAATATGATGGCACCACATTAGGAGATGGAGCTGAGAACTGGCTCAGTGAGATGGAGAAGTAATTTGTAATAAGAAACTTCTCGGAGGAAACCAAAGCTATTTGGGGAGCCTATCAGCTTTCCCATGAAGCATCTTCATGGTGGGACAAAAGAAGTGAGCTAAATATTGATGAGACCAATATCACTTGGGATCAATTTAAAGGCTATTTTAGGCAACGTTGGCTGCCACAATTTTCTATGATCGAGAAAATGACCGAATTCCGAACTTAGTTCAAGGAAAGCTAAGCATGAATCGAATCTTTGGGAGCGGTTTACGAAACTTCTCAAGTACGTACCGCAATATCAAACTAATGAGAAGTTCAGAATATGGAAATTCATCATGGGACTAAATCCCGTGATAGGAGGAGAGGTCGATGTTCACAGCCCAACCACTATGGAAGGGGTTGTTGAAAAATCCATAAGGCAAGAACAAAAATTAAAGGCTATTTCTGCTCATAAAGAGGAAGTGTGGAAGAAGGTTCTGAAACCCTTCTTCAACTTCACTGCACCCAAAAAGGGGCCATGGAAAAGTTTGGAAACAGTAAGCGTACGTTTCAGTGGATAATAATAAGAAAACGACAGTGAATAAGCCTGCTGGAAATGTAAGGGATAGTTTTGCCAAGAATTATAACAATGGGCAGAAGCCCTATGGAGGACAACGTGATAATTTTAAGGCTGGAAGTAATTTTGAGCCTAAAAAGGGACCTGTAGGAGGCTACTATAATTGTGGCAAAGATCACTACACAAATCAGTGCCCTTTGAAGAAGGATGATCGTAATCAAGCAAACATAAGATACATGTTGTAGTAGTAGACAAGCAAGCTGAAAAGAAAGTGACACCTATAGAGGTTCCGGGTAAGTTATTTGGCATACCTGTCACTATTCTTTTTGATACAGGAGCTACTGAATGTTTTATTTCTAGTAAACTTGCTTCTAAACTTAAAATAAAAGCTAGAAAAATGGATAAATCTTGGACTGTATAGTATGGTAATAACTCTGTTCATACAGTGAGTATGTGTCTTTTTGGGGCAGTCCTTGACTTACCTAACTTTTCCACGGAAGTTGACCTCTATGTTGCACCTTTGGGATCCTATGACGTTGTCATCGGTGTCAATTGGTTAGCTGACCATAAAGCAAAAGTAGACTGCTTTGAAAAGAATATAAGATGTTTAGATGATCGGCTGAAAATAGTAGAGATTCAAGGTGTGAAAACGGGAAATTTCAGTTAGGAAACTGTCAGCTATGCAACTTAAAAAGGCTAAGAACAAAGGATGTACCTTATATGTAGTAAAGATATCTAAATTTTAGAAGAAGACGGTGATTCCATGAAACGATACCCACTGTTGCAAAGTTTCAAGGATGTATTTCCGGAGGAATTACTAGGTTTACCACCCAAAAGGGAATTTGACTTCACCATTGAAATCAAACCAGGGACGGAACCTATTTCTAAGGCACCTTATCGGATGACTACTATAGAGTTAGTTGAGCTTAAGGCACAATTGCAAGAAATTTTGTCTAAAGGTTTGATTAGGCCAAGTGTTTCACCTTGGGGAGCGCCAGTAATATTTGTGAAGAAGAAAGATGGAACACTTAGACTGTGTATTGATTATCGGATGTTAAACAAAGCAACAATCAAGAATAGATACCCACTTCCAAGAATTGACGATCTATTTGATCAGATGCGTGGAGCATCGGTTTATTCCAAGATAGATCTTCGATCTGGGTACCATCAATTAAGAATTAAGGAAGAAGATATTCATAAAACAACTTTCTGAACCAGGTACAGACATTATGAATTCACGGTTCTACCCTTTGGATTAACTAATGCACCCGCAACTTTTATGAACTTAATGAATAATATCTTTCAAGAATATTTGGACAAGTTTGTGCTTGTATTCTTGGACGATATTCTCATATATTCTAAAAGTGTTGAAGAGCACAATGAGCATTTGAAGATAGTTTTGGAAATTTTGAGAAAAAGAAAGTTATACGGTAAGTTATCCAAATGTTCTTTCTTTGATACTGAAGTTCACTATTTGGGTCATGTCATTAGTAAAGAAGGAATTGCAGTAGATCCTTCAAAAATAGTGGCAATAACTCGAGTGGCCTGCACCAAAGAATGTACATGAAGTAAGAAGCTTCATGGGCCTTGCTGGTTATTATAGAAAATTTGTTAAGGATTTTTCTAAAGTGGCTACACCGATAACTTCATTACAGAAGAAGGATAGGAAATTTATTTGGAATGATAAGTGTGAAACTGCTTTTAAAAGTTTGAAAAGTCAGTTGACTTCAACACCTATATTAGCTGTACGGACCTAATGGAGACTTTAATGTTGTAACGGATGCTTCTGGGGAAGGCCTTGGAGGTGTTTTGTTACAAAATAATCAAGTCATAGCATATGAAAGTAGAAAACTTAAGTTACATGAGCTGAATTATGCCCCTCATGATTTAGAGCTTGCTGCAATTGTTCATGCGCTTCAAGTTTGGAGACACTATTTACTTGGGAAACCTTTTGAGTTGAAAACTGATCATTTAGGGCTGAAATATATTTTCACTCAGCCTAATCTAAATGCAAGACAACGAAGGTGGTTAGAGTTTTTGTCTCAATATGATTTTGATATTAGCTACATCAAAGGAAAAGAGAATAGAGTAGCAGATGCTCTAAGTCGTAGGAAGCACATTTATGCTCTTATAACATTAAGAACTCAGTTTAAAGATGAGGTAAAAAGTGCCTCGGAATCGATATATAGTTTCAACAAGTAAAAGCAGCACTTACTGCAGAACCAAAAGATGAAAGGTATAAAGGTTTTCATTTTGATAATGAAGGAATCTTACGTTATGAAAACAGAGTATACGTACCTTTGCTAAATGATTTGAGAAAGAAATTGTTAGTTGAATTTCATAATTCACCCTTTTCTAGACACCCAGGTATTACTAAAATGCTTGCTGATCTAAAACAACAATACTTCTGGAAAGGAATGAAAAAGGATGTTATTGATTTTGTGACTCATTATCTAGAATGTCAGCGGGTTAAGGTAGAACACATGCACCCTGCTGGTCTATTATATCCCCATAGCATACCACAGTATAAATGGCAAGTAATAAGCATGGAATTTGTACAAGGGCTGCCTATGTCAAGAAATAAACATGATGTTATCTTGGTAGTCAGAGACAAACTAAAAAAGTAGCTCATTTCATCGCTGGAAATCTAAAGGATGATTCTCTAGTGTTAGCCAAAAGATTTGTGCATGAAATTTTTAGGTTACATGGAGTACCAAAATTGATTATATCTGACAGGGATCCTAGAATGACATCAAGATTTTGGCAAACACTTAATACAGCTCTTGGAACTAAACTAAACTTCAGTTCTGCATATCATCCAGAAATGGATGGACAAACTGAGAGAGTAAATCAGGTGTTGGAAGATATGTTACGAATGTATTGCATGGATCAACAGTATAAATGGGAAGAATATCTCCCATTAGTTGAGTTTGCATACAACAACACATATCACTCTTCTCTTAAAATGGCACCTTTTGAGGAACTTTATGGAAGAAAGTGCAGAACCCCTGTTAGTTGGGATAGTATTGAGGATAGAGTGGTAATTGGACCAGAAATCCTCACTGAAATGGAACAACAAGTTAAAATGATTCGTGAATGATTGAAAGAAGCAAAGAGATAGGCAGAAGAGCTATGCTGACCTAAAGCGGGTTGATCGAAAGTTTGAACTTGGTGAAAAGGTTTTTCTTCGTGTTAAACCTAGAAAGAGTTCTATAAATTTTGGCAAGGCTACCAAGTTATCACCTCGTTATGTGGGACCTTTCGAAATTGTCAAAGTAATCAATCATGTAGCTTACCGATTAGCATTACCACCTACTTTGTCTCGCATGCATGATGTTTTCCATATTTCTTTGCTTAAGAAATACGTTTCAGACTTGTCACGTGTTTTAAATTGGAATTCCTTTTAGGTCCAAGACCGGGAATAATCGTGGTTAAACCCACATGAGTACTAGAAAATCACCAATTGCATTTGAGAAATCGTGAAATACGGCAATGTAAGGTCCAGTGGGACCAGTTTAACGAAGAAAGTGCAACTTGGGAAAATATGGAAGAGATGAAAATTGCTTTTCCCTTTCTTTTTGAATAGAATGGAATCTGTTGACTGAAAAAAATATATAATTATTATGGAATTATCTTTTCATGTCTTTATGTAAGCCATCTTTGGGGCAAACATTATCAGGTTGAATAAATTGTACCATGTTATTGATTTCTGGAATTATTCGAGTTGAAAATAGTAATTTGTTTTGTGAACCAATGAATTGATTGACCTGAAGGTAAATCAAAGGATGTAATCATCGGGATGATGAATCTTTTAGGAGGGAAGCATGTAACACCCCGAACTATTGTTACTTTCTCCAGAGCATTCAAGTATTGATAAATGATTTCTTCTATATAAGGACATGTTCCTTTGGTTTTGGGAAGTCATGCTTGATATGGATTGTATCCTCTTTGCTCTTGAAGATCTTTGACTGAGCCAGAATATGCTTGGACTCTTTTGTTTCTTTCATTCTTGCACTTGAGTTCAACCTGATTTCTGGATGAATTGTGGATTTATCCACCTTTATGACTCAACCTTGGATCAGTTGCATTGATCCAAGGAATGTTTTAAGTTTTTTTTCAGGATGTACAAAATTTATTGACCTTATGAAATTTACAAGGTCTGAATGAGTTTTGAATGATCAATCCCAAAGTTTAACTCAGGTTGATCATGATAAATGGAATTTGGTTCCAGATATCAAAACATCAGGAAGGCTTGGACCTTAAGCCAAGTGAGATGTTTATGTTATACCGAAAGCTTAATTTATTGATGCCGAATAGACTCCTTACAGGAATGTTTTATCCAGTATGGACTCTAACACTGATTGGTCCTATTTTGGGGACCTAGACTAGATTCGTTAAGGTTAATAGTCTTAACCTAAACTATAACCTATTGGTTAAAATAGTTGCTAATCTAACCTAGCCCTAAACTATGAGCTTAATGCTCCTAAGGGTTAACTACACCTAGTGCTATGGAAGTGAGACTAATGTCATACCCTATGAGCTAGCCTAAGTTTCTAACCTATCTTAACTAATGATAAGAAGGGAGGGGGACCTAAGAAGGGTCACAAGTCATGGGCGGTGGTTTCCATGGCATTTAAAAGGGGGATAAGGTAGAAGGACTTGGGAGCTATCAGGTTTGGCGGAGGTTGCAAACGGCTAATATAAACCGACGTGGCAGTATCACCAAGGATGGGAATGTTTGTTTGTTTTCTTGTGGCGATCACCAATTTTGGCGGTCGGTGGCAATGGAAAATAGGCGGGAGGATGGAAGTTAATGCAATTAATGAACTTTGGTTCCCGAGCGGATTGCTTGGGAAGGCATGCAAGTGGAATATTGTTTGGCTATTTGGTTTTCCATGCATTCCATTTTTCGCTCTGCTTGAGCACTGGTTCTTCGAACCAGTCGTCTACTCTGTGTTGCATGGAAACTTTGAGAGTTTCTAGCTTCCTTCTCTGTCGGGGGAAGTATATAAGGCATGGAGGTAACAATTTATTGTTGTTTAATCTTTTGTGGAAGAAGAAGAGAAGGTACGAGCACATTTAGAGGTCTTCTTCAAATTTTTAAGCGACACTATCGTCAGCATGATAGGCCCTCACTTTTAAAAATCTTGGTTTCCTTTAAATGATTTAATTAGAACAACTCATTCGAGATGATTTTTTGTACAATGACCACTTGGTTGGTAGCAATGTATTGGTTTTCTTCATTCTTGATGATTTGGGAAACCTTGGTTATATGTAGACCATGTTGAATCCGCTCTTTTGGTTTTTCGCCTTGATGTGAATACTTTATGTATGCATCGTCTTCTCAGTAGATGTGTTTTATGTCTCTTTGTTTGATTGAGGTAATGAGTTTCTGTTGTATATATCTTTCCCGGTAGATATAGACAAGCGGAAGAATCTGGAAATCAAAGAAGAAATGAGTGTCGACACTAAAATGTATGCACCCTTGGTGCACAGAAATGGCACACGACATGGAGTGTCAACACGAAAAGTTTTCGCCAAGCGCAAGAAAGTGGCGCAGAAATGAGTGTTGATAGGGTAAAAGGATGCGCCCTAGGTGCAGAAATGGTGCACGACACGGAATGTCGACACAAAAATTTTGCGCCTTGGCGCAGAAAGTGGCGCATACAGAAATGAGTGTCGATTGTGGTAAAGGATGCGCCATGGCGTACGAAATGGCACATGACACGAGTGTCGACACGTAAAAGGATGTGCCCTTGGCGCACGTGAAATGGCGCACAACACGAGTGTCGATAGGAAAAAGTCACACCCTTTGCCGCACATAAAGGGATGTCGACACACACATGGATGCGCCTATGGCGCACCTTCAGGAGGCGCAACATTTTGAGCGCTGACAGAATCGAGACTCACAGCGCAGAGATATTCAGATGGCCATAACTTTTGACTGGGAGCTCGGATTCATGCAAGGTTGGACTTTTGGAAAGATTACGAGGTCCTATATCTAAATACAATTGGATATCTTTAATTGGGTGGGAACAAGTTCTTAAAAATGCAAAATATAGTTCGCCACTTTTGGGTTTACTGGGGTTCTCACCTACCATCATTATGATATGATTTAAATGCAGTCTGGAGGTGGTTGGGGCAGATTTCGAATTCCTCTCTTCTCCCTCTCTTTTTCTTCCTATAAATTGTAAGGAGGGGCTTCTTTCCAAAATGTTGTTCATCTTTATGCTCGGCCCTCCCTTCTTTTCTTCTCCGTGGGTTGAAAATGGAGTTCGAACCTCCTCCCCGCTCTATAATAGTGTTTTTGCCTTTTACTATTGAAATGATGTTACGTGTGTAAACTTCTAGAGCAACAAAAACGTGCTTCATGATGCATCTGTCCATCCTTGCTCGTTCTTTTGCTTGTTCTCTTCTTCGCTCTCTCTTCATTGCAGGTATTTGTGCATGTTCGATGTTCATTACAGGTGCTGGGAGCCGTGTTCATGGAGTTTTGGGACATTTTCTCATGTGAAATCTATCCTTGGGCTGTGATGCGTCTGTCCATCCTTCCCATTGCTCACCTCTCCTTGTTCCATGGTAGTCTTGATAGATGTTCAACATTCTCCTTCTCTCGGTGTATCACCTTTTTAGTGTAGGTTTCTTGTTGTTTTTCCCTCTCTCTCTCTCCCTGTCTCCTTAGTGGTTAGATTAGGATTAGATAAGGTTTCCTGCACCGGAATAGCTTATGGCGGGTAGTTTAGGAGCGAGAACCAGCCTTCTCTCGGAGATTCTCTCTTTTACAAGTTCCACACTTGTAGAGAGGTTTCAATGTTGTGCAATCACACTGGATGCTTGAATGATCAAACTAGAAATCTCGATCGTGCCTAGGGGTGCTTTGTGATTTCACACCAATAGTTTCCAAATCGTACCATGTTAGACATTGTGTTGGATGATTTCATGTGTAGAGAATGACACGAGAAAGCATTTTTATGTCTAATTTGGTTGGTTCATTGATTATTGCTTAGTCGTATGAGATCTTTTATTGCTTGACAATTTCAGGTGAATATATAGTTGGATTTTGAGGAAATTGTAGTTCCTTCTATAGAGCTCGACTGGTTTAGTCGCATGTGTAAGAAATATGTTTTAACACAAGCCTGTATCTCTGTTGAAAAGGGTATGGATGTTCATTGATTATGGGTTATGAAAATGATGAAACATTTGGTGTAGCTGTTGTTTTCTTTGCGATTTTCACTTGGATATTAGAACACAGTTGGGACCCAGTGAAAATTACTTGATGAACCCCGTTTCCTAACAATTTGTGGGTGATCTTAGGTCTGCACGAATGGAAATTAGTTTTATTTTAGAATATGAATGACTGTGTTGATGTTTCTGTAGTGACCTTGAAATTTGTCAATAGAATTCTTCTATTAACACTGGAAGTGCTACTTGTTTGGTATCCTTGAATGCAATAACGAATTATCTAGTGTAAATAGTTAGTGTTACCTATTGGTAAGTAATGATAGCGTAGTTACCCTCACTCGTAGTCTAAAATGATTCGAGTCTTGGGTGAAGGGTAGACTATTTTATTTGGAGCAGGATTGTGGACTGATATTTGAACGTATATGTATTTCATTTATAACAATCTGTGGCTTTTGTTAATGAGCAATTTCAAGACCCTAGGAATCTAAGGATGACCTATTAAATAGTTTTACCAGATTAGAGCTAATGGTAAACTTGGGTGTTGATTTTCTTACTTTCTCTTCTTCCCTAATTGAATTCAAGATTGATTGTATATGCATTACTCCTGGGAAGTTGGTACAGATTCGAACTTGTTTGGAATGGAGATCTGAATGCCTCTGTTTCTTTCTCTTAAGTTGTAAAGTATATGTTGATATAGGACTTTTGGAATACGAAAATATTCTCTCCCTTTTTGGAAATTATGAGTGCTCCCTTCTTTTGTATCTCCATGAGAACTCTACGGTAGGGGTATAAGATGAATAGACTATTAAATTTATGAGGAGAGAGTGGTAAGTGTTGAGTCTTGACCGAAGTCTCCTTTCCTTATCTACGGTTATATTATTACCCTGTTTGAGTTATTCATTTACCTGCTTTATAAAAGTAGTATTGTAGTAGAAGTTGGTATACTTATCAATGTCATTGAAATAATGCAATGAGTATAAAGGAATCTGTCGGTTGAGCTTGCTTTGGAGGTTATAATCATCTTTGCTTGAATTGTTAAATGCACATCTATTGGATACACGTACTGGTAGGAATTCATTCTTGAATGGAGTAATTTTATTGGATTATTACTGTCCTTGGTTTTCAGATGGATGGATATTGTAGATTCATTTTGTTTCTTCTTAGTCTCTAATATATGATGAATCATCTGAAAATATTTAAGTTTAACTGGCAGCTATAATATGAGTTATGTTTTAAAGTCATATTAGAATTGTAGAAAGATGAATAGCCTGATTCATGTTTAAGGATTTGATGAAATGATTTCATTTAAACAGGTTGTTTAATGAAAACAATTGGTGGAATGCAATTGTTTTAAGAATTAGTGCTTATCATGCTCAGTTCACTGAACTGACCTGTGCTAGCAATTTTTACAGATGGACATCGTAAGTGGTAAAGGCACACAGATCTGATATGATGCTCAGATTGTTTAATCTAGTTTTTATGATGAATTCCAACTTGATTTCTCTAATTGTACTATAGGAAGAAAGATATTCTTTTCGTTGTTGATTATTGTATCAAATGTGCCAAAGTGCATAAGTTATAATTGTATTGCTTGGAAATAAATGAAATGGGAAAATTGTTACTTATGTGGCTGCATTTTTATTTGTTGGATTGAACTTCTTAGGTCCGAATGAATGAGAGTGCATTTTTATTACATCGTATGCCATGGGAGCTAGTTGGATTCTCTAAGTAAGCCTTGTAAAAACTATGTAACCAAATACTTCATGATTGAATAGTAATTCTTTTATATTATGAATAAGGCTAAATTGGAATTAGACCACGTGCATTTTAGGGTAGTTAAGGTTAAACTACACCCGATATGTAGCTATAATAGGAAGAGTATTCTATTACTTCCTAACATTGATCTAAGTCAAGGCAACGTAATTGATGGTTTTAAATCACCATGTCTTATAACAATCAAGTAAGATAAATCGAGTCTTCGAGTTGATATAAACCCTTACAGGTTTAGTTAGCTTCCTTAAGAGAGGACTTAGGGCTATTGCTCTATTATGAGGAAATAAGATTTTCAGGAACCGATGGACACCTTCACAAGGTCATAAATCTTATTAAACTTCTCCCTGTGATAATTGAACTTAATTACGTAAGGCAACTCAAGGTATGAAATTCTGGGTTGGGAAAGGACTATCCAGTTAGGAGGACCTTTAATTCAAATTTAACTCAACTTAAGTAACTTTTTGAAGTTATGTAAATCTTTCGAGGTAGTATTGTAGGATGTTGGCACATGACAATCTACAAGGTTGTATCTTCGAGAAGATTAGGATCTTCTCGAGGATACAACAATGCAGGTGACTTATGGCAACACCCTTTGCATTGATCGTTAAGATTGACCCTTGAAACTATAACAAGATTTTCCTTTGGGACTGGTTAGGATCATAGACATGCTATGAGGCAGCCCTTTGAGACTCGGGGTACATTGACACATGGGGTTACAGTGGGTGACCCAGTATGTCAGCTTACCCCTAGTCTTCAAGAGCATCCTTATAACGTGAGTATGATATTAACCCATTCCTAAGTGAAAACTTGGGACAGGGGAGACTGACAGAAGTTAGTATAAGACGTTCTATATAACATCGGAGTGGGGTGAAGGACGTATTCCAGATTGACGAGTATGTCATCAAGGAATAAGAGACATGAACAATATGTTTCAAATATTTGCCCAAAGTATCACAAGCTACTGATTGTGTTTTCCTATGTCACCTAGTCTAAGGGACGTGATGCCGATGAATGATGGTAACAATTATCCAGATAGGTTCCTTGGACAGAGCATTATGAAATCCCAGATTAGGGAAGAGAACCGCTAGAGTGAAGTGTTCTGATAAAAACACCAGATCTATGATACTCATGAATAGATCGGTAGTTCATGAGTCATGGAATGAATAGATCGGTGGTACACCGAGTCATTACAACCTGCATATGGTTATCTGTTATAAGAATGATTGTTATGATCTGTGAGTTCTAAATTATGTATTTAGAACTAGAAAGCACTTTTAAAAATAAAATAAAATCTTGTTCTAATGTTCTAAAATGAGGATGTTACACATGGTAACCATGGAGGAGGAAGAAATGAGTTCCCACGTGGAACCTATTTTAATTGTGGTTCTATAGACCACTACAAACACAAGTGCCAGACTTATTGCATTGTTCATGGTGTGGAAAGAAGAAAAAGTATGAGGAGTGCCTTGAGTTGTTTGAGCATATGAGTCAAAGCAACACCAAAAAGACAAGGGCACCGCCATGGTAAGAATTAAGAAGGAAGACACCTAATGGATGCTCAGGGTAACACATGATGCAGATTAGAACCTATTTTAGTAACAACAGTAGAAGAACCTTGTTTTAAGGGAAGAAGTGGTACATGGAATGTACCCAAGCCCCTGTGCATCAAAAAGAGGTATATCAAGATACCATGGACATCATTTGAAGCTTACAAGGAGAACTCCAAAGTGTCTAAAGGAGCAATCCAAGAGAGAGAAACAAAGAAGGAGGGTCGAGGCACCAAAGGATGACTGGATGAAGTCAATGAAGTATGTAAAATACTAAGTCAAGAGAACATTATTCCCTTGATAGGATCATGGTTGAGAAAGATTGTACCACACACCGAGAGAAGAGCGCGAGAGGAAAGTCTTGCATGCTAACCTTCGCCCTCACATCCTTGACTATGATAGAGAGATCACGTTAAATGTGGTTGTGGATGTATGGCTCCTTAGCAATATCCTCATAAACACAGGTGCAAAGGTCAATGTTCTCACCTTGGATGTTTGGTATCGATGGGAATGCCTACATTACGGTCGTCTTCAAACGTGATGTATATGAAAAAAAAAAAAAGGTAATGCTCAATGGTGTCTTAAAGGATTTAGCTATCACTATTCAGGGAGCTAAGTTCACCTGGGGACTTGAAGTCTTGGTGCTTGTTGAGGCAAAAATTTCCCAACACTACTTGGGTGCCCATGATGCTATAAGAACAATACAGATCTTGCTCAACAAGGGGTACATTAGCTTTGAAAATGAGGAGGAATGTGTCATCATACCCCCACGACTAATGGGAAGCCAACCCCTATATTGAACCTTTGGGAGAAGATGTCCCGGATAGAATACATGTGTGCTCAATTAGGGATCAGAGATAATCCATCCTACCGACAGGTTATCCGGTTTGAGGATGCTCGGTCAAGAAGTGACACCACTAGTCTAGCACATGATAATTAGGCACATGGAACCTATGAGTTAATTGGATGACACTTGAGAGGATCGGTGACAAAGATGACAAAGGCGCGCATGGGTCCGGTGCCTAGGAGGGAAAGGAGCTCTGAAGTTCTCGGGAGGAGCCATCCCCGTGATCTTTTTGTAGAAGATAGAAGCTTAGTGGAAGGAGGAAAAGGAACAAAGAGGGATGTTAAGTTACATCCTACTAGGAATTGCTGCATGCTTTGGTGGGAAATACATCAAGGATAACCTTCTAGAATGGCGCAAGGTGAGAATTTCCCTCTCTGTCTGGTTCTCTAGAAGCAACGTTCCCACCACCATCAAAGACTACCATGGTAGTGAGCCCAAATATTTCCACATACAATCCTATGAGAGAGTATTGAGAGAGGGTGCAAAATATTTTCCACCATCCCTCTAGATACATAAATTATATTCTACATCAGCAGGTTGCACACACGCATGGTACATCCACTCGAGACACATTGCCAAATAGGGAATTGGAAAGAACTAATGGCTAATCTCGTCCAAGCATTTGAGTATCGAAGCACCAAACCATCAGTGGATAAGGCATTACAGGAGGTCAAATGACTTATGATGGGGGATAGTGCAAAGGAAGAGGACATGCTTGTATAATTTCTAGGAGAGCCATGTGTGGAGGGACACCTTGGTGAAGATGAATTTGATGAGGTGCAGTTGGAATGCTCATGTACAAAGAAAGAAAATGACAAGATGGTCTATGTCATAGATGGTGAAGAGATGGAGAATTTGGAGGTTGACCATTCTCTAGGCTTCGCACGAAGTGATGGATAATGTTGATGAAAAAGCATGCACCTATCATGAGCCTTTAAAGAAAAATAAGGTTAATATTGGGTGAAGGTGGAACCCAAGGAAGCTATCATTGGAGATTATTGGTCGGAGAAGGAAGTCTCTAAGATCATTGATCTTTTATGTGAGTTTGAGGATTTATTCTGCACGGGTATCATGAAATCAAACACATTCACCAATCCTTGGGGAAATGAGAATTAAGCTAAAGGATGGTGCGTGCCCAGTTTGGAAGAGACCGTACTAGATGAATCCTAATCTGTGTGTAAAGGTCAAGGAGGAAATAGACAAGATGATAGCATCAGGAATCATAGAAGTTGTGGAGGAGTCAGAATGGATAAGTCCGATGGTGATTAGTATCAAAAAGGATGGGAGGATAAGGATATGTGTTGATTATAGGGATTTGAATGTAGTATGTATCATTGATCCTTTTCCAACCCCATTTACTGAAGAGATCCTAGAAGGAGTGGCAGGGCGCGAAGTCTACTCTTTCACGGATGGGTTCTCAGGCTATCACTAGGTGAGGATTGCAAAGGAAGACCAGAGAAAGACAACTTTCACCACTGAGTGGGGAAGTTTTGCCTATACATTCATACCTTTTGGGTTGAAGAATGCGCCCACTATGTTCTTGCGCATTATAGTGCAGGCCTTCCAAGACTTCATCCACAAATTTCTCCAAGTGTATCTTGATGATTGGAACGTGTATGGACTGGTCAAGGACCATTGTGATAGCCTACGGTTGATGTTTGAAAGGTGTCGGTAGTTGAGGATATCCCTCAACATCAAGAAGTGTGTATTTGCTACCCCATTTGGGACCCTATTGGGGCACATTATATGCAAAGAAGGATTGTTGGTGGATCCTGCCAAAATTGTAGTAATTGTGGGATTGGGGGAGCCAACCAGCCAAAGCTAGCGCATCTGCACGAATTCCTTGGACACACGAGGTACTACTAGAAATTCATCAAGGGGTATGCTAATATCACCGAGCCTTTAGAAGAGTTACTCAGGCATAAAAGTTCCTTTCACTGGGGAAGGGTGCAACAGAAGGCATTTGACACATTGAAGGATAGTCTTGTCACTTCACCTATATTACGTTTCCCTCTTCGACAAGACCTTCCATGTTCATGTGGATGCCTCTCGGAATGGTCGTAGGGCAATACTTGCACAACCCGGTGAGGGAATTTTTATCACACCTTATGATTTGCAAGTAGGAAGTTGGCACCAGTAGAACAAAATTATACTATGACCAAGTGCGAGGCACCATCTATGATCTACGCGCTCAGTAAGTTTAAGCATTATTTGTTGAAAACTCCCTTTATCTTCTACACCGACCACATGAAATTAAAATATTTCATGAACAATCCCATCCCGCATGGGCGCATATATCGGTGGGTGCTTTGTTATTCCAAGAATTTGAGTTTGCCGTAGTTGTCAAACTAGGCAAGAGTAATTATGGACCTGACCATTTGTCAAGAATTGATTCAAGGGATGACACGTAGAGCATTGAAGAGACAATGTTATACATGTAGTTGTTTAGGTTGTGGCACATGCCCTCATAATTGGAGGATATTGTTGTGTTCCTTAAGACGGGTATAGATGGAAGGGATGAAGACACTAGAGAGAAATCAACTAGCCATACGTGTCGTGCCCTACATGTTGATCAGTGGGGACTTATACAAACTAGGGCGTGATGAAGTTTTACACAGGTGTGTACTAGAGCATGAGAGCCTTGCCATCATAGAGGAAGCACATGGAGGAATTGAAGGTGGGAATTTTGCGGGAAAAGCCACTTGCACATAAGATACTAATGGTAGGATTGTGGTGGGAAACTTGTATAAGGATTACAAGGAGTATTGTAAAGCGTGTGACCATTGTCAGCGCATTGGCAAGCCAGGACAGAGAGATGAAATGAATTTCGCGCCCTATCCCTAGTGCTGAGACTTTTGAGAAATGGGAAATAGACTTTGTAGGACCTATTGCACCAACAACGCGTAGGACTGGATCACGCTATGTGATCACTTACATAGACTATTTAACAAGATGGGTAGAGGCAGCCCCAACTAAGGACTGTACAACAGCTACAGTAGCAAGATTTTTATGGGAGAACATTATCATGAGGTATGGATGCCCTTTGAGTTTAACCAGTGATAGGGGTACACATTTCTTTAATGAGACTGTGAGGATCCTATTACAGAGTTCATGGTGGCTCATCACAAAACTACTCCCTATCACCCTCAGGAAAATGGAACTGCTAAGGAATTTAACAAAATACTTAGTCACACATTGACTAAGATCTATGATGTCAGGAGACAAGATTGGGATGACAAGGTATCAACTGTATTATGGGCCTATAGGACAACTTATAAAAGGCTAAACAAAGCCACACAGCTTCAATTTGTGTTTGCACTAAGCCGTCTTGCGATTGAATTCATGTTACCTTCTCTACGTATAGTGCGGATAAGAAATTTGGCTGATGAGAAAGCGATGGAAGAAAGAATTGATGAGTTGATGAAGCTGGAAAAAGACGATCACTTGCTAGATGGAGCCAAACAATGAGAAGAAGTAAAGCGTAAAGCATGGCATGATCACCCCATTAGGAAAAAGAAGTTTTAGGTTGGGAAGATGGTCCTACTTGTATGATTCTAAGTTTCGTGCCATCCTAGGAAGTTAAAAGTGCATTTTTGGGTCCCTACACCATCTCATACATCCTTGATTCAAGTGCGTGCGATTCAAGCGCTGGATGGGATGAAATTTAGAAACTTCAATAGAAGTAGGCTAAAGCCCTACTATAAATAAGTCTTCTTGGTGTTTGTAAATAAAAGCATTCCAGTTAGTTTAGGATTTTCTCTAATGCATTTTCCTTTCTTGTGTTTCCCTTTCTCATTGTTGTTTTGTGTTGTGCCTTGGGCACTAGTAATCTCATTACTCTCTAGTAAATTTGTATATGCATAGAGGAACATGCATCATTTTAGTGTGGGGTGGAGTAAGGTGAAAGAAATTAGTGTGGGAAGCGCCGGGAAGGACCGCATTGCAAATCCTGGTTGAATGGCCCCTGTGAAGAAAGTACATGCAAGAAAAGGTGAAAAAGGATGGTGGGTGTCAAGAAAAGGCTACATTGCGGATCCACGACAAGGGAAGAAGAAGCGCATAAGCAACATGAGGTAGGCGAAAGAAAAAATCATGATAGAAGAAGTTTTTTTAGTGCTTTGGGTACATGCACGTAAGATTCTCCTATCAAGATGGTTTCAGTTGCGCACTAAAAGGTTGGAGAATTATCTACGCAAGGTTAGCGCATGAGTTAAAGTGCGAAAGTTGGGTTCGTTTGAAAATCTGCATTAAGTGTTAGTACGGTGGTAGGTAAGGAAGAATTTGATTTAATAGTGTGGGAAAAACTATAAATAAAGGGTCGAGGCATTTCATTTTCACTTTACGTATAAGGAGAGAAGCGCTTTTATATCTCTGCAAACTAGGGTTTCCAGAATCGACTTTGTGTGAAGGAAAATCTGAAGAGGTTGAGCGTGAGTAACTAGTTTGGATTTGTGAACCGGAAGGAAGGGATTTCATGGGCATAAGAGAAGTGTGAGAAGGCCTCTGTCTTGTGAAGGAATTATCCCGATTAGGGTTTGAAAAACTAGGGCATGGGTTTAAGAGATTTTCTTCTTCATGAGCTTGAGATCTAAGATTGGAAGAAGTAGAAGAGTAGAAGTGATTGAAGTACTATACTATGACACCCAGAAACCAACCGTGTCACCCAAGAAGCCAAAGAGAAAGGGCGATATCTAACAATAACCACGAAAAACATGAATGAAGAGTGTTATGCGCAGAATGCAATACCGGATGGAGTTTTGCTTGGGATGGAGTGGGAATCCCATTTGAGAAAGATGGCGGTGAGCGATTATAACCATCGAAAAAACACAACGAGAGAAGGAAATGGCATCGAGCTAGTGCGGCCGACGAACAAGAGGACACCGTGAGGGTTTTCCCATCTATAAAAATGAGGTAAAAGTGAAGTCGAGAAGGCAGGTTATTGCAACTCTATGAGTTTCCATACTTTGGAAAGCTGGAGTGCTTCTATCAGTGGCCGATGTCGCGCATGCATGAGAATCACTTTTACTTCACGGGGTGCAAGATGCGCATAACCCCTTAGCTGATTTCAAAGTTTACGGCCTCATCTGCGAGGGAGACAACATAGATGATGACCTAAGTGACAAGGAGGCCATCAAATAAATCATCGTTGTATATGATTACAAGAAGGGATCCATATATTTTGATGTTGTGGAAATCCTAGATCCCGTCATGAGAATGGTCGTGTACCTGGTCACAAAGATAAATGATCAAGAGAGGTGGATGCAGGTTAATAAGCCTCGGTTGAATGTATGCAGAAAAATATCAGAGGGCACAATCTACAATTTATCAACCTTTATTGTAGATGAGATAATCAGCAGCACACATGAAGGAGACAAGATACTCTTTGGAAATGTCCTCCTGACAATTGTATTTTCAGAGATAGGAGTGCCTAATGTGGTAGACAAGTTTGTTTGGGAGTATCCAGCTAAAGATCCCTCACCCATGAAAATATTTTCAAAATATACATGTGAAACAATGACAACCCCCACAAGGTGTGCCTGGACAAGTGGTATAAGCACTTAAGGGATGCATTCAGGGGAAGAGTGGAGAATCCCAGAGCAACTACCGAGCACTTACAATGGAGAAGCTGAGTTTTCTATGTACCAACACTTCTGCATAGGCAAATTCATGATGGTAGATGAGACCATGAGCCCATGGTGTAAACTCCCATTCTCCTTCACCACCCAGTACTTCCAAGCAGGAGTTAATAGGTTCAAAGAAGCAAAGAAACTAAGATTGGAACTTGGTGAAGTTGATCAAGACCACAGGGAGTTTCACAGGACATTGGTCTACCCCAATAGGCACGCATACGTGGAGAAGTATGTGGCACATGAAGTTAGAATGATGAAACCCTTACTCTTCCAATCGTAGGAAAGTTTGCAAGTGCATATATATATCCGCATTAGGCCAAAGTTTGAGAAAGTTGCATATACGGAGAATGATGTCTCCATACCTAAAGATCCCAAGGGTAGAAAGAAGCCCATACTCAAGAAAAGGGAAAGAGAAGAAGAAGCACCAATGCAAGTGCGAGACTACCCAGCAGTAAGCAGTTTAATTTGGTGGCAAGCAAAAACCCAACACCTATACATGAAAGAAGAAATCCCCCAGAAAGGAGAAGACACCGGAAGAAGAGGCACCAGAGAAACCCCTCACCAAAGAGAAGTCACCAGAGGAAGCAGAGAAGGCTAAATCCCCTACCAAGGAGTCACCTCTCAGGAAGAAGTAGAGGATAGAAGAGGAAGTTGACTCGGAGGAGACTAATAGATTGGAGAAATACATAGGTGGGAAGGATGATGACAGTGAAGAAGATGATAATAAGAAGATGATCCCTAGAAAGGTATCAAGAGCCACCATCTTTAGCATGATGCATGATTCAAAAGAAGAAGGTGGAGAAGAAGAAAAAAGTTCATTTTAATGTGGCACAAGGGTAGCTGTGGTGAGGAAGGCACCTGGGACATAGTAAGAAGTGAGGAGGTTGCGCGCAGAATCAAGAAACTATAAGCATTACGGAGGAACAAGTAAACGAGGAAAAATAAAGAGAAGCAATGAAAATAATCAAGGCCTTGGTAGAACAAGAATTGGAGTGCAGCGCTGACATAGTGATGGAAGAGGGTAAGGAGGAAAGTGTTGAGAAAGAACAAGTCAATATGGGAGGAGGTCCTAGTCTAATGGTGATTTTCCCCAAAGGTGCATGCTAAGGAAGGAGGATCCTTGATGCATACGAGGACAGTCATGAACTATGTTGATGACCAAAGGAAAGTGTTATGTACACACTTCTAGAGCACATTGCCCATTGAAAAACTTTTAGCTATGGAGTCATTTGACAAGGAGGGCGCATACCCAGGACAAGAGGAAGATGCTCTATTGGGTGTTTGAGTCCCATATTAACGAGCCATAGTTTGAAGTATGAAAAGGTACAATTATGTCATTACGAGTCTAAGGAACCAACCCTTGGTAAATTCCTAGTAACTCTTAGATGAAAAACTTTGTAACATGCTCAACAAGGTCACGATCGAGACCGAGGCTAGGCTCTTTGCGAGAAATGACAGAATAAAATTTCTAGAGGAAAAGCTAGAAAAGAAGGAAGAGGAGTTGGTGAGAAGACTAAAAGCTTGAAGCAAGGAGATTTGATCGAGTGCACAACTAAATCATGAACTAAGGGATGAGAAGGAAAAGGTGCATGAAGTATAAAAAAAGATGGAGTCTATCAAAAGTGCCATTATTTTGAAGCATCCAGACCTAATGCCTCTGAAGTATGGGTCCATACTTGAATGCTTAGAAGATCGATGCACGTCCTCACCATGGAGAGACAACCATTGGCCCTAGAGTCCACAGAAGAAGTGGTAGCACACTTGGAGAAAGAGGAAAAATTGAAAGTGGTAGCACTCATTGTTGAGTATAGAAAAGTTCTTACGAATGTTAAGATCATGATAATTACACATATAGGGATAGGGTGACAAGCACCTTGGTTGCCACTCATGAAGCAGAGTTGAAGGAGTTTCAGGAGAAGAATAAAGGAAATAGGGAGGAAAGGGACATAATCCTTTCCGAGGTTGAAAGGAAATTTGAGGCCATTTAAACCTTAAGGAGTTCAATAAAAAACCGGTTAAAGGAACTATACCCATAGATCACTAGGAGGATGGACGTATTTGAAGACATGAGCAAGGAGTTGGAGAAAGTTGTTGACATTATGAGTGCTAAGGGAGATGGAATAAGTTTTGGGAGGTAAGCATCTGTTGGTCATCAAAAAGGACTTCAAGAAGAGCAATGTCAGGGGACAAGAAGTCCCTCCTCTTTAATGGGAGAGGTTCCCTTATTCAGAAATGAACCTATTTACACATATACAAAGCATGGTTTTACTATGGAACTTGGATATTATGAAAGTGTTTTCTAAAAGGATCATCAATCACAAAAGGACTGAGGAATGAAAATGTGAGAACGAGCAGAAAGGCACCATTCAGAATTATAGATGACAGAGTAATTCCTTATGCATGCGAGGGTACAACGAATTGGAATAAGATCATTTGTATCACATTAATAAGATGAAATTTGAAAAGACACAAAGTTCTATAAATAACATCTGCAAGAATACAAAGCTTCTCAGCATAATACAGACAAATGATCTAACAAGATTAAATGAATAGCTTGAGAATAAAGGAAACCAGATAGACAAAGAATGAAAAATCCTTCTGTATTGATTTCTTTATGATTTATTTACACTTTCAGAAATAAGCCAAGTTCTTCCTCTTTCAAAATGGTGAGGAGAGGCCATTATATAGTTTACAAATTAGTTACTCTTGGTAACTACTTTTAACTAATGTTTAGTTAAAGGGCTGCTAATCGCAATACCCCAACTAATTACAACAAATCCGAGAGGAAAAAGGGGGAAGAGAAGAGAAGAATTAGGAGAAGAAGACAGGTGCTCATGACTGGGAGGGACCCACCGACTTTAAGATCCCTTTATGTCTGAATCTCTTCAACGCCTCTGCTATGTCTCTGCCTCGTGGGACTGATGTGTTGGCAGTAGACTGAGTCCAAAATCGAGGCACTTCTCCATTTCCTTGTCAAACTCGACATGAGTATGATAATCTTTATTTGCTTCTTCTATGGCAGATTGAAGAGAGCAGATCTCCTTCATTTTTTCCTTGGAAATGGAGCTTTCCTTGAATAGATCACCTTTGACAAAAGCTCTGAATTGAGCTTTGATTTCTTGTAAAGTGAGAGGCACACCAGAAGTCTCATCATGAAGATGGCAATGTATATCTTTGAAGGCAGATATAACTAGTGTTTTGAAGGCCTCACCCTTCTGCCAGCTATTCTTTAACTCTCCCAAAGCCTCCTCCAACACCTTGATTTTCCATTCCACGCTGTAGACCCAGGACTTTGACAAATTATCCTTGGCATCCTCGAAGACCTTGCTTGCCATCAAAATATTTTCATCTGTTTGTCCCATTAGACGGAGGTCTACTATGCAACTGCCCCAAAGTTTAAGTTCTTTATCAATGCTCCCAATAGTGGAGGAGAGCTTCTGTTGCAAATTACTCACCTTCCCATGGAGTTTGAAAGCTTCATCAATGAAGTTCAATCCTACAACAAGCATATCATCTACCATAGCCTCCATAGCCCTTCCATAGATGGAATACTTGTGCATGTCTTTGATACTCTGCACTTCATCCTGGCTCAGAATTACAGGTGGTGGAAGAGTAGTCAATGGGGTAGGATCCAAAACCTTATCTTTGGACAACAGAGACTTGATGAAACTTGTAAGAATCTGGGCCTATTCCTCCAACTGCTCTATGGTTTTCTGCCCTTTCTCTACCCTCCCAATGACTCTAGTGACTGTTTCCTGAAGATTGTGGATTTCTCCTTCAGGGGTGGACTCTCCCATGGGAATTCTCGAGAGTTCCAGATCAGATGCTTGCAAATCTTGCTCTGGCTTGTCCGACTTAGGCTTGGCTATCTCCAGGAATTGTTGGCCTTGAGCATCAGACACTATCCTGGAGGTAATTCTGGATTTTTTGGCATGAGAAGGAGGAGTAGTGCCTAATAAGGCTGCCACAACATCAAAATTGGGTCCTGAAATTCGGGAGGAAGACTTTCTCTTCCTACTATCAACAAGAGGTTGTACCCATGCAAAAGAGGAGGAGGAAGAAGTAGGTGGGGCAAGAGGACCAAGAGACAGAGAACTCATGGTGCCCAAGGTTTGTACTTCTATTGCCTCGAGTTGGGATATGAGTGGAGCACTTGGGGCTCCTGGTGCAGAGGAATCAACGGTGCTTGGAAGTTCAGCGCTCTGGACTTCTTTGTCCCTATCCATTGGGGCTTCGGAGGTGCTTTAGGAGGCGGAACTTCACTCTCTTCACTTTCACTAAGAACAATAATGTTCTCTGGTCCCGAAGGCAATTCTGCATGCTTCCTCAGGGGGTCTTCTTCCACAGGCTCCTTCTTAACTTCTTTGACTTTCTTCTGGTACACCTGGGTGGATGAGGAAGGAGTAGAGACTGTAGGTCCTTGAGTTGACGAGGCAGGAGGGGTTTGCACAGGTGCTTCTGATCTGGGTGTCGATGCTTCCTTCCTTGGTGTTGAAGCATCCTTGGAGGAGGATTCCCCTGAGTGCCTTCTAAATTCACGGACTTTCTTATCAAACCAGATCTTGGTCCTGACTAAGACCGGAGCTAGGATTTCAGCCAAATCATCCTTCTCCTTTTTGAACCAATCCAAGTCCTCCAAGGGAGTGTGTTTGACCACATTGTCATACTCATATGAGTACAGGTCAGAATTATCATCTTGAAGCCCTTCAGGAACTTGGTACAAGTTGAGTTCTTGAATCAATTGTAGAGAAAACCTGCCGTAATGCCTCCTTCTTGCTTCAAAATCATCAACACAGTCAGCCCAATAATCCTCTGTGTCTGCCCTATGATGATAAGTGATCTTGATGTTCTACTCAATAAACTTTTTCAAGTCAAAGCAAGTTCTTGGCCTGAAGAAATGGACAGTAATGGGAGCTAGGGCCCTTCTATATTTTGTGCATCTAGGGCTGTTTTGCAGGTGTAGTTTCCCAAAGAGATGGGGAAGTGCAAGCCAGTAATTTTCTTATCTCTGCAGGTTCTATGCAATTTTTCCAATTACTGCACACTTCTATCAAGGCCATTTTGTCATTGCAGAACATAGGAAGCTTGAGAGGAGTGCTCTCATAGCCTGCAAGCCTTATATAGGAAAATTTCCTAAATTGGATGAAATAGGCACCGTAATGCGCTATCAGGCTCATAGCTTCATCAGAAAATCTCCTCGCCGTGTCGCTCTCAAGAAGCTGGACAATGTACATGGTGAAAGCATCATTCACCCTTCGGAAATTGCGATTGCTGGTTTCCAGGGTGAACTGCGGGTAGTAGGCATACACGGGGTCATCCTTGTGAGCATCGATGTATGAGAAACCAAACCATTGCCTCGATGCTTCCAGAGTATACATCAGGTATGAAGTCATATAGAATTTCTTTGTTTGTTGTACATTAGACAGCTGCTCTGCTAGGTTCATACTGATGATCTCTGCCCAGTTGATACTCTGAGTCCTTCGCACACCATGTTGATAAGTGGGCACATCCAAAAATGGAACTCATTGGTAGAGGGTAAGCCCATAACCCGAGCTAGTAGGATTATGAAATATGATAGTTCTTCGTTGAAATCGGCACGGAACAGAACCTTGGATAGACGGGATGCCCCCTTTTTAGGGTTTTTAAGCCACGACTTCGCCACCCTCGCCTTGTACTTCTCACTGTCTTGGTCGAAGAGGGCCTGTGCCTGGTTTTGAGAGATTACTATGGAATTGTCCATTTCTGGAATTCTTAGGGTAGTGCCAATGGCGGCAGCATCAAGTTTGGCGATGAGCTCCCCATGCACGTTGGCCAACTCACTCGAGTCGGGGTTGAAATGAGCACCGCAGGAGAGCACTGTATCTGCGCATTGCACTGAGATAGGGAAGCCACCAGCGAAAGCCAAACCACTGTCATGGATCATCTGTGCCATAGGTGAAGGGTTTGCATCGGTCATCCTTGCCCAAAAATCCCCAAAATCAAGGTGGCGAACTTCACTGTCCCCGATATCGGGAACGACAGACTCGAGTGGTGAAATTTGTTCCTGCCCCTGGAATTTGATCTTCATGTTGATAGTAACTCGGAGAGCAAAGCATTGGCTGGACTTGGGATGGAATTACAGGGGGAATGGATACACGCACAGGAATTTTGGTCACAAGGGTTCGAGCAATAGATAGCATGAAAGTAGTGTGCAAAAATGCATAGGGGAAGCTCGTTATATAGCCGTTTAGGAGAGAGAAAGACAATAAATGCACATTAAATACACATCTACCAAATTGAAAAGCAAGATATTCGGGTAGAGCGGGAAAAATTAGCACGAATGGCACTTGGTTCATTTGGGACACAAGGGACGTGAAAGTGTGAAGTACGCGATTCAATTCAAAGGCGACACGGGAAAAGACACACAAATGTTCTTGGGACATGCGGGATGAAAGTACGCGAAATACGTGATTCGGCCGAATCAGACGAAAAGGGAACAATGGGTCGGTGAACTTGGGACATTTGGGACAAAAAGTTCCAACGGGCCGAAAAGAACGGACTTCGGGTAAACCGGCCGATCGGGGAACAGAGAGCCCGAATGAACCTGGGACACGTGGGACAAAAATGTCCGACAAGCCCGAAAAACACACAAAATGACCCAAAAAACGTAGATTTTCCCAATTTCTTGACTTATCACACTACCAGGATAACATAAAAGACACTTAACCTCAAAATTTTAATTTTCAAATTCTTAAAAGCAGGGGAATTTTGAGTGGACAATAGTGTACTAGGGGTGATCTCGTGAGAGAGTCCAAGCAGAATGAAGTCGATGCCCTGGAACAAGTTGGAGGATTACTTACAAAGAGATTTTCCTAGCTTGATTGAATTAATGCCATCCCTTCCCCATTCTTTCTTCTCCCCCATTCTTCATCCCCTTATTATTCTTACAAGATGTAAGTCTCACTTTGTGATCCCTTATCTAGTGGAGAAGTGTTCTGTAGACAGAGAACACAAGCGTAGTGTGGGGTGATGTTGGGCCCTAAAATATCAAATAAGTGCAAAAATGCACATAGGCACACAAGGCATGGGTTAAAGGATGGGCATGCAAGAACAACGCACACAAGGCCTAGTAGAAGAAGGGCACGTAGGACAAGGTTTAAGGAAGGGTTTAAGAAAACTTGTGGCATGCACTTAGGACAGAGCCCGAGTTTTGAGACTTAGCCGTATTTGGCGCTTCGGGTAGGACATGAGAGAAGTGATACATGACCATGCATGCATGAGAGTCGATAAGGTGTCATCTTGACCACGTGGGGCCCACAAAAAGGAATATAAGGCCTTTACCTCTATCGGGTGAGCTCACGATGGAGGTGTACATGGGAGACCATCATGTCGAATGTGTAGAGCCCATACCTGAAGGAACATGTTCCCATGAAGAGCCCATATGGACACTTGGAAATGGATCTGAGGCCATAGAAGGATGAGTTGGCACTTTAGGATGCCTATATATACAAGCACCCACAAGAGAAGATACAACGAGTGGTAGTTAGAGGATCAAAGGATCAAGAGAAAGACATATAGGTTGATAGAGAGAACATAGCTCTTTAGATATACTACAAAGACTCCTGCGGGGATTGGGTAGAGGCTAGATGAGGGAATAATGTATTAAGGGTCAAGGTTATAATTTTTCCTGTATGAATGAAGGACATGACCCCTCTTGTGATGTATCACTTGTCCAGTCAAGATGTGGTAGTCTAAATGTATCCATTGAATGTAATGAGGCTACAAACATAAATGAGCATGAATGTAATTTATTCGATCCATATCTATATCATTTCATTTTTGTTCATGGATGTTATGAAGTAGATACAAGCCCTTATGTGTTTTACTTTCTATTGTGGTTTATCTGGTTATCTACAAGTACTCTGTTTGGAATGAACACATTTGTCAGAGGCCGCTCCGAGTCCTATGATGATTGTATGTCTCATTTCCACCGTTATTCATTAAGTTCTGATGTAAATGATGGTTTCAACTTAACTCACGTGAAAGAGAGACTCGGTGCCCACGTGTGCCTCGGGTGAGCACCCATTTCCCACCGGGTGATAGGATAGTGCACATAGGATTCCCTTGTTCTGCTGGTGGGTGTAAAAATTACTACGGGAACAAAGCTACTCGCAAGGAAAAATGAATGCAGAAGAGTAAAAGGAAGTAAAACCTTACCCCGTGACCAAATGAAAGGTGAACATGTGGTTAAGGAAAATTGATGCACATATTGATTAGGAGTTAATCCCAAGCTAATCAATGGTCACCATGTGTCACATTTTTGTGCTTCCCAACACGTAGAACTTCATAAGGCCATATCTTTCGATTCCCTACTCAAAATGTTGAAATAATTATATTTTTGCAAAGGTCTATTTGAGCCCTTCACTTTTGCATCATCAGATCCAGAAATTGATGGTGGTTCATGGGAGAAAAATAAGAAATCATCCTCAAAATTCAAGGTAGGAGGTCTAATTTGGTTAACCACCCGTCTTAATGTAGTATGGTGTCTGCTTTTCCGTAAAAAACAAGAAAAAGGAATGAATGACTTTGGTATGGTGCCCATGCTCCTTTACATAATTTTAATGCACCTTATTGGTGGTTGTGAGGAAAATAATATTTTTCTTCTTTCTTTCTTCATCTTTAATATACTTTAACAATCCTGTCATTTTGTAAGAGGATGCAGATTAAGGGTAGTTGTATAATTTTTTTGATCAAGTTTTAAGTTTGAGTTTCTAGTTTCTTACAAAACATTTTTTTGTATCCAATCATGAGGAATAGCTAAGGTGGTTGCATTGCATAAACCATTAGCAGGTTTCAAGGCATTTGTTTATGTACCTAGCCAAAAATTACATGAATAGATTCTCTCTATTTTGACAAAGTTATACTTTCTTGTTTCTCTTGTTTTAAATGAATGAATGAGGCACATCTTTGGTTTTATTACTATCTCGCATTGGATTTATTTTATTAAGTACACAAGGGTCTTTCTTAGTTTTTGTATTCTTCTCGTCATTGTGAGAATATTACGAGAATAGTATATATTTGGCAATAGTTCATCTGTTTGTAAAATCCTAAAGAGAACATCACTTTTGAAGAGCCATTATTATCCATTAATGGTCTTTTGGGTGTATGAGAAAAATTTAGAACTGCTTTATCTCATCTCTAACCCCATGATTTATAGTTAGGATTGTGAATATTGTCTATAACATTTCTATAAATTGAGTATCAATAAATGCAAATGTCATTTCACAGACTATGTTAAATTGATTGTTCTTTTCAAGCATCATTGTTAATGATGGATTTTTTCAATGGGAACATTAAAATACCAAGGTCATAAGAGAATTTACCCCCTAAAATATCATACCATGCATACCATAAATATGTTTATTCTATAAAGATGAGTTCAATGTTTTTCCATTATAAGTAAGATTTGCTAAGAGTCCCACCAACTATGTGATCTAGTATCATTCAAAGAATCCTTGGTCAATAATTTTTGCAAATGAATTATCTTAAGTTGTTCAAGATATTTCTATTAGATTTGTATTTTATTGTCAAATGCTTACAATAAATCAAGCGAAAAATATTTTAAGAGAAGTATTGTATTTGTGGTTGTACTTTCTTAAAATTAAGTTACACCAACCATAAAGGAAAGAAATCCATGAAATATTTTCCTTTATTCAGATCATTCAACTAGGTACTCACACCTTGGTCAAGGCAGAGCCATAAGAAGCGAGTGGTCGCCTTCCCTTTATAAAGGTGACTCCGATCTCCTCCCATATTTGATTCATTGAGTTGAGTGTTGAACATCCTCATAGAGAAACACCGATCTAATATCTTCTTAGAATAAGTTGCATTCATTTTTAAAGCATGGAGAAAAATTATACGATTCCATTGATATCTTGTTTGCAGGAAATGGAGCTCGTTTGCAAAAGTTATAGCCCGCTGAAATTTTCAGAGCAACTGGCAAAATTTGGAGTTTTTTGTGCAGTTGGACGTGTGTACGCTTGCAAGTGTTTCAATCATATTGTGACACATGGAAATTTGTGTGATAGAAAAAAAGTGGTTTTTGGAACACCGGTCTTGGACACTCATTCGTGGACAAATGGACCCCACTATTTACTGGTTGGGGGCCCTCAGCCAGGTTCAACACACTTGATTATGGAGGGGTGTCTTGGCCTCCTTCTCATATTATCATTATACCAACTTGTGTATATATATGCCTCTGATTGCATTTTTGCTATGCATGTGGGACTAATTGATAAGTGCATATTAAACCAAAGACCAATTCCAAATTCCACGCATTTTAACCAATTCCATATTCCATATTCCACGCATTATTTAACTACCTCCATAATCATTGCATTTAATTTAAACCTCCACAATCATTATTAAACAAGGCACCTAAAACTATGTCAATACATGCATGTGCATCCTTATCCAACCAGAAAATGCACCCACATCCCAAGTGGCTAAGGTGGCTCACAAGCCAATACAAAAGTGCCCCCTTTGCATTATTAAATACCTCCCTTCATTCACGCACCCACAATGTGGGATAAACCTCTTGAAATCCGCCTAAGGAGAAGGAAGTGGAGATATGGGGGGGATTTGAACCATGGTCTCCATGGTAAAAGATAAGGGCTTTGACCACCGCGCCACTTCTTGGGAAACATTATATAAGGAGTGTTATTGTATTTGAAGGGTATTCAGGTCTGTGTAAAATATTGAAATGCTCATAACTTGAGCTAGGGAGGGAATTTTGAGATGAAGTAAAAAGTGACTACTATTATTTTTGGTAGAGGAACGTGATGAGAAGATCATATTCTTGTAGAAATATTTGTAAAGATTTATTTTCAAGATTTTAATAGATCGGTCCCATTCAACCAGGACCCGGAGACGTAGGCCACAAGTGCCGAACTCCGTTATCAATTCTTGTGTCAAATTGCTGGTGATTCATCTCTTTATCTTCTATTTTTACATAGTACTTTCAGTTTTAATTATTTTATTAAAAATACAAAAGGATATAATGCTCAATTTTTACATCGAAAATCAATACAAAGCAAAGAAATGTGTGTGCACAATTGCTAGTTAAATTTGATTTTTAGATCATTGGTATCAGAGCTGGTTTTGACTGATTTTTGGTTCAGATTAACGTGTTTTGGATTGTAAGTTGTGTGTTGGATGTTAACAAGGTCTCGATCTAAGAAGGGTGAAGGAGAGTTAGTTGAAGGAGATCCCAAAATTGGTACCAGATGATCTCGAAGTCCTACAATGGCGGATCGAGAGGAAGAAAACTTTTGTCAATCATTCCTACAGATGAAGGAAATGGTGGAAGAAATGTACCAAGATAGACAAAGGGAAAAGGGAACTAGAGAAGGTAAGAAAGAAGAAAGCTCTAGTTCTGATATTCCAAAAAGAGACTCTTTAAAATCTGATTTTCCTTCACTAAAGTTAGATATCAAGTTTGAATTTCCTATGTATATTGGAGAGCTAAATGCAGAGAAGTTGGATAACTGGGTCAAGCAGATAGAAGTATATTGCAGGGTTTAGAGAATTGTTGATGATGAAGCAAAGATTCATCTGGAAACTCTTCGGATGGGTGGCACAACACTCATTTGGTGGGAGAGTAAGCTTCAGGAAGTGGAAGAAACCAAAGGTATAGAAATCACTTCTTGGTCTGAATTTGTTTCAAATCTTAGGCAACAATTTTATCCTCTTGGTTATAAGCAACAAGCTATGATGGATTGGAAAACATTAAGACAAACTAAGGGACAAAGTGTTCAAGAATACACACAAGAATTTAGGAAAAGGGCTCTAATTCTGGGAATTTCCCTAAACACAGAAGAAACACTGCTCAAATATATTGGTGGATTGCATAGTTATTTAAGACATATGATACTTGTTTTAGGTCCTACTAATCTTGATGCAGTATGTGTTCAAGCAACCCATTTGGAAGCACAAGGAAAATGACAAAGGAGTCCTCTTTCTCTTCTTTTAATCAAAAGAACAAGCAATCTGAAGGAAAAGGTTTGAAAGAACAAGGAAAAGGAAAGGGTAAGCATAAAACAAACTCTACTGTTAAGAAGGAAGATGAAAAACCATTTTGTAATCATTGTAAAAAAACCATGATGAGTCTAAATGTTGGAAATTACATCCTGAAAAGAAGCCTAAATGGATGGTTAAGAAAGGAAAAGAAAAGAAAACAAACACTGTAGTGCATGATCTTGGTTCTGATTCAGGTGATGAAACCAAAATCACAACTATGAGTTTTCAAGGTAAATCAACTCTTTCAATTTCCAACAATAGCACTACAAATGTTGCATCTTCTTCTAGTAAACAAACTATACCTGATGATAAGAAAAGGAATGAGCTTTTCCACATTAGAGTAATTTCAAAGCATATGAAAATTGATACTCTTTTTGATAGTGGATCTCAAGCTAATCTAATTTATGAGGAGGTTGTTAAGAAACTAGGACTCAAAACTAAACCACATCCTAAGCCTTATCCTTTGGGCTGGGTTTGTGATGATGCAAAACTACAGGTAACTAAAACTTGTACTTTCAGATTTGCCATTACAGACAAGTTTATTGATGAGGTTGAATTGGATGTAGTTCCTTTGGATATTTGTGGGGTGGTTTTGGGAAGTCCTTATTTGTATGATCGTAAAGCAATCTTCTATAGGGAAGAAAATAAATATTTTCTTGTAAAGGATGGAATTGAGTTTATTGTTAGAGCTCACGTGAAAAGAATAATCTATCCTTGGTAACTGCAAGTCAAATGAAAAGGCTTGTAAACTCAAGCAAAAGTTTTGTGCTCATGGTAGTCAAAGCCAAAGAGAAAGAACATGAGATGGCTTTTGAGGCTTGTGATCTGAAACATAAGGATGAATTGGTAAAAATTGTTTCTCATTTTGATGATGTTTTTCAGGATCCACAAGGTCTACCTCCCAAAAGAGGGGTTCAACATGAGATACAGTTGCTTCAGGATGCACCTCTTCCCAATATCGGAATGTACAGGTTGTCAGTAGTAGAGAATGAGGAAATCAAGAGACAGGTAATGGAACTTTTGGCTCAAGGTATAATTCATCCAAGTACATCCCCATGTGGTTCTCCAATTATATTGGTTCCTAAGAAGGATGGCACTTGGTGAATGTGTGTTGATTTCCGTGCTTTAAATAAGATTACTATAAAGAATCGTTACCCTCTTCCTAGAATAGATGATTTACTGGATCAATTAAAGAATGCAATTTATTTCACTAAGTTAGACTTAAGAAGTGGTTATCACCAAGTAAGAATTGCAGAAGGTGATGTGTGGAAAACTAATTTTAAAATGAAACAGGGATTGTTTGAATGGTTAGTGATGCCTTTTGGTTTGTGCAATGCACCAACAACATTCATGAGAGTTATGAATGAAATCTTTAGACCATTCATTGATAATTTTTATTATTGTCTACTTAGATGATATTCTTATTTTTAGTAAGTCATGGGATGAACATGTTAAACACATCCAGAAAGTCTTAGATGCACTAAGGAAAGAGAAATTGTATTTGAAGATGTCAAAATGTGAATTTGGAAAAACATCTTTAATTTACTTGGGTTATATTGTAGAAATGGAGAATTGAGAATTGATCCTGCAAAAATAGAGGTTATTGTGAAATGGCCTAGACCCACTAATGTGACGGAAGTTAGGAGTTTTCTAGGTGTAGTTTAGTACTGGAGAAAATTTATTGCTAACTTCTCATATATTGCATCTCCTTTGCATGCTTTGACAAGTATTAAACATGTCTTTCAGTGGGGAGGAAAACAATAGAAAGCCTTTGATACACTGAAAGAGAAGATAAGTACCGCTCCGATCTTGGCACTTCCAGATTTACAACATTCATTTGAGATTGAGATAGATGCTAGTGACTACACAATGGGGGCAATTTTGATGCAGAACAAATGACCAGTGTGTTACCATTCAGAAACCTTTACAAGTGCGGTAAGAAACTATCCAACTTATGATAAAGAGTTGTATGCTTTGGTTCAAAGTGTTAAAAAGTGGAAGCATTATTTAATGGGAAAAGAAACAATTATACATACTGACCATCAACCGCTTCAATACTTACAAACACAAACCAAATTGCAGCAGTCTAGACATTTCAGGTGGATGGGATTTTTGCAACAATTTCATCTTGTAATTAGGTATAAAAAAGGTATTCAAAACAAGGTTGCCGACATGTTATCTAGACCACCAGTGGTAGTAGCATCTATTCTTTTGCAGCATAGTTCTTTGGCTCATGTTAGTTACAAGGAACAATATGTAAATGATGTTGACTTTGGAGAAGTGTATGAGGATCTAGTAAGTGGGAAACAAGTAGGAGAAAAATATTATCATTTGCATGAAGGATTGTTATATCATTCTGGAAAACTTTGTATTCTAGAAAATGAGCATGTGCATATGATTAGGGAAGCACATACTTCTCTTATTTCAGGGCATTTTGGTATTAGTAAGACAGTTGCACATTTACAGAAATATTGTTATTGGCCTAGAATGCATGAACATGTAAACATGTATATTAAGGGATGTGTTCTTTGTGCCACAAGCAAGCCAAGTAACAGGAAATTAGGACTTTACACTCCTCTTCCTGTTCCAACAAGGCCTTGGGAAAGTGTTTCCATGGACTTTGTAGGAGGCTTGCCCATGACACAGAAGAAACATGATTACTTATATGTGGTAGTGGACAGATTTAGCAAAATGTGTGTGTTGGTTCCATGTACTAAACAAATAACTAGGTGAGGAACTGCACATTTGTTTTTTCAGTTTGTTTGGGTTCATTTTGGTTTACCTACTTCAATTATATCTGATCGGGATTCTAGATTTCTTGGGGAATTTTGGTCAACATTGTGGGGGTTAATGGACACAAAACTGAAAAAGAGCACTGCTTTTCATCCACAGACTGATGGTCAAATAGAGGTTGTAAACCACACAGTGGTACAATTACTTAGGGGCTATAGTAGCAAACATCCTAAATTGTGGGATGAACATCTTTATTATGTGCAACATGCTTATAATCGTGCCTTACATTCTTCTACTTTGAAGTCTCCATTTGAGACTTGTTATGGATATCTACCTAATTCTCCATTAGACATATATTATGGACATGAAACTGTTGTTAATGGTGCAAGTGATTCTGACAAGGCTAAAAGATTTGTGCAGAGAATACAATAGGTTCATCAGTATGTCCGTGAACAATTGGAGAAAAGTCAGGCCAAGTACAAAGTTAGGCATGATAAACATAGAACTGATCACAAGTTCAAAGTTGGTGATTCAGTTTGGCTTCACATCAGTAAGGAAAGACTGACAGGTGAAGGTAAAAAATTGAAACCTATATGGTATGGTCCATTCCAAATATTGGAAAAAATTGGTAACAACGCTTTCCGGTTGGATTTACCTCCATATATGCAAATCTACTCAATTGTAAATGTTGAGAATTTAAGATTGTATGAACCGCCTATGATTGTTGATCATGATGATTCTAACATAATGCCTTCCATTGATGATTTTTCTCCTGAGTATCTTGATGAGTTGCAGGAAGACATCATTTTGGATAGGAAAGTAAGAACTTCGTGAAGGGGTGATATTGAGTATCTTCATGTTGGGTTCAAAGGCATGCATCCAAACAAGGCTAAATGGATGGAAACCGGAAAGGTGAGGGAGAAATACCCTCACCTATTCACCAATTAAGTTGACTTTTGGGGTCCAAAAGTTTCTCAGTGGGGAGGAATGATCCAGAGGATCCTCATAGAGAAACACTGATCTAAGATCTTCTCAGAATAAGTTATAGTCATTTTTAAAGCGTGGAGAAAAATTATATGATTCCGTTGATATCTTGTTTGCAGGAAACAAAGCTCATTTGCAAAAGTTATAGCCCGCTGAAATTTTCGGGCAACTGGAAAAATTTGGAGTTTTGTGTAGGTTGGACATGTGCACGCTTGCCAAGTGTTTCAATCATATTGCGACACATGGACAATTTGTGTGACAGAAAAAAGTGGTTTTTGGAACACCGGTCTTGGACACTCGTTCGTGGACAAATGGACCCCATTATTTTCTTGGTGGGGCCCTCGGCGAGAGTTCGACACACTTGATTATGGAGGGGTGTCTTGGCCTCCTTCTCATATTATCATTATACCAACTTGTGTATATATATGCCTCGATGCATTTTTTTTCTATGCATGTGGGACTAATTGATAAGTGCATATTAAACCAAAGACCAATTCCAAATTCCCACATTTTAACCAATTCCATATTCCATATTCCACGCATTATTTAACTACCTCCATAATCATTGCATTTAATTTAAACCTCCACAATCATTATTAAACAAGGCACCTAAAATTATATGTCAATACATGCATGCGCATCCTTATCCAACCAGCAAATGCACCCACATCCCAAGTGGCTAAGGTGGCTCACAAGCCAATACAAAAGTGCCCCCTTTGCATTATTAAATACCTCCCTTCATTCACGCACCCACAATGTGGGATAAACCTCTTGAAATCCGCCTAAGGAGAAGGAAGTGGAGATATGGGGGGGATTTGAACCGTGGTCTCCATGGTAAAAGATAAGGGCTTTGACCACCGCGCCACTTCTTGGGAAACATTATATAAGGAGTGTTATTGTATTTGAAGGGTATTCAGGGTCTGTGTAAAATATTGAAATGCTCATAACTTGAGCTAGGGAGGGAATTTTGAGATGAAGTAAAAAGTGACTACTATTATTTTTGGTAGAGGAACATGATGAGAAGATCAGATTATTGTATAAATATTTGTAAAGATTTATTTTCAAGATTTTAATAGATCGGTCCCATTCAACCGGACCCGGAGACGTAGGCCACAAGTGCCGAACTCCGTTATCAATTCTTGTGTCAAATTGCTGGTGATTCATCTCTTTATCTTCTATTTTTACATAGTAATTTCAGTTTTAATTATTTTATTAAAAATACAAAAGGATATAATGCTCAATTTTTACATCGAAAATCAATACAAAGCAAAGAAATGTGTGTGCACAATTGCTAGTTAAATTTGATTTTACCAAGTCGAATCTAGTTTTTGTGTTTGTATCTCTATTTTGTTCTTGTCTATGAAGGAATGTCTTGAAGCTCTAAGTTGTTGTATGGGGTGATTGATTCACCCAATGTATTTACCCTCATTTGGGTTGCATGAAACATCACTAGGAGGATGATTACCAAAGGAAAGGATTGGATGTTGATCTGAATTGTATCTCTGTATGGGGAATGCGTATGGTATAAACTAAGGCACATACAAATAAAGTGGCTAGAAACATGTTTTAGTGCAATCAAGACAAATACACATATAGAAGACAATGTGTAATCTAGAAGAAAGAAGACAATGTAGACTACAAAAAGTGGGTTTTAAACATGGTACATTGATCATAATTTCACAAGACAATCAAGGCATAAGTGTCCAAAACATACAAGAAGTGTACAAGTAAGACATAGGGCATAAACCGCAAATAATAGCATACAATAGAAGAAAAGAGCAAGAAAAGTATTAAACAACCATAGTGGAAAATAGTTCTTGCAAAGAAAATGTTACACATGAAACACCCATTAGCATGTTAGAAAGATAAAAATTATGTCAAAGCATGTATATAATGATATAGTAGTGTGTTAGTAAGAATAGGAAGTAGTATAAAATGAAACAATAACTTTTTGTAGTTGTAAGAAAGTAGATACCTATAAGAGCTTTGAGTGGATGGTAAAGGGTACAATGCCAAGCATCAATGTTATGTGTAAGGATCTACATAAATTCTACATCCACAACTAAAGAAAAAGTGAACACACATGTGTATATAGAAAATATAATGACATACAAAGTATCTGTCTAGCATGAAAACAAAGTGTACATGTAACTAGTATAAGCAACTAAGATTATGTGCAACCAAGATATGTAGTATGTTGTGAATGAGTGAGATGGAATGATATACAATATGAATGTGATCAGAGAAACATGCCCCCAAGTGAATATGTATCAGTATGATATGAGGTTCATTTATTAAAGACCCATCGATAATCAAGAATGAACTATAGAACAAGATTGTATCATCGGAAAATGGTTTGAAAATATGTGCGAGAAAAGATATGATCCGTGAAGCATAGAGCATAAAGAGTGTGAGTAAGGTGAGGTTCATGGATTTAGTATGTCCTCAACATCCAAATGTGAACCTTAGTACAAGAGTGTGTCATAGGGTAATGATGCTAAAAATATTAAATATGAAGCATGGAGCATAAGTGTTGAAATGATAAATACCTTAGAATGTTAGGAGAGAAAAGTAAGAGTGATGCCCCTAATTGTATGATGATGAAAAAACTATCCAAAAAGGTGAAGGGAAAGGGTTCTCCACCTGATGTTTGAGGAGATAAAGGCATGTGACCATGCTTTGAGACCATATATATATGAGAGTGACAATGTATCGATAAATGGGACCTATGTCTTTGAAGGAGGTGGTGAACACCTATATGAAGTAGACCGAGGAGGTGAGGAGCACCTCTGTGAATGATAATGAGGAGTTGATGAGAACCTATGTGAAGGAATCGAGGAGGTAATGTATACCTATGTGAAGTATACCGAGGAGGTGATGTGCACCTATGTGAAGGAGACATCTAAGTGGTGGATCTAGGATGATGAGATGGACTAGTGGACTAATGAGACTGAGTAGGTCATGTACAAATAGGAGATCTAGGAGCATATTATGCCTTAAATTTGAGAGGTCTAGGGGACCTAGATTCTCTAGCAAGTGCAATGGAAACCTCAAGAGGAGGTTGTGGCCATGGTGTGGATGGCGGAACACCTTTGATGGTGATAACTTGTTTATTGTGAATGAACTTTAGACACAAGTGATTCATGGAAATGATAGTTAAAGACAAGGAAAAATTAAGAGCATGTCACACCCTTCGATTAATGGTGCCACGATGAATGACACAATCATGGTGAGAGGCCCAACTATAACTGGAAGCTTGACGAAACCATAATATTTAGGAATTGGATATGAGATATGAGAGAGTGGATAGTTGATAGTGACAAGGAGTGTAATAGAGAACACACCCATATGAATCGATGGATTGATCATTGTATTATTGATAACATGAGGTCTGATAGAATCATGAATATGTAATGTATCAAAAGATAATGTGGCATGATAATCATGATCAGATAATGTAATGAATGGTGGAGATGCATCAACATTAACAACTAGAAAATCAAGAGCCCCTGATGAAGGAGGAGGCACTCGCACAATGTTGGAAGCAAAATGGATTGAGAGGGGGTAAATCAGTCCTAAAAAAGATTACTTCATTTACAAATCCATACATTCATCATTTCATTTATCCATTTATCATTCATAACCACATGTGCATATTAGGTGTGTATTAAACATTCACAAGATCATGCAACAAAGAAGAAGACACATGAACACCATATATAAGTGGGAAACCCTCACGGGGAATAAAAACCACTGAAAATTTTATTATATTACACAAATAAAATATATTTAGTGAAGCACCAACTTCACAAGGAGCACTAACCCCTAATTTTAGTATGAGCACCAACCCTTCAAGGAGCACCGACCCCTAATTTAGTGAAGCACCAACCTGAATAAGTAGGCTACAACTCCCTAGGATAAATAAGAAAAAATAAGTCTCCTAAATATATTTTATCTCTGATTTTTATGCTACCACAACTAATGGAGATCACTTATTCAACTCATAAACCCTAGCTCATACCCTAGGTCTTCAAACTTGTTCTATCTTCTTCCTTATCAACTTATCTTGCCTCTAAAATCTTGCACACAGTATTAAAACACTCCTCAACCTGAAAATATCTTATCATACTTCAAATCATTCCTTTGTGCCTATAATTCACTCACCTATGGGTCGACTTTTCACCACATGCAATCCTAGCTCACCAAATGTGATCAAACTAAATTTTTATATGTAATTATTCTCTCTAACCCAAAGGAGGTCGGTACCTCATGATAAATTCAACCCATACACCTTAAATTTTTTTTTAAAAACTCATTAAAATGGTCACAAGTTACTTAATTAGGTCAGCCTATCCAGAAACCACTTATCATGCACAAAAAGCCTCAAAATCCTACAATTAGAATGAGAAAAATCCTCTCATAAAAATATATGCTTATTCAAACTATAAATATCACCCAAAATGTTTAAAATGACATTTTAACATCAACCATGGTCTAAATGTTCATGAACTGATCAAATTATTTTGTTTAATGGGCCCATTGATTCGTTACCCTCACCAAATAGTTATTTCCAACAACCTGAATCTTCCTTTGGGCCTCAAGACTACTCAAGAACACCTCAACTATAGTATTTGGCCACTCTATGGAATCCTCAAGACCTTTACATCACATATATGAAATTTATAACTCTTGAAACAAACTCAGCTTCAAACCACAACTACTTTTACCTTCACCAAATCATGCTTCCTAAAATATAGTTTTTCAAACTAAGATGATAATCACTCTTTTGATACATTTAAGACTTCTAAATTCCTTCACTAGATTCCACATTCACCCCTCTTCACATTCCAGGAGATATCAAGCTTCAAATCATCCATCTTATGACTAAAACAACTCAATACTTTAAGAAGAACAATATTGTCACGAAAATGTAAAGCAACAAAATTCTTGACAAACTAATTTGAATGACTGACCAAAATACCTCATAATTAAAAAATCCATACCTCATTTGAAATATATCTGAATTATCTTTCCATATTATATACTAACCCCTCGCAAACTCTAAGCGGACGACCTTTAATAAAGGAAATGTTTGGAAACTTCTTTTTAACACTGTTTTGAACTCAAGAACCGTCCATGAGCTCAAACTACTAACTCATACCAAAATTCACTTCCAATTTTAACCAAATAATGGAACATACTTATAAATTATTTCTAATCCATAAAAAACCTTCACCAAGCTTTATCAAATCAAAAACATCAACTTACCTCATGTAGCTACTTGCACCCTACTAGAATGAGCATCCTCCAAACTTGAGCCTCAAAGAACAGCTCATAAATTTTGCATACTATCTCAAAATCATAATTTTTATATAAAATTGGAATTTTATATGAACGAAATTCATAAAAAAACTTGAATCATATCCTAACTCATCCTCAGTAACTCTGTAATGTCCAATTTACCATAAACCGCTCCAAATTACCCAAAAAACTAGTCCTTATAAATAGGGTACACTTTGAACTTTTTCCCACAAAATCATGACCTTAAACCTTCATTAATATCAATAAACACTCCTATGCTAAAAACAATGTCACTTTATTATTCAACTCCTTTGGACAGACCTTTCCTTAAACTCGAACTTCTTCGTAAACTAGAATTTTCAAGTGGGACCCACATAATTTCACAAGAACTATCATACCTATTTGGAAACCTAGAGGAGTCATCTATATTATTTTATCATAAATTTAGTAAAAAGAATCAAAATAGGCTCAATATACCTCTTGTTCTGCAAGATTCTCCTAGCTAGGGTTTTGCTAGGGTTTCAAACCAACTTACCTTCTTAACAATTGTTCATAAAAAAGTGATAATAAAACCACCTCATTATTTTTTGAAACATTCATAATAACCTAAGAGGATATAAAAATATATTATATCCCCATACAAATAATACAGTTCACAACGAGCATAAGAATGTCCATCGTTTTCTTAAGAAAATATTGTTACTTACCCAATTTCAAAAAAACTTGCATATCTTTAAATTCCTTAAGGATTTTGACCTGAAACTTGTCATGAAGAATCATGAAAACATCCTCTACCTTTCCATATCCATAATATATCTCAAATATATTTGAAACACTCTATAAAATCACATTTCAAGTGTTTATCTGCTTTATTTCCCACCTTTGTTTTCTTCCCAAGGACCTCATGGAAGCATAAAACCATTGAATACTAACCTAAAACACATCACACACCTCAGGTACACTACCATGATGTTGTTACCATGATTTTAAAAGACTTATTTGATCCAAATCTCACATCTCCATCTCATTTTACATGATCCAGGATAGAACAAAACCTTAAATGACACGACACAATGCTAACAACCCATGAACTAAACTTTATGACCTCATTTAGACCCATAGACACTAATAAAACATCATACCAACCATGTTTTACCTCATGAAATACTCCAACTAACTTAGGATGACTCAAATCATGATTCTACCTAGCAAGCCGTGCACCAACACCAAACTAAACTCACCAAACTTTGACACTACCAATAAACCTTCATGTTTGACACCTGATTATCACATCTTGGAGACTCACATGACACCATGACATTATTTTACATAAATTTAGTTGACATCAATTACAAAACGACACATAATGGCCAACACATGATATGTATGATTAGTGAAGAATCAACAACTTGCTTGTCATGCTTAGGGAGAGGATTATTACATATTTTGAGTCTTTTTTTTCATGGACCAACATAGATGTCAAAGCTTGTCATTCTTGGGGAGAGGATATTTAAATATTTTGAGATTTTTTTCATTGACCAACATAGATGTCGAAGGATCGGGGATCTCAATTGCATTGTTGTTAATGATATCTTGAATAAGATGTCTAAGTTTGAAGCATCGATCATAGAATGCCCAATGCATTGATGATAGCCACATGTAAAATTCTTGTAATAATTACACCATTTAGATTGAGATGGATCCAAATTAAGTGGAGGAAACATAATAATATTTCTCTCAACAAGCTGCAGTAATAGAATATGTGGAGCAAAAGGAATTTTTTTAAATGTATGCTTTGGAGGTTACCATTGAATATTTTCAGAGTAGTGACAACATTAACAATAGCTTTTTCTTTAGCTAGATTATTAGATGGATTGAAATTTTATTTTATTTGAAACCAAGTAGAAGATGAAGCCTGATCATGATATTTAAGCTTTCCCATAGATAATAGTTTTCTTTCGTGTAACTTAAGAGTATGGCATAGCTGATCAAATGATGGAGAGGTCTCAAAGATGATGCTCTCTTGTAAATGAGGAAAAATACTTTGGACAAAAAGATCTTGTAATTCAGATTCCATGAGTACATTGGTCATCCTAGCTAGGTTGTTCTTATATCGTAAAACATAGTTTATTAGATGCTCATTAGATCCTTGTTTAATTTGTGCGAGTTGAGCATATGATATCTGAGAACCGATATTGATTGAAAAATGTGTGATAAAAACATCGACAAAAAGCGTAAATGATGTTATTGAATGAATAGGTAGATCATAGAACAAACACATTATATAATCTCGAGGCTTCTAGGAAAGAATTTTTTTAGTAAAGTATGATCATTCATGTAATCTAGACATGCCACATGAAATTTTGGGAGATTCTCTTAAGGATCACCATGGACATTCAAGGTGGGAAGCTTGGGAGTGATTTTTTTTTTTTTTTGGAATTGCATAAGTGGAAATGGAGGGTGCAAAAGGAGTATGAAATAGTAATGTGGAATCAAGAGATGGAGATGCATGAGAAGTAACATGCTGTAGTTGAAGGATTTGAACTTGAAGATCTTGATAGAGAGAGGCTAGGTATTGAGTTTTAGTGGAGGAGACCTTCCACGTGTGAGAAATAAGAGGTGGAGTGAAGTGGTTGGTGGGAGTAGGAATAAATACGGGAATAGTAGAAGTAGGTGGAAGGGAAGAAGTAGGGGTTGAGTAGAAATAGGAATAGAAGTGGGGATGGATGTAGGAACATTAAGCTCAACAAGATTGGTGGCCTCCTCACGAGAAAAAATAAAAGAAGATCTAGATCTTGGGGATGTTCAACAAGATGATCATTGATCTCTTGAAGGTGGGATTCAGTAAATGGTCCATAAGATTGAGCCATGATAAAAGATGAAAAATACCTAGAAGCAAGGTTGGGTTCAAGTGATGGGTTCACCAAATGATTTAACAAATATGGAATTTGTAAAACCTTAATTTCAGAGTCACATATGATAAATAAATTGTAATAAATAATTAACGCAAGAAATAAGCTAATGAGAATTAAAATTCTAAGTGAATTAGATGGAATAGAAGACTTAGTTGATTTCGTAATAAATCCTGAAGTGTGCTAGACTAGAAAACTAGTAAACAAGAGGAGAAAACTATTGCAGAACTAAAGATTCCAGAAATTTTTGTAATTATCGAATGAACTTGGACCAGTGGTGCTTTGAACAGACTAGGGCATCAAGGTGTTGGAGACCACTTGTAGGCACCTATGACTATGTAAGACCTCGAGAAAATGATTTTTGTGTTTTTTGCAAGATGGTCTTTAACCTCTTTTGTTGATTTCTTATGTGTCGTTATTTGGTCACAAAATTTGCATGTAACCTGTAAAACAAATGATATCCTGTAAAACCCTAAACTACATCAAATCCTAAAAAATAAAGATGAAAATGGGGATCCGGACTAACCCCTGTGGTCACCGACATAGTGAACTTAAGACCGACTATGGCACTACATCTTAGGATCCGTGTAGTTCTTGTGTGTGTGTGTGTAGAAATATTTCTGTAACTCTTGTGTAAGATTCACTTGATAAAGTGAGTGATATATAGATGTAGCAATGTAAATAGATATGTGGATGGAAAAATAAACTTCCCCTCTTATGTGTGTATTCAGAAAATGCACCCTTTTCCTTTGCATAGTTGAGTGCTAGATGCCTTTGGATGCTCTTAGAATTCCTTTGAATGCAACCCTAGGCGATGATAGTAGATGCTTAGACCTTTGTCCTTTATTATGGTCACATAGCTTTGTATTTATATGATTCCCTTGTTTTAATTTCATAAATGGTAACTAAAAGTTTGACCCATAAGAAAACAAGAATCCCAAAATATTAAAGAGGGCCAAAAGAGTCGAGTAAGTTAAAAAGAGGTAAGGGGAACCTAGAGGGGATGAGGGAATCTAGGCGTTGGCATCCTAGCTGGGCATTGGTGTCTAAATTCAATAAAGATAAATAAATGAATATTAGACTGGGTTTTTGGGTGTGTAAGTCCAAAGAGGAAACAAGAAAAATAGAAAAGAGGTCAAAGATAGATGTCATTTACTAGTTTTCTCGCTTAGGAATCATATGAATAGTAGTATGTGATTAGGACCTAGAAATGTACCCAAATGCATGATTTTGTGTCTACATAAACACATTAACAATTATATTACATTTACTGATGAGGATATCCCACATGAGTCATCTATTGATTCTCCTCCTCTCCTTATCATGGCTCAGTTCAAGGTTTCCAAATTAAGCGTGTACTCATTGATAATGTTTCTAAATTGAATATTTTTCTTCTATCCTTACTAGCTCAACTCAATATTCCTTATAGTGAAATTGAACAACCTCCTCTTATTGTCTATGGATATGAAAATACCACTTGTGCATGCATAAGTATTATCAAACTGAAGTTACAAGTGGGACCCCACAAAGCTCATTACTCCTTTATATGTCATAGATTCCCCATTGCAATTTAATACGCTCCTTGGTCGACCTTGGATTCATGACATATGTGTTATCCATTCCATATTCCATCATTGTGTCAAGTTTGTCGTTGATGGCTATAAACATATTGTCACTACTTATCCCAAACCATTCAAATATTTTTGCATGTACTCTAATGCCTCCATGGTTATTTACCCATCCCAACCAATCCTCTCACATTTTATTGATACATACAATATTGGAGACCCCATGAATTCCATTCCTATATCACCACCTTCCATTTCTTCCTCCATTAATATGCACACTACTAATATCATCTCTCCTACCATATCCTCTCATACATCTTCCACTTATATTGTCAAACCCCTAACAAAGTCAAAGCAATACTTCCATGTTGATACTAACTATTATGATGATGTTGTTATTGATACTATTGAGTATATTGATAACACTCTTCATTCTTTGGATTTTACCCCATGGAATTTTATGAATCCATATTTCATAGCCACTACATTGCTATAGGTCCTAGTGAATACCTAGTTAAATCTCCAATTCCACAAGCTACTATTACTACTATGGTTCCTTATCATAATATCATGCACACCCTTGAACCCATTCCACCTATTGTGCTTATCAACCAAGTTCCTCTTTCTATTCTTGGTTAGTCTTCTAGGCCACCCTCCTCTTTTGATCAATTTACTTGCACATTATACATTAATCAAGAGTATTGGTAGTATGTACCTTATGATCCTCGTTCTCGAAACCATATGTACTTATGAGGCTCTAACCCACTTGGGCATCACTCCTACCGATATCATTCCTTTTCTCAAACCACATATATTGAATATCAAGGCTATATATTTCTCCTAGTAGCTTATGGTACAAGGGTCTTTATATGCAAGTTTGGGTTGCATGTGATACAGAACTTTTCCACTTACACTTGGGAAATCTTGGTTGGATTACATTGGTGGAACTATTGATATACATAATATTATTCTAACTTATCCTATGGCCTCCAAGACCATCATTATTTGTAATGATTCATTCCTTGATTACACTCCTAATTTTTCACGATGGAATGCACATAAGCACTCTAATACACCTTTTATTAATGAAGAATATTTCATGGGCATGTATGACTTACGAATCACAAGTTTCTTCAAAAATAGGCCAAAATACTTTACATACTATGATTTTAATCCGAATCCTCTTTTCTATATTTCAGATCTAGATGACTTTCTCGATGATATCACTTAGGTCTTTGTGGGATTTACATTGGGGGCATATTACTTCCCACTTTTAGTCGATCACGCACTCTTGTTCTAGGTTTAAACACGACTATTTAGGGTGAAATTACCTACATGGACCTCACCTTGTACACATACACTAGGGAAAACTTTCTCCCCTATCATAGTTGTTCTATTTAATGTTCGCATATCTATAAAAATTTAAAAAAACCTAGATCTTTATTGGATGAATTCGTGTTTTTTCATATTATTCTATGTCACACATTATTTATCATGTTACTTGGATTCATAGTATACTCTATCCTTTTTCCACACACATACACAAGCATTCACATGACACTTTTTGAAGTGAATACAGTCTCTACATGATATATGATGTTTGGCATTATTCCCTACTAGTCCCACTGAGGCTTCCGGGGGTATCTACCTTTCCCATTCCTCTATATTCAACCTCTATCATTCTAATATCTAATAATTTCATTCCTATTTTCCAGTTGTACACATTGTGACATACTATCAACATTTCTAACATGCTAACGGGTGCTTCATGTGTAGAATTTTTCTTACAAGCCTACTTCCAACCATCGTTATCTAATTTGCATGTATATTGTCTATGCTTGTGTCTTGATTGTCATCACTGTTTGTGGGCTATGCCCTATGATTGATTGCATGTATTTATTTCCATAATCCTTGAGGGATTTTAATTTCTTGTGACATCCTAAGTGGTGTCCCATGCTTTCAAACAATTACTTCTTTGTGTGTTTTTTCATGTTATTTTGTGTATAGACTTCTTTCTATTACATCATGCATATTTTTTTGTGAATAAATTTTTTCCATCTTTTCCCATTTTTTTCATGATGGTTTTCACCATGTACATTACCTATTCCCTTGCACGAGTTTTATTTCAGATGTACACATCAGTTTTAGCTTTCCTTGTTTGGGAGGCACTCACCTTGGTTTATCTCATGTACCCCAAATGAGTGGGGGTTATCATCAATTGAGTATTTCACCCTCTAAAATTCTAGAGACAAATGTAGACATTGGGTTTTCATCACTGTCTACTTCCTTTGATATGTACATTATTTAATCTAAACCTATCAATATGTAGACACTAAATCATGCACTTTGGGTCCATTACTAGGTCCTATTCACATACTACTATTCATATTCTTCTTACAAGAGAAAAGCACTAATTGATAATTATACTTGGCCTTTTAGTTTCCTTCATAGCCTCCTTCTTGGCCTTACAAACCTCACTACCCAATCTGGACCTTCACATTTCACCTTTTTGGGCTTTAGAAACCATCGCCAGCCAAGACATCAATGCCCTGTGAGCCCTCATCCCCTATGGGTTTCCTAGACTTATTTTTACTTTGTTCACTTCTTTTGGGTCCTCTCTAGCCTTTGGGCATCCCTATCTCTTAGGGGTCAACTTTAGTGATCAATTACGAAATTTGAATAAGAGAAGCATATATATATAAAGTTATGTGACCAAATTAAAGGACCAAGCTCAAACATCTATACTATCACCTAAGGTTACATCTCACAAGCACTCAAGAGCATATTTTCATTCATCTAGCACCATTACAAGGGACAAGGGATGGTTTTCTACATCACATGCATAGGAGGGAAGTTCATTTTATTCCATGCACACATCTATTACATCTTTTTACATCTAGCTATTTTTCTCACTATCAAGTGCGACACGCACAAGAGCCACCTAGGGCATGATTTCATACACACACAAAACTACATTGGGTTGAGATGTAGTGTAGCACTCTCATTGTAAGATCACTTGTTTGATAGCTGAGGACAATTTGACCCCTCATTTTGCATATTTCTTTTTAGGATTTGATGTTCTTTTGAGGGTTTTGTAGGTGATCTCTTTATTACAAGTTATCAATGCAACATCGATGATCATAGTGTGACCATATAGTGACAAAAAATGAGGGTTTTGGATCAACCAGTGACCCTGTAAAATTCATCTCTGGACCTCCTGTGTAGACCCTGGCACCTAGAAGGGATCCTAATGCCTAGGTGCCCCGATACCACGTCAGTCACCTTTGGTCCTATGCTCCTCCTACACTCTATGTTCTTTTTGGGTTTCGATTTTGAGGTCTTATGTACTTCCATTCTTGCTAGTCTTCCACCTTCACACTACCATGATATTTACAAAATCAGCTAAGTAACCTAATTCTATTGCACTTAGGGTTTTATTTCCTTTTCTTATTTTCTTGAGTCATTTTGTGTTTTACTATCATATCTTATTTGTTGTAACATACATAAGAATTTAACAAAGTAATCTACACTCATTAGTTTATTTTTGTTAAATCATTTGGTGAACCATCCTTTCAGACCCAACCTTTATCATGGATAAATCTTATGGTCCCTTCTATGACACCCATCTTCGTGATCTTCAAGAACATATCGTTGAGCATCCCCAGGATCTAGATCTACTTTTATACACTGCTCGTGAGGAAGCCACTACTTTTGTTGAGATTTCTAAAACTATTTCCACTACTACATCCATTCCTATTGTTGCCACCTCCTTCTCCTATTGTTCATCCTACTTCCACCGTGACCTCCTCCATTCCTACTCCTACAAACCATTTCACTTCTCCTCTCACTTCGCATACATGAATATTTACCTCTTATGAAACTCAAGATTTAGCTTCTCTTTATCAATATCTTCAAGTTCAAATTTGTCAACTCTAACAAGCTACTTCTCATGCCTCTCCATCTATTGATTCAAATTTGCTTCTTAATACCCCTTTTTACACCCGCCATTTCCACATATGCACTTCCTCAAAACTTTGTAGTTCCTAAGATCCCAACTTTCAATGGTCATAGTGATCCTCAAGAGCATCTTCGTGCATTTAATGTGGCATGTTTAGAATATGTGGATGATCACACTCTATTATCAAATATCTTCCTCCTCATGCTAGGCTCTAAAAATGACTTATGCTATGTGTTGGTTTTATGATCTACTATGTTCATTTGGTAACATATTTCACACATTTAGTTGATGCTTTCCTTTCTCACTTCTCCATCAACATTGGTTCAAAGATCTCATATGCAAAACTAGCACAAGTAAAGAAATGATCTAATGAACACCTAGCAGAATATGTCCTTTGTTATAAGAATAATCTAGCTAGGATGACTAATGTGCTAGCTGACTCAGAATTACAAGATCTATTCATTGCAGAGTCTCTTACCACCACTATAGGAAAGTGTCATCTTTGAAACTTATCCTTTCATTTTTGATCACCTTTGTCACACTCTTAAGCTTCACGAAAGCAAGCTTCTCACTATGGGTAAACTCAAGTATCAAGATCAGGCTACCTCATCTTCTAACAAGTTTCAAGAAAATCTCCTTTCAAACCATCTACTAAGGTCAACAAAGAAAAGGTCATTGTTAACGTTATATCTCCTCCTAAGAAGCTTCAATTACAACCTCAACAACGTATATTTACAAAATTAACATGTGCTCCACATATCTTATTACCAAAACTTATTGACAACAACCTAATTACGCTTCCTCCTCCACTTACTATGGATCCATCTCACCCTAAGGGCCACAACTACAATGAAAATGATCAGATGTGACTATCACCAATGTTTGGACATTCCATTGATCGTTGTTTCAAATTGTGCCATCTCATTCAAGATATCATAGACAATAATCAAATTGAGCTTCCTAAGCCATCATGATTCTCCACCAGTAAATGAAAATAAAAATCTTAAAAATCTTTAAAAATCCCCTTCCAAATCATGAAAAGAAAGTTTTGAATTCTTGACTAATCATGCATATCATGTTGTCCCTCCTCCTTCATCGGGACCTCTCAATTTTCTAGTTTCTCACACTGATTCATCACAACCTATCATTACATTCTTTGATTACGATCGTATGCTACATTAATTCCCCTACAAGACTTACTTGCACATTACTCTTTATTGGATCTACTCCTATCAATAACACTATGATCGATCCATCCTTTCAACAAAACATATGTTTTATTACCTTACTTTTTGTTATTGGTTATCCACTATCACAAATCTCATATCCAATGCCTGGATCTTATGGCTATGTCAAGCTTCTAGTCACTATCGGTCCTCTCACCATGTTTGTGCCTTTCCTTGTGGCACCAAACATCCATAATTGTGACATGATCTTAGGTTCTCCATGGGTCATGGTCACTCAAGAAATTATTTCCATGCCTCATATGTGTCTTAAGTTCATACATAACAACCAGGTTGTCACTATCCGAGGTGTCCCTTTATACACATTGGCCTCAACCTCCTCTTGAGGTGGTCCTCACACTCACTAGAGAATATATGTCCCCTAGACCTCTAAAACATAAAGCACCATCTTCTCCTATCTCTCCTACTCATGTGTGTGATACACTCATCCTCATAGGTCTGCTAGTCCATCACACCCATCTAGGTCCACCTTTCGAAAGATCCTTCACCCTTATATGCCTCACCTCCACATCATGTTACAAACATGTTTCCATCCCTCTATGTTTTGTTTCACATACGTTTACATCATCCTCACATTATGTTAAACAAAGGTATTCACCTAATCCTATCTTCATAATATACTGCATATGGTCACACACATATAGGATTCATTCACCTACGTAACATCTATCTCATATACCACCACTCTTAGATCATGGTCACAAGCCTTTATATCCTCAAGCATCAGGTGGAGGACCTGCATCTTTCACTTTCATTGGATAACATATTCATTATCACACACACTTGGGGGCACCACACTATATCTTTCTCCCCCCTTCTTGCATCGACATACATCTTATATTCCCATCATTTCACATTTGATCTCTCACATACAACATACATATCTTGATACATTAGTATCATCATTACCCTATGATGCACTCTTGTGCTAGGTTCACACTTGATTGTTGAGGGCATATTATACACATGAACCTCACACACTACACATTTCACATCTATGACATCTTATATTCTTCCTACACATCATACATATTGTGCACTTCCTACATCATTTTCTTGCATCTATTACACATCTATGCACTTTGTGCTTTCTACACATTCTACACATTTCACACTCTACACATCTTTGACATCATCTTCTTACTTATACTACACATCATATCATCACATTGCACTTTGTGCTTTTACACATTACACATCTACACACATTTACACATCCTCCTCTTTTCCATATATTATATATCATATGCACTTTGTGCTTTATACACCTATACACATTACACAATCTATACATCTTACATTACACATTACACATCATCACACTCAGCCCATTCAACACACATCTTTCTAGTGTAGTAATATCAAAACAACACACACACTCTTACAATCTACATCATTCTAGCACATCTTACTCACACATATTCCTATTCTATTCTATAACCTACACTCATGATCAATTCATTATACAAGCACATATCATTACCCAATGATGTACTCATGTTCTATGGTTCTTACATGACTGTTGAGAGATATATACAATAAGAACCTCACATCACTCACTCTCTATGGAATGCTTTACTTAACAATAACATTTTCTGTGATCATCACAAAAACATCATTCAAACCATTTCCGATGACACACTCTTTTATATACGGTTCATTCTTGACTATTGAGGGGTATTTTATAAATGAAATAAATTCACTCATGCATACATCCATACTCGGGGGCATGCTGCCCTATCACATTCATATTACATTCCATTCCATCTCATCCACAACATGTTGCATATCTTGGTTACACATAGTTCTTACTCGCTTATGCTTACATGTACACTTTATTACACATGCTAGATAGATATCTTATATGTCATTATATTTATCATACACACACATGCATTGTTATTTTGTTTTCTAGTTGTGATCACATAATTTACATAATGATCGACACACGCACATGGATGTTTGATGCACAATACCTCATATCCAAGTCCCACAGTGGCTCTGGGGCATCCACATTCATACACATTTCAGGTGTTATTGTTTCATTATTATACATAACACACTACTATATCAGATTATACATGCTTTTGACATACTTTATATCTTTCTAACATGCTAATGGGTGCTTCATGTGCAAACATTTTCCTTACAGACCTATTTTCCACCATGGTTATCTGATGTTTTCTTACTCTTGTTTTCCATTGTTTGTGGGCTTTTCCCTATATTTTTCTTGTGTGCACATTGTATGATTTTTCAACCATTGTGGCCTCGATTGTCTTATGACATCATGAGTGATGTCCCATGTTTGCAACCCACTTTTCGTGGTCTACATTGTCTTCTTTCTTGGTAGCTTACATTATTTTCTATATACATGCTTGTTTGCACTAACACTTGTCTTCTAGCCACTGTTTGCATGTGCCTTGGTTTCTACCAAGCACATTCCCTCCTACATACCGGTATCACTTCAACATGGGGTCCTCTTTTGGGCCGCATCCTCTAGTGACATCACATGCACCCCAAATGAGGGGGCATCTATTGGGTGAATCAGTCACCCCATTCAAAGTAGTTATAGTCATAGTTCAACAATCTACAAGTCAATACATAGTTCATATATACACATAAGTCAACAGTACTATAGACTCAGACATGGCTCAGAATCAGACTTGGGTCCTTACTTCAGCACAAACACTAGCACCCAAAATCAGACTTGGGTGCCTAGGCACTTTTGTCCCTTCCTGGGCCTGAGACCAAGGGGAAGATACACAACAACATTTTTAGTTCAATATAATTTTCAGCATTGTCACAGAGGATTTTCACAAGGTAGGAAATCCTTTAGCACTTGGAAATCACATTTGATCACACTTATTCACATTGGATTAGACTTGTACACACCATCTGTAGTGGTGTTTTTACTTGGGAAGTAGTCAAAGGTTGGAGAATGACACTAGACCTTTCTCCCTACACTACTTCTACCATGGTGAGATCACCCAAAAAACTCACTCTTCATCAACATCTTTAGGATCCTTTCTATCACTTTTTCTCATCATGGATCAGGTGCACATGTTCCTTTTTTTATCTACTATTTACACACATTTTACACACTTTTACATGCATTTTATACATATATACACACATATTTGACTACTTGTTCATTCTTCTCTTTTGCAAGTCCATCCTTATGGGAAGCAGTAGTCAACATCAACACACAACCATCACACTCAAAGCAATCATCATCAAGGTACAACATCACATCTACATGTGTCATTTTCACCCTAGGGTCATTATTCATCACTTTTCTTTTTACTTCCTCTTCTTTAGCATCCACGCTTCACACTTTTTATCACTCCATGATTTTCTTGTCTCGACACACTCTTCTACATCGATCTACATGGTTATTCAGGTACACATCTCTATCTACTTTATGTTATCGATATTTTCTCACCAACATAAAGTGGGGAAAATGTAGACACTAAATCATGCACTTTGGGTACATTACTAGGTCCTAATCACATACTACTATTCATATGCTTCTTACGAGAGAAAAGTACTAATTGATCATTATACTTGGCCTCTTAGTTTCCTTTCTAGCCTCCCTCTTGGCCTTACAGACCTCACTTCCTAGTCTGACCCTTCATACTTCACCTTTTTCTAGGCTCTGACACCAAGACACCCAACTGCCAAGGATGTCGTGCCCAAGGCCCTCATCCCCTCTGGGTGCCCTAGACCTCTTTGTATTTTTCACTCCTTTTTGGGTCCTTTCTAGCCATTGGGAATCCTTATCTCTTAGGGGTCAGCCTTTTAGTGATCAATTACAAAATTTGAACAAGAGAAGCATATAAATATAAAGTTATGTGACCAAATTAAAGGACCAAGCTCTAAGCATCTATACTATCACCTAAGGTTACATCTCACAAGCACTCAAGAGCATATTTTCATTCATCTAACACCATTACAAGGGACAAGGGATGGTTTTCTGCATCACACACATAGGAGGGAAGTTCATTTTATTCCATGCACACATCTATTACATATTTTTACATCTAGCTACTTTTTTCACTATCAAGTGTGACATGCACAAGAGCCACCTAGGCACGATTTTGCACACACACACACATAGAACTACATTGGGTATGAGATGTAGTGTAATGCTTAGTCATAAGATCACTTGTTTGACAATTGAGACATAGTATGAACCCTCATTTTACATCTTTATTTTTTAGGATTTGATGTTCTTTTGAGGGTTTTGTAGGTGATCTCTTTTTGCATAGTTATTAAAGCACGGTGACATTAGCGATCATAGTGTGACAAAAAACAAGGGTTTTGGCTTATCCAGGTGACCCCTGTAAAATTCATCATTGACTTCTATAAAGACCCCGATGCCTAGGAAGGAATCTTAGCACTTAGGTGCCCTAATACTCGCCTCAGGAACCGTGGTCCCTCCTCCTCCCGCATTCTTATGCACTTTTTTGGCTTTGGTTTCAATGTCCTATATTGTCATTCTCTAGTCTTCCACCTTCACACAGTGCTAGGATATTTTTAAATTAGCTAAGTAACCTAACTCTCTATTATACTTAGGTTTTGCTTCCTTTACTTATTTTCTTTAGTCATTGGTGTGCTTTTATTGTCATATTTATTTGTCAGTAGATACCTAAGAATTTGTGAATGTAATAAACACATTAGTTTATTTTTGCTAAATCATATTATATCATTATCCTAAGTCACCTCCCCTCATCCTATAAAATAAATTTTTACGCCCTCATAAATTACTATTTACCCATCCCAAATTACCTTAACCCCTTTAAAACTACTTAACCATCTCAAAACCACCTCAAACCTATTTTATCCTAACATCCTAACCTCCCCAACTCAACCTTAACCTCCTCCAACCATTTTCCATCCCTATTTACCTAAAAATCCCATTTAGGAAGTAGTTTCAACCACTTCTTAATTTTTTTCTCAGAATTTTTGGATCACCGACGATTCTAACCAATTTCCAAAGTGATTATAAAAGGTAGTTTTGCTCATCTCTCAGGGATCTTTAGAATTATTTTGCACTCTTGCACTTTTTTCTCAACTCAACAACGAATATTCATCACTCTAAAGATCATCAAGGCCTCAGTATTAACCTCAAGCTCTTGCGACCATTCATTTGGAGAGTCTTTTCATCAATCATCTTCCCATAAAGCTCAACAATCTCCTAAGAACTTTAATCAACTTCCTTCAAAGATTTGCAGATGTCACTCAACCCCATTCAACATTATAAGGTACTCCTCCATGTTGTTTTATCATTTTCATTTCATAAATACATCAAAATCAATTAAAAACAATAATCTATCAACTCAACTTTAATCAATTCATTATTTTTAGAAAAATGATTATTTTCAGAGTAATTGACAAGTGATTATGTGAATCCCCGTGATTCTTCCAACTCACATGTGATTCCTTTGCATTGCCCATGATGACTATTAATTTGTATCTTTCAATTAATTTGTTAGTCTAGTATAATTTTTATCAATATTTTGGATTTAACTTGTCCTTTTCAAGCATGGCTCTACTTTAGATAGCAGTACCTGGCTAGTCTCATCCTATTACAAGTATCTATGACCTTCCAATACTTCAAAGACTTCTTCCGAGGAACAATACAACATCCTTCATGAACTTACATCATTGTGCCCAATTCAATTTTCCTTAGATATTGAATACATCAAAGATTAGTTTGAATTCCTTCACAAAATATAGCAGAGACTAAGGAATTTTGGTAAAATTACTTCAAGTGTGTCTATATTTCTTCCACTCTCGCATGGGCCACATTTGAAGTCAGACAAGACTTACCCTTCAATTTTGAGTTCTAAAGCTTTTTATCCATTATTCATATATATATTTGTTCTTTAAATATCCTTATCATTATTTTCAATCTTCTTAATTGTATTAAAATGGGTTGAAATCCTTCAAAATATTCCCTTTAGATTCCTAGAATCGACCTTTCTCGAGTAGCTCGTTATCCCATCTATCTAATATAATTTTTAGCTAACTTTGATCTACATGTATCTTCACATGGTGAAAGGAGGATCTCTACATAATAATATCAACATACATCATCTCTCGGTATCGTAAACCTCTTTGTCTTCCAAGGTCGGTTTGTTTTTATTATTTCATTTTATTAAGTTAAGGTTGGAAAGAAAAACTATCTAGTACATCTCGACACATCCGATGGGAGGTCAATTCCATTTTCTCTTTTAAATTAATTTATGTTTATGTTATGCCTTATTTCTCTAGTAATCGTTAGCAATTTGTTCAAATTGCCAACTATTTTGGTGAATCACCAACAATTCCTTCAAATCACCAACAATCTATGTGATTACTCTTGATTACTCGATAACATCAGTTTTATCATCTATTTTTATTTCTATTTTCTATCCTGATCCTAACCCTTGTAGATTTCTACCTTGGTATCTTTTTCTTTTGCTTTGTTGTTGTGCTAAAAAAATTAAAAATTAAAAATTAAAAAGGAAGCGTTTATAGGTACATCTTTTCCTTTTCTTTTCCTTTCAAATAATTTAATTTCTGTCATTTTCTTCATCAAAATGAACCTCTCATTTTTTCTTGATCAACATAGTCTAATTAGGAGGTTAATTGATTGGATTCACTTAACTTCCCCACACACAACCAAACCACATCAAACACAAAATTGCATCAAAACATTTCTACCCAGGTGGAACCACTTTGATTTCATCACTAAGGGGATAAGATGACTCGGTGCTCACCGAGTATAAATAAGCTAGTGGGAGGTATATTTTCTAAGCACCTGACTCCCTTATCATTGTAGGACCATGAAGTGAGGGGGTAGGCCCTAATACCAAGCCCCATACCGACACCAACATATATTCAGGACTTATGTACCTTTGGGTATATCTAGGAATCCAACCTTAAACGTTATTTGAAACCATCCTTAGACGCCAATTTCTAGAGCCCCATCAACCATTTTCACATTTTATCTTTTTTAAAAATTAATCAAGATACTTAATCAATTATTCTACATGATTTTTCTATTGTTTGTAACTCACAATCTAGTTTCATTTTCTATTTTGGGTGGATTTTTTCTTGCATGGTTCTTACTAGACAACAATCCCATCTTCAAAACTCTAGAAATATGATATCAAATTTCCAATGAACTATCTAAAACATTCAAACCCACATTGAGGATGCTTTTTATCAAAACCAAAAATCTCTATCACCCTAATGTCATGATCAAGAAACTTCACATTCCCCTAATAGTCAATCTAAGTCATCTGAAATACCCGATCCACCTAGTCCTTCTTTCTTCGATAGCAGGGATCCAGTATTTTCTAAGATTTTAGGCTCAAACCACATTTACCTCAATGCATATCTTCTTTGTCCAATGTATTCATCTTTAACGATTAACACATATACCATGACCCCCGTATCTAACACCTCATGTGTTTTCTCCCAACTTCTTGATCTAAACCACGGGCCGGTCATCTAAGTAAATACACCCTTATCCCACTAAGCGAGCAATCGAAACATCCAATGTCATTTTTTTGGCTCCTATCATCTCTTTTGACCTTAACATCGTCTCCTCATAGGACATGACCAATCAATAACCTATGTCTTCATTATACCTCTCATTCAACTCCACATCATCCCAAAATAATACCAACGTATCCTCATCCACATCAAGCCCTTTAGTTTCCTCCACCATCCAGACTCCTCGTATTATCGTAATATCCATTCCATTAAATATATATCAGCCTATCTCATCTCAATAACCCACATCAGTTTTCCAAAATGTAGTAATGTCTATCCTGACATAGATCGCCCATCAATACAAGCTCTCTTTTCAACGTTTTTCTTTCCTCGCAACAATCGTCCACTATCCCTACTTCCTCTCAAAATATACCTCAAAAATTTCAACCCTTCATACACACTTCCACTCCTTTCCAATACATACCCCAACAGTCCCAACCACTCATCCATTCCTCTACTCCTTTCCAACACATACCCCAACAATCTCAACCGTTCATCCACACATCCACCTCTCTTTAACACATACCTCAACCATCACAACCTCTTATAAACACATCCATTCCCTTCCAATATCAGTACATCCAACCTTCATAGCCTTTAGTTTCACAGCCTACTTATAACATTCCCTTAGGTACTCCCCTTTAGCAAAATATCCCACAACCATATCAACAAAAAAATCAATTCTCATATAATCAATTCGGATCATCCCATGTAATCCCCAACAAAAATTATTCCAAAATGACCCCTTAGAATTTATGAACATAATATATATCCTTGAAACCACTTCTATGGGTTCCAAAACACACTATCATACAAACAAATATGCAACGAACCCATCCATCCATTTGTACCATAAAAATCATATCCTCCACACTGGGAACTTCCTAAGTTCCTTAAATTTTATAGAAAAGAAGACCCTCAACAACACATCCAGAATTTCGACATGTTTTTTATATCATAGCACATGATCGGGCCTTATGCTAAGAACATTCCCTATGTTCCTAGTTGGATATGCCTTAGACTCGGTATAACAACATACCTCAATATTCACTTCTCATTTGCCCATCTCGCACAACTTTTTCTAGAACATTTCTCAATCAATATCGCATGTAAAATCACCATCACGACCTATACACAATCAAAAAATTCAAAGATGAATCCATTACCAAATGTTTCACCTGTTGGAGGGGTATTATTAACCAATTATCATTTTATCCGCCACTGAAATGAAATAATAGAGTTATTATCTCGATGCTATGCTAAGAACATATCATCCCATTGCAAATCCAACATTTCCAAAACATTTACGAAGCCTTCATGATGGATCACAAACTCAAGCTTCAAGCTCTTGAAGATGGTAGAGTTAAACTTAGGTTGAAGAAACTGAAACCCAAGTTTTCATCTAAACCATCCTCTAGTCACAACAAATCCAAATCATCATCCAACACAGTCATCATCAAGAATGATCCCAAAGAATGTGTGACCACCGAATGCTCTTGTCCTTAACACACTTATATGTCTATAGTATAATATTATAGTGTCTTATTCGATAAACTCATGGCTTCCAACATGATCACTCTTCCTCCTATCCACCCCATTGACACATCCATCTCAAAGCCCTCTTGGTATAGAGAAAATGATTATTGTAAATACCATAGGTCTAAAGGCCATGACATTGAAAGGTATCATTCATTCCAAAACTTCCTTCAAGATCTAATTGACAAAGGTGATTTATAATTAGATAATCCAAATGCACCTCAAAATCAAAATTTGGACATTTTTAAACAACCCTTCCCAAATCACTCTCTATCCACCAGCCAACCACAAACCAATCACATTAATACCCATCATACTATAAACATAGTCAAAGAGCAATCACCTATGAAATTTGACACTCCTATCATAGATTCCACATCTAGGCCATCCATCAAAAGTATCCTTATCATAAAAACAAAAACATTATACCATCCATTTCTTTAGATTGTAACACTAAAAAGAAAGAACATTTTACCACATCTACTTCATCCTCATATAACCCATCTATAAGCTCTTCACAAACCTCACAAAAGAAACCTATCTTACAAATTTTGAAAATCTTATATGATAACCATATTTCCCAAACATTACACATGTAACCTTCAAAAGTCCATCACATGGCCATGTACCCCTTCATCTAAAAAATCAACGATCATAACCCATGACTATACGACGTGTTAAACACAAAAACCAAACCACATGTTTTCTATCCTAGGGCCACATCCTTCATCACGATTACCCATTTCTATCACACAATAAAAAAATATCCCTCAACATATACCCAAATAAAATACACCAGATGTAGTTCCTTCAACACCTTCAAATAATAAAGAGTGCCACTTCCTTTGACATCCACCTCGAAAGGACATTATACATTAATATTTGAAAGGCTTCTCCCACAATCAATTAGAACACTACCATATCTTATAAAACTCTGTCTCGAGGGCGGAAGCCTTCCTAGTATAAATTTTAAGCCTTTTGTGATTATCATTATATGTCAAGACATGATACAAAATATTGTAAATCCCTCCATGCTACTATCAAAAGACTTACAAGTAAGGTCCTTCTACCCACGGATATATGAACATCATAAACATCCCACAATACATCTATGACTGCTATACTTAAATCATAATATACACTCATAACCATAAAAAGTGAGGAGTCTTTTGAGAAAGCTCCTCCTCATCCAATAAATGCACTACGCATCACCACTAAAAACATACCCAAAACCAAAAAAATCTTATCAAAACAAGTCCAAATTCTCCATTCTACTCACCCCCGAGTCATCAACTCGCAACACCTCCTACTAAGAATAAGATTTATATCATTTCCACTCCTCATAAAAAATCCACTACTTTAGTTCAAAATACCGTCACGAAAAAACTCCACCAAGCTCTAGTCAAGATGTCCCTTTACGAGCTAGTGAAAACCTCACATTCCCATTTACAAGCCATGATCAAAGAACTCCAATCCATATCAATACCCTCGAGATGATCCAAAAATCTTTGCAATTTTTTTGGTACACTCAAAATATCCACTACAATATCCTTCAAGAGTTCGAGAGATACCATCACTACAACCAAAGGACCATGACCTTCCACTCTTCATCACCACCCAAATCAACAACATCCTCATTGAAAGAGTTATGATCGATCTTTAACTACCTAACATCATCGTCACCCAAACACCATTTTCATGCTATGAGATTTCAATGACACTATCACCCCCACATTGGTTACATTCATTTTACCACTCAAAATGAGCGTCAAACTCTACTTGAACTCTTGTCTTGGTAGAAGGAGAGTTCTAATATAACATGCTACTAAATGCCGACCGAATATGTTTTATGTGCTGTTGTTGGTCGTCAAATAGGACTTTTAAGAAGAGCAACAGTCAGGGGACAAGAAGTCCCTCCTCTTTAATGGGAGAGGTTCCCTTATTCAGAAACGAACTTATTTACAAATATACAAAACATGATTTTATGGTTGAACTTGGATATTACGAAAGTGTTTTCCACAAGGATCATCAGTTACAAAAGGACTGAGGAAAGGGAATACGAGGGTGAGCAGAAGAGCAACATGCAGAATTATAGATAGCAGAATAATCCTTTATGTATGCGAAGTTGCAGTGAATTTAAAACAAGATCGTTTGCATTGGATGAACAAGATGAGATTACCAGACACAAAGTTCTGTAAATAACCTTCTTCAGATTCATTAATCAAGGACACAAAGTTCCTTCTTGGTTGTACAAGATCACTATACTCGCAATATTTGAAAATATGCAATCAGTGAGACTAACGAACTAGAAACAAATGATCTTCACGAAATTAAATGAAAACACAGAGATAACAAAGATTAGATAGACAATGAATGGAAAGCCCTTTTGTATTGATTTCTCTCTGATCTATTTACACTTTAGAAAATATGCCAAGTTCTTCCTCCTTTCGAATGGCGTAGAAATGCCGTTATATAGATTACAAATCAGTTACCCTTCGTAACCGTTTCTTTAATCAAGAACCGTTAAGGACTGCCAACCGCAATACCTCAACCTATTACAAAGAAAACGGAAAAGAAAGGGAAGAGGAGAAAAGAACAAGGAGAAGAAGACAGGTGGCGACCATCGAGAGGGACCTTCGACTTCGAAAACCGCCTGTCGAATCTCTCTAACGCCTCGCCTATGTCCCGCCACGAGGTCTGACGTGTTGGCCGAAGACTGCGTCCAAAATCCAAGACGTTCCTCTATCTCTTTATCAAACTCGACGTTAGTATGATAATCATTATTGGCTTCTTCAATGGCAGACTCGAGCGGCGAAATTTGTTCTTGTTCCTGAAACTTGATCTTCATACCAGTTTGAAAAAACAGCATATTCGGGTAGAGCGGGAAAAACTAAGTATGAATGGCTTTTGGTTCGCTAGGGACATGTGAGACGCGAATGCGTGAAACACGCGGCTCGGCCGGTTCGGGTGAAACAGGGAGAAGACGCACAAATGCATTTTGGGACACTCGGGATGAAAATGTGCGAAAGACGTGACTCGGGCGAATCGGCCGAAAATGGAACAACCTGCACAATTTGATCTGGGACAGTTAGGGCAAAAAGTTCCGAAGTACGGTTCGGGTTCTTCGGCCGATCGGGGGACAGGGCGCACTTTTGAAATTGGGACAGTTGGAACATGAAAGTGTGAAGGACGCGATTCGGGCGAATCGGCCGAAAATGTTTCAATAGGTCTGGAGAAGTTTGGGACATTCGGGACGAAAATGCGCGAAGTACGCGGTTCGGGCGTTTCGGCCGAAAGTGGAACAAAAGGCCCGTTTGAACTTGGGACATTTGGGACAAAAAGTTCCAGAGTACGCGACTCGGCCGGTTCGGGTGAAAATGGAACGACTTGCACTTTTTGACTTGGGCTATTTGGGACATGCAAGAGTGAAGTACGCGGTTCGGGTGTTTCGGCTGAAAATGGAACAACTCGCACAATTGACTTTGGGACGGTTGGGATGAAAACTTCCGACGGGCGCGAAAATGGAACAACTTCGGGGATTTCGGCCGATCGGGGAACAGAGCGCACTTTGGAACTTGGGACACGCGGGACAAAAATGTCCGACAGGCCCGAAAATGGAACAAATGACCCAAAACACAGATTTTCTCAATTTCACGACTTCGGTACTTCAGAGAGAAATAGTTGAACTCAAAATTTTGAAATTTTTACTTGCACCAGAGCGGGGAATTTTGAGTGGACAACAGCTGGCTCCTTCTGGGGATGACTTGGCATAATTCAAGGAATGAGGCAAGGCAAGAACTTAGACAAACTCAGTGGAAGTAGACCAGTACCTTATCCATTGGGCAACGGAGTCAAAAAATAGACCAATACAGAGGGCAACACACCAAAACAACAAAAGGAAAACACACCAAAAGTAGAGAAGCAAAAACACCGTACGAGAATATAAAGGACTCCTAGATCACCTAGGACTTGAACAACTTGAGATACGCCCAATATAAGGAAGTGGGAGGGAGAACCATCCATGTAATTAAGATAAAAGGAATTCTCACCAGCAAAGTGTCTGATCTTGAAAGGTCCGAGCCACAGGGAATCAAACTTTCCATGGCTGCCACGAGGTTCATGTCTTTTGTCCCATAACAACACAGTGTCTCCAACTTGGAAATCTCTGAACCTAGCTTTCTTGTCAAACAGGACCTTTACCTTCTGCTGGTGAACAGATATCCTATCAGCAACCACTAATCTATCTTCATTTAGCTTGTGCAGGTACATAATTCTCTTGTCCAGGGCATCTCTGAAACTAGTATCCTCAATGGCCTTCATTAGATGCAAGGCCGGCAGTTCCACTGTCACTGGCAATTGAGCTTCTACTCCATATACCACTTGAAAAGGGGACATTCCAATAGCTCTCTTTGGTGTAATCCTGTCTGCCCAAAGAGCATCATAGAGCTTTTTGTGCCAGTTTCGTTGAGACTCATTGACCAACTTCCTTATGATAGTCACCAGATTTTTGTTAGTGGATTCTGCTTGCCCATTTCCCTGAGGGTAGTAATCTGAAGAGTGAGCTAAAGAAATACCATACCCATAGCAGAAGTCCATTATCTCAGCTGAAGAGAAATTTGAGGCATTATCTATTACAATCTTGTTAGGTACACCATACCTTACCAAGATGTTCTCTTTGATGAAGCTGCATACCACTTCAGAAGTAGTGCTCTTGACTGGAATAGCTTCCACCCATTTGGTGAAGTAGTCAGTGGCAGTTAGCACATGAGTGTGACCAGCACTAGAAGCAGGATTAAGTGTACCAATGAAGTCCAAACCCCACTGTTGAAATGGTTCCTCAATCACAACTGGCTTGAGAGGTAAAGAAGCCAATTTAGGTCTTCCCACAAAAGTCTGACAAGCCTCACATTTATCCACCCACTTGGATGCATCTCTGAACAAGGAAGGCCAGTAGTATCCTCCACGGAGTATCTTGTGAGCAGTGACCATTGATGAATAGTGCCCTCCACATGCCTGATCATGAAAAGCTGAGAGCAATTTTCTCTGTTGTTCCTTGTCCACACACTTCAAAAATCTCCCATCTAAGCCACGCTTGAACAAAGCATTTTCCCATAATACATATTGCGCTGACCTCAATTTAACAGTCCTCTTTTCCTTGGCAGTTAAATGAGAGGGGCATTCCCCATAGGTGAGAAAATGGGTGATGTCAGCATACCATTCATCGACTGAGCTAAGGAACAGAACAGTAGGAATGTCAGCTTTCTCCTCCAGCAACTCATGTTTAGCTCCTTCAGCAATGAGCTCACAAAGACCTTTTCCACGAACCAGCTTGGTCGGTTTGATATCAATGTCATACTCTTGGACCTTAGCAACCCAGTTCCCTCTCTTGGATCCAAATTCTTGTTGTGTGAGAATTGACTTAACAGTTGTATCTGGAACCAACACCATGGAGTGAGAGTTGAGGATATAAAAACGAAACTGCTTCACAGCTTTGACCACTGCAAAAGCATGCTTCTCCATCATAGTATATTTCAACTCATGATCTTTCAGAATATAGCTCATGAATGTGATTGGGAGTTCATGCTCATTAGAGTCTTCTTGAGTTAAGACAGCAGCCAAGGTATTATCTGTAGCATAGCAATAGATGATGAAATCTTTGTTGAAATCAGGACAGGCTAAAACAGGAGTTTTAGCGATAGCTCTCTTGATACCCTCAAAGGATTCCTTTCCTTCAGAAGACCAACCAAATGTTTGCTTCCCTTTCATCATTTGAGAAATATTCAAAGTTAATTCTGCAAAATCAGGGATGAATCTTCTCAAGAAATTGATCTTACCGAAGAAGGAGTGCACGCCCTTTTTACTGGTTGGGAGAGGAATTTGCTGGATGGCTTGAACTCGTTCAGGATCAATCTTAATCCCATCCTTGGAAATGATGTGCCCTAATAGTTTTCCCTCTGTGACACAGAAAACAGATTTTTTAGGATTCAAAGAAATTCCATGCTCTCTGCATCTTAGCAGAACTGTCTCTAGGTGATCAAAATGATCCGCTCTTGTCTTGGAAAACACTGTCAGGTCATCAAGATATATGACAATACACTTCCCTTTCAAGCTTCCAAAAGCCAGATCCATGGCTCTCTGAAAAGTGGCACCAGCGTTAATGAGCCCAAAAGGCATCCTCTTGTAAGCAAAGGTGCCCCAAGGAGTAGTGAAGGCTGTCTTGTGTTGATCTGCAGTATCAACCTCTACCTGATTATATCCAGAAAATCCATCAAGCATAGATAACATTTCCGATCCTGTTACTGCTTGCAATACTTGATCCATCATAGGCAAAGGATAATTATCTTTCAGAGAAGCCTGATTCAGGTTCCTGAAATCAACACAGATGCGGATCTCACCATTCTTCTTCCTAACAGGCACAATATTTGCAATCCATGTTGAATGGTGAATGGGAAAGATGATTTTAGCCTTCAACAATTTCTGAATCTCCTGAAAGATGGTGTCAGCTATTTTGGGGTTATACTGCCTCTGTTTCTGCTTGAAAGGCTTAATTCCAGGCTTAAGAGGAATAGAGTGCTGCATATCTTTTGGCTTGAAGGCTTTTAGATCCTCATAAGAGTAAGCAAGAACATCCTTATACCTCCTTAGAAGATCAATTGCTTTTCTCCTCTCATCTGCTGTGCAACATTTTCCGATATTCACGAGCTTGGGGTCAGTAGAACTTCCAATATTGATTTTGTCATGTTCAGCTGATTGTTGAGGCCCAGAGGAAGCTCTAGATTTCACATACCTGTCATGTTTATCAAATAATTCCTCCAAACTCACCAAGCCTTTAGGAATCTTGTTTCCTTTGAGTTTAATGCACCCTTCCTGATCTGTTTCTTCTCCTTGGGTGACAGCTTGGCCAAAGGACACACTTTCACGAGGCAGGTTGTCACTTCCCTCAAAATACAGTTGTTCAAAATTACCTTTGAGTTCCAGGAAGGAAAGCAAATGCTGATCATTATTGAAAACCTGCCAGTTATTGGTGTTGTCAGGTACACTAGGCCGATGGACCATTTCAATGGTGAATTTGTCCTGAGAGAAATCAGGATGAGGAATCAGCAGTGACCCTGAGACAGCTAGTGAATCAGCCCTGCTGTTCTTTTCCCTAGGTATTGCTTCAATAGAGAAAGCATCAAGGAATTCAATGGAATCCCAAACCTGATTCCGGTAATGCTTCAGCCTCCCATTTTTTACCTGAAAGAGGTTTCTGACTTGCTTTACAATCAGCTCTGCATCACCACGAGCCAGGAGGTTCTTTACACCTTGTTCTTTGGCCACCTGCAATCCGAGAATGAGAGCTTCGTACTCTGCTGTGTTATTAGTATTCTCGAACTGTAACTTGAATGAAAAGGGGTGTAGGCTTCCTTCAGGTGACACTAGCAGGACACCAGCTCCAGAACCAGCTGAGGAACAACTTCCATCAAATTCTAAAATCCAAACCCCGTTAGGATCTCTAGGAGACACTTTGGGGGGTGGGATTTCATCAGGGGACATAATCATGTAATTACCATGACCCATATCCTCATAGAGTATTTGTGCTTTAGGATCATCCGTCTTCTGCACAATATACTCAGATTGTTTCTCAGGCAGCAGCTTCTTCATTTGTCCATTAACCGGTACAAGGGCATGTGACCAATCCATTTGAATTTCCCCACCCACATCTTTACAAAAGTTCCTACTTAGCAACATCCCGTATGAAGGAGGGATATCTGCTACTAGGATGGTAGCCAACACTTTCTTTTCAGGCAAGGCAGCAAAAGCCACTTGTGCATCTTTAATCCTTCCAACCAGAGGCACTTCCTTACTCTCCATAGAGTAGCAAGATCCATAAGTACGAGTGAGGGTTAAGCCTAAAGCATGAGCTACTTTAGCTGGCATGACATTGTCCGAGGCTCCTGAATCTATGACACAATTACTGAGCCTATGGCCAGCTATGAGAAGTGTTACATAAAATGGTTTAATTTTGTCACCAGGCGAGGTGACAGCAGCTACCAGACTAGGCTGTGGTGCAGAAGGAGGAGTAGGTAAAAGGCCTTTAGAGGTGGTCTTGGAATGGGAATTAACAAATTGAATCATCTTGGCAAAAGCTTTGGGATGGGTCTGATAGTACTCAGCTTCTGAGATTTGGACCTTGGTCTTTTTCAGGTGATCAACAATATCAAAGGATCCAGAAGTGGATGGGCCATCATCATTTGGAATTCTAGGCTTATCAACTTTAGGAGAAAAAGAAGAAGCAACTTTGGTAGCAGGATTGATAGGACTCACCTTTGGTGTAGATGAAGTAGGGATAGGAGATCCCTTTTTGCAATCACGGGAAGGATAGTTGCCGATTCGCTCCTTAGATTTCTTGATATGGGTGTGTCACCTTCTCCTCTCGCTGTCTATTCTCTCGAGTCATGACAGCAAATGATTCACTATTCATGTCTGCTACCACTTCATCATAATCATCTCCGTCGTCAATGCCCTCAGTGGTGAAGAAATTCACTCGAGATCCCCCAAGTTCGTCTGCTTCGTCATCAACTTCTTCCACAAACTCCTCGCCAGCCTCATAATCCTCATCATCATCAGGCTCTTCAACTTCACAGGTTGCATTCACAGGAACCCTAACAGGAGGTCCTTCAAGTGCCAGTCTTGTTTGAGAAGGAGGCAAACGATTTCTGGGCTGAAAATTTCTTCTTGGAACATCTGCATAAGGGGCATGCTGAGCCAATTGTTTCTTTATAGCAATAAGATCATTTGCAAGTTTCTGAACTAATGGATCAGTATTAAGTCCAGGGGTGGAAGAGGAAGAGGCAGCAGACTTAGATTTGGGAGGGTCTCTTCTCAACTTCCCTGACATGATCAAGTCATCCTCGATACTAACAGCAAGAGTTTGATCCTCGACCAATGTTGCGAGATTAGCCCTTCTTAGTGCATAACTAACTTTGGGCGTTTGAGCATTTAGGAAGAAACACTTTTGAATTTGATCAACAGGGTGAGTATTTACAGGAATCTTGTTGATCAGTCTGTTGAATCGGGCCACAAACTCTCTCATGGGTTCTTGTGAATCTTTCTTTATCTGAGAAATTTGGGCAAGCAAAGCATGCACATCTTCTGCCGGCTTGAAACGGTTTTCGAACTGAGTTCTCATCGTGTTCCAGTCGGTGATAGCGTTAGCCGGAAGGTGGTAGAACCAATCAGCAGCATTGTCTTGTAACGTCTCAACGAACAGCCTCACGGAGACGTCTTCATGTTCGACTCCCAGAACTCCACAGGCAACAATGAAAGCTGCGATGTGTTCATCAGGATGCACTTTGCCGTCGCCTTTGAACTTGGGGAAGTTCTTCCGGTTACCTCTAGGTAACTCATGCAAAGGCTGAGTAAGGGCCAGGGGCCCGACACGATGACCCCATGGTAATGGTGCCGCCATTCTTTGAAAAACGGCTTGGAGAGGAACTGCAACACCAGCAAGAATCAAAGCTTGAAGATTAGGGCTAGCTGGTTCTGAAGGAATACCACCCGTAGGACTTCTTTCTTGAACAGGTGGAGTGCTCGTCGAACGAGTTCTTCTATTTCTTGAGGAAGGAAGAGGAAAACCCTGCTGCTCCAAAAGCTGAAACTGAGAGTCTTCAATACCAAGGGTCCTTCTCCCTCGAGTAAAACGCGGAGTCGCCAGATCAAAAGATGATCGAAAAATTACAGAACTGGAATATGATTTTCCCCAGCGGAGTCGCCAAAAACTGTTGGTCATCAAATAGGACTTTTAAGAAGAGCAACAGTCAGGGGACAAGAAGTCCCTCCTCTTTAATGGGAGAGGTTCCCTTATTCAGAAACGAACTTATTTACAAATATACAAAACATGATTTTATGGTTGAACTTGGATATTACGAAAGTGTTTTCCACAAGGATCATCAGTTACAAAAGGACTGAGGAAAGGGAATACGAGGGTGAGAGTAAGTAAGAGCAACATGCAGAATTATAGATAGCAGAATAATCCTTTATGTATGCGAAGTTGCAGTGAATTTAAAACAAGATCGTTTGCATTGGATGAACAAGATGAGATTACCAGACACAAAGTTCTGTAAATAACCTTCTTCTGATTCATTAATCAAGGACACAAAGTTCCTTCTTGGTTGTACAAGATCACTATACTCGCAATATTTGAAAATATGCAATCAGTGAGACTAACGAACTAGAAACAAATGATCTTCACGAAATTAAATGAAAACACAGAGATAACAAAGATTAGATAGACAATGAATGGAAAGCCCTTTTGTATTGATTTCTCTGATCTATTTACACTTCCAGAAAATATGCCAAGTTCTTCCTCCTTTCGAATGGCGTAGAAATGCCGTTATATAGATTACAAATCAGTTACCCTTCGTAACCGTTTCTTTAATCAAGAACCGTTAAGGACTGCCAACCGCAATACCTCAACCTATTACAAAGAAAACGGAAAAGAAAGGGAAGAGGAGAAAAGAACAAGGAGAAGAAGACAGGTGGCCAGTCACTGAGAGGGACCCTCGACTTCAGAAACCGCTGTCAGAATCTCTCTAACGCCTCAGCTATGTCCCTGCCACGAGGTCTGACGTGTTGGCCGAAGACTGCGTCCAAAATCCAAGACGTTCCTCTATCTCTTTATCAAACTCGACGTTAGTATGATAATCATTATTGGCTTCTTCAATGGCAGACTCGAGCGGTGAAATTTGTTCTTGTTCCTGAAACTTGATCTTCATACCAGTTTGAAAAAACAGCATATTCGGGTAGAGCGGGAAAAACTAAGTATGAATGGCTTTTGGTTCGCTAGGGACATGTGAGACGCGAATGCGCGAAACACGCGGCTCGGCCGGTTCGGGCGAAACAGGGAGAAGACGCACAAATGCATTTTGGGACACTCGGGACGAAAATGTGCGAAAGACGCGACTCGGGCGAATCGGCCGAAAATGGAACAACTTGCACAATTTGATCTGGGACAGTTAGGGCAAAAAGTTCCGAAGCACGCGGTTCGGGTTCTTCTACGATCGGGGACAGGTGCACTTTTGAAATTGGGACAGTTGGAACATGAAAGTGTGAAGGACACGATTCGGGTGAATCGGCCGAAAATGTTTCAATAGGTCTCAGAGAAGTTTGGGACATTCGGGACGAAAATGCGCGAAGTACGCGGTTCGGGTGTTTCGGCCGAAAGTGGAACAAAAGGCCCGTTTGAACTTGGGACATTTGGGACAAAAAGTTCCGGAGTACGCGACTCGGCCGGTTCGGGCGAAAATGGAACGACTTGCACTTTTTGACTTGGGCTATTTGGGACATGCAAGAGCGAAGTACGCGGTTCGGGTGTTTCGGCTGAAAATGGAACAACTCGCACAATTGACTTTGGGACAGTTGGGACGAAAACTTCCGACGGGCCCGAAAATGGAACAACTTCGGGGATTTCGGCCGATCGGGGAACAGAACGCACTTCGGAACTTGGGACACGCGGGACAAAAATGTCCGACAGGCCCGAAAATGGAACAAAATGACCCAAAACACAGATTTTCTCAATTTCACGACTTCGGTACTTGAGAGAAAGCTTGATTGAACTCAAAATTTTAAAATTTTTACTTGCACCATGAGCGGGAATTTTGAGTGGACAACAGTTGTATCCCATCTACAATCCACTAATGTATCAATTATGAACACAAAGGTAAGACCTTTACGATTCCCGCATATCCAAACCCATTCAAATCCTATCATATGACATATCATACAAACATATTACTTGTCCCCAAATCAAATTTGGACTCATCTAATGAAACCACAACTAGTACATCCATACCATTATCGAAACTACTTTATGACACTTCCTTTTATGGTGTTATGCAATGCTTTTAACTGGGAGTATCGCTTACTTATGCTTAATTCACTTCCCACACAAAAGACATATGACATGGTGATAAACATCCCATGCATGAACCTAACATCAGAGATGTTATATTCTATGGTCCACCACATCTAAAAACAAATCTTGTCTATGGAGGAATCAATCACTCTTTTATGTGTCCTACCTATCAACATCATGTCAAACCTTAAATATTAGACTTCAAATGATTATACAATCAAGTATTCGTATAGATGTATCTCTTGTAAGTAGAGAAAATTACCAAAATGAAAGATAAATAAACATGCAAATCTCTCAAGCAACCTTCTGTGAAAACCTCAGATAAGGGTCTCCTGTGAAACCTTGCAGAAAGAATGTCAAAAGTGTTTTGTGGGTGCTCTCCAAGCTTTTAAGGAAAATGCTATAGACACAGTTCAACAAAGTTTTTGTGCTTTAAATTAAAGAGGATTGGAAGGAAGGTAAGCTTGTAATTTATAGAAACAGAAGGTATTTGGAATTGGTTACATAGATAAATGAACATGCTAAAAATAACATTATGGGTAGTTAATAATAGTGTGGGGAAATAATGAAATTAATGATAAAAAGTTACATCTAGAAATGTGGTTGACGTGCATTTTAATTTCCCCACCTTTCTAGGATTCTAGAAGTGCAAAGTAAACTAGGTAGTCAAAGTAGAGTCTAAGTGGAGTTTGATCAAGTGGAAAATCACTAGGATGTGCACACACTTAATTAATTAATTATTTAATTAGTAAATAATAATTAATTTAGCCAAAGGGGTACAAAGGGTACATGGGATTAATTTAAGTAATCCAAAGGGGTACAAAGTGTATTAATTAATTAATTGAAAATGGATGAATAACATGTTGTATTAGCATAATATTGGGAACAAGTGGAAACATGAATGTAAATTTGGGGTGTCTATATTTTACTCCTCTTTAAAGTTCTATTGTAGAGTAATAGTTCTTTAAATATAGTAGACACATGCAGATAAGTGAGCGGAAAAGTGTGAAGCATTAGGATTCCCTAGCAAGAAGAATGGTAGAGGAATGCCCCCTCAAGTGGGTGGATGACATAGTAAGGTGGTGGAAAACCACTTGATAGGAAGAAAGCAAGGGATTAAAACAAGGATGGGAAAGGACTATGTTCGTAGCATGAGCGTTATTTAGAGAGTAATTTTTTAGAGAAACCTAATTTTTGTTGTTGCACAATAGAGTTGTCACCATGATTATGAAATAATCAAGAAGGTTAACCAGATGCGCATAACCAAACACGCACAACAAATAAAAGATAAAAAGGAAAAAAACCCCAATATACAAAGTAGGTGCTGACATCAAGGTTATAAAGGAACCAAGATGTGATCACACTACTTATAAGTGGTCCAAAAGAGTAAACATCAACAATGCAACACAAATTCGAAAAAGAAGACAATTAGCTATGCCCCTAATGTGTGCCACAATGATGATTAAGTAGATAAAAATGCTCCCAAATGGGAATAAGATCAGACTGGAAGATAGGAGTTAAAGCGACTCCTTATGAAACTCTTGCTAAATCCGTTGTGCAAATGATCAAAGTTGAAATTTCCCCAGTGAAGTTATAACATGAAGGAAAAACAATTTGTGTAACTTGCCCCAAGAAGAGTTAGCATATCATGCAAAGGGAAGAAAGTGATAGTTGTAATATTGGCATGAGCACTAGAGTAATAGATAAAAGTATAATGTTTATTAAGATTGTATTGAGATGTTGAATGATTTAATTCAAGGGTTTTCCAATTGTATGATTTCGGTGCCAAATGGATGTTTGTTTGATTTTTTGTGATTTTTTTGTTTTTGGATTTTTTGAATTTTTTTACAAGTTTGGAAATACAAATGCAAAAAAATGAAGAAATTCCATGGATTAAATAAACTAGGAGGAAAACACAACACGTGAAAATGACAAAAATATATAAAAGAAGTAACATAAATAAACCCAATATGAATAGGAAAAGAACCACACCGAGTTATATGTGAGCTAGGATAAGAATAAATTTCTTGCAATTGGTCCATAAGCGCATTCTAGATACACATAATACTATTTATTTGAACTATCACACATAAGAAACTAAGATAAAAATAGACAATACAAAATTCCATATGTACAAATGTTTAAACAAGCAAACAAGATAGTGAACAAAAACACACCAATGTAAAATAATTCTAATAAATAAGCGAATATATACAGATGTCAAGTTGCCCCCAAGAGAAAGCCAAAGCAAAGTGATGTCCCTATGTAAATTTACATTGCAAAGAGTGGCTTGATTGATTGGAAAAGATGATTGGGAACAATCAGGTGAAGAAAATGGTGAATGAAAAGATGATTGCATGTGTTTTTTTAAAACAATTTTATATTGTTTTGGAATTTTGAACAATTTTATATTGTTTTTGTAGTTTTTTTGAGACATTTTTTGAATGTTTTTGGTTTTTTTGGAATTTTGAACCACACGCCAAAGAAGAGGGAAAGGAAATTCCCAAGTAAAAACTAACATGCTAAATGTAAGGTGAACAATGGTGGTAAATAATGATCATGACAACTGTGAAGGAGAACATGTGACACATGGCGAGGTGAAAAGTTACAAGCAGGAAACAAAGTGAAATGAAAAAATAGGTGGATGCACTAACATGCCCCCAGTACAAGGGTTACTCTTTGGAGACTCAGGAGTAGAACTTCTTTAGATGAATGCATTCATAGGCTCCTTCAACTCTTTTCCATCCTCGGTAGATAGTTTGTATGCACCAGATCCAAATTTAGCAGCTATAACATAAGGACCCAACCAATTAGGATCAAATTTGCCCTGTTTTTCTCATGGTTTTGTTGTGTTATTTTGATTTTCCTTTAGGACCAAATCACTGATTTCAAACTGTCGAGGTTTGATCTTGTGATTATAATTATGACATATTCTATTCTTATATACCTGTATATGGTCTAAGGTGTGAAGTGTATCTCATTCAAGTAATTCCAACTTTGTAAGGCATGCAACATGGTAATCCTCTTCATGAATGAGATATTGGAGGGATACATAAAGTAAAGGTAGATTAACTTCGATAGGTAATATGGATTCAGAGCCATATACTAGGGAAAAAGGAGTAGTTCTTGTAGGTTTATGAAAGGAAGTGTGTTAGGCCCAAAGGGTAGGATATAACTGCGTATGCCAATTACGTCTATGTTTATTGACAGTATTTTCTAGAATAGACTTGATAGTCTTGTTTGATGCTTCGGATTGGCCATTGCATTGTGGATAATAGGGTGTAGCCCATTTTAGGTGGATATTATATTTCTTAGCTAGGGCCTTGAGATCCTTATTTTTTAAAGAACCACCATTATCAGTGACAATAGCAGCAGGAATGCCAAAACAATAGATAATATGGTTGAAGATGAATTTAGAAATATTTCACCCAAGAACGTTAGCAAGAGGCATACTCTCAACCCACTTAGGAAATACTTAGTGGCGGTTATAATAAAAGTGTGGCCATCAAAAAATATGGGATTTATTTTTCCAATTAAATCAAGTCCCCATTTTGAAAAAGGCCAAGGTGAAGTAATAGGCTGTAAGGATTAGGATGGTGCATGAATGAGATTACCGTGTTTTTGGCAAGCCTGACATTTCTTCACAAATTTGCATGCATCTTCCTCCATTGTGGGCCAGTAGTATCCAATGCATAAAATATTCTTTGCAAGGACTATTCCACTAGTATGGGCACCAAAAATACCTAAATGTACTTTAGCTAGCATCTGATTAGCTTCATCCTGATTGAGACATCTTAAGAGAGTCCCATCATAGCCTCTTTGATACAAGGTGTCAGCAAGAAGGGTGTAATGCAAAGCACATTGTGCTAAGGATATTTTATTAGTTGAATTAAAATTAGGAGGATAGGATTTAGTTTGAATGAAGGTGTATATATCGTGGTACCAGGGATGATCAGGACCAACAATCTCACAAACCATGGTGGAATCCAACAATTCGTATACATGCACCAAAAGATGTTCAACAAGGAAATTTTTGTGAGTTTGATTAGCGTCAAATGAAATAAGGTATGTGATAGTTTCCATGGCATCTGCTGCTTTGTTTTGTACGCAAGGAACTTGTTCAAAATTGATAATCCGAGAAATACACTCTAAGGCTATCAACCATTATTTTATAAGGTAAGATCTTTTCATCTTTTACCTGATATTCTCCGTGAACTTGATTAATGACTAGAAAAGAATCACCAAAAACTGTCAATTCTTATAGGTGCCATGAGATAGAAAATCCTAAGCCTACTATCAGTGCTTCATACTCTGCTATGTTATTTGTGCAAGGGAAGTTGATACAATAAGATTTAGGTATGAGGTCTCCATCCAAAGGTACACAAGATAATTCCTGCTCCAGAACCATGGATATGGAAAGATCTATCAAATAATATTTTCCATAAGGGTGTTGCTTCTATGTACAATAAGTCTTCATTTGGAAATTCAAAATTTAGCAGTTGTGAACCTGGTAATGGTGTTGCAGCCAATTGATCTTCCAATGCTTGACCTTTGATAGCCTTTTGATTGACAATTTCAATGTCAAATTCACTAAGTAGCACAATACAACTAGACATGTGTCATGTTATGACTCATCTCGAAAGTAGGTACTTAAGGGATCAACCCATGAAATTATATTGGTATGATTTAGGAGATAGTGTCGTATCCCGCCAAAAGTTTAAGAAATTGCTACACAAGCCTTTTCGACTGCGAGTACTTGGTCTCATGTTCAAGGAGAGTTCTACTCAAGTAATACACATCTTGTTCCTGACCCTTATCATTGTGTTGCACCAATAATGCCCCAATGACATGTTCAATTGCAGATGTATACAAAAACATAGGATTATCTTGTATAGGTGGCATGAGTACCGGTGGTGATTCTAGGTATTCTTTCAATTTTGCAAAGGTGTCTTCACAATCTTGTGTCCATTTGAATTGGACATCCTTTTTAAGAAAGCTGGTTGAAATGATGGCACTTATCTACCAATTGGGAGATGAAGTGACGAATAGAAAATACTTTTCCTTATAGGCCCCTTAATTATCGAAGGTTCGAGGAGTTGGCATATCTATTATAGCTTTGAACTTGGTAGGGTCCACTTCAATTCCTCTTTGTGAGACAATGAATCCCATAAGTTTCCCTGAAATGACACCAAAGACACATTTTTTTGGATTAAGGAAAACCTTGTACTCCCTTAACCGCTCAAATATACACCTAATAACTGCTAGATGATCCACCCTAGTCTTTGATTTAGCAAGAATCTCATTGACATAATATTCCATTATGTCATGAAGAAGGTCATGGAAAATAACTGTCATGACACGTTGATAAGTTGCACCAACATTCTTAAGGCCAAAAAGCATGACCTTGTAACAAAATGTCCCCTATGGGGTTGTAAAATTTGTTTTATGCTGGTCTTCTTCAGCAATTTGAATTTGGTTATACCCGGAAAATCCATCCATAAGGGATAACATCTCATGGCCCGCAGTAGAATCGACAATCATGTCAATATTAGGCAAAGGGAAATCATTCTTAGGACATGCCTTGTTAATGTCATGAAAATCTATACAACTATAGATTCTAGGGGTCTTCTTCACAACTAGTACCATATTAGATATCCACTCTGAGTAATCAATGACCGTATGAAGCTTGTATCCAATCATTTTTGTAGTTTAGCCTTAACAAGCAATGCAACCTTGGGATGCATTTTACATAGTTTTTGCTTAACAGATTTTAGCATCTAGGTGCACCACAAGGTGATGAACCACAAGATAAGGATCAAGACCGGGCATATCTTTATAAGACCAAGTGAATACATCCTAAAACTTGGTTAGAAGTACTATGAAGGATTTGATTTCAGTTTCGACAAAAAGACACCTAGTTGTAAAAATTTTGGTTCGTCTTCGGCCCAATGTTAATGGTTGTCGTCTCTTCTATAAAAACTTAGAAGTGTCATTATCTTGAAATGATGTTGGAGGATTGTGTAGATTGTCGATATTTTGGATCCAAATCTTCTCTCTCTAGTGCCTCGTAAAGGTTTTCACTAGGAGATGCGTCCTTTCTTTTTTTTCTTTTACATTTTTTGCTTCTTGTATAATGCCTCAGAAAGGTTTTCACTATGCGAGATATAATTTATCTTTTTTCTCTGTTTAATTTATTTTTATTTAGGACTGGAGATTGTAATTTCTTTATTGAAGTAAATAGTAGCATCAATATTTATATCGAAACCCTCTTGCGATCCGAGAAGGGAAAAGGGTCCCAAGCCCTAAGGAACTCCTAGATGGCCTCGTCATTTTGAAAGAGATCCATGGAAATATGACACCATTAGTTATAAGTAATGAGGAAGGATAGAAACCATCAATGGTTTTAATGGATAAGTATTATAGTAAAAGTGTAGTTTCAGCTAGGACTTGAATAGGCTATGTGTGGGGCTGGTCTCAATTTCATAATTTGAGTGCGCATCGCTAGATAATACCTCAAAGACTATATGCCTCTTCTCATATGTCTCATATCCTAGACTATATGTGTAAATGTTAGACTTGACATGCATAGGTTCAAGAACACCATGCCCTTGTGGGCCAAGGCATCTTCCTTTCCAGTTCATTTTTTTCATCATTTTATGGCCTTGGTGTAATTGGTGGATTTGTAGCATTCTCGCCATCCTGTCATCATATAGCAAGAGTCATCGAGAGATTGGAATATGTTCATCTTCTAGATAACCATATCATCTCTAAAGATTTTTTCCAAGATAGTAATCTGGATTTTATTGTAGATGAAGAGTGTTTGGACACCCATAACTATGAGGTGATAATGGGAGCTTTACAACAAGGAATGTATTGTCAAGTGTGTACTTGCCTAAACCTTTATGAGAGAATGTAACGTCAGGTGACACCTTAGATGTAGATGCTTCAGAGGAAGGTGCGGAAGCATGAGGGATCAATAGTATATCAGGGTTAATACAGTTGGTAATAATAGGAGTTGGGTTAGGTTCGGTTGTGTTATCAGCAGATGGAAAATAGTTTTCCTTTTTGTACCTTGCTTTAAAAAATTACAAAGATTCAAAGGGGTCGAGTATCACCACGCAAGGTGAACTTTCCGCCATTATGTGGAAACTTTATGCATTGATGAAAAGTGGAAGGTACGGCGTGCATCACATGTATCTAAGGTATACCCAAAATAAGGTTATATGATGTGTCTGCGTCAACTACATGACATATAGTGTCAAGGAGCTATGGGCCTACTTGTATGTGAAGAGTGATGGTGCTTTAAAACCGGTGCTTAGTATTATCATAACCATGAATGGTAATGATATTAGCATCTAAGTCATCTATTGTATGACCAAGGAAACATAGCATTTTTATAGAAAAAATGTTAAGGGCCACTCCATTGTCGATAAGAACCCTCTTGAATTTATGATCGGTAACATAAGCTTCAATTTTCAAGGAGTTGTTAATCAGATTTGGGTTCAACATATATTGAGGGCCAAAAGATAGGATAAGAGTTTCAGGTGTAAGGTTCGCGATCATATCCTAAAACTGTTGAACATTGAGAATATGAGAAACACGCAATTCATTTAGAGCACGAGTGATAATATCTTGAAATATAGGTGACTCTTTCAGTAGTACCATGAGAGAGATATGTGTTGGCATGGTTGCTTATTTTTTGATGAAGTCATACTGACATGGAGTGGAAGATTTGGAATTAGAATTAGAATTTGATTTGAAGGATTTGTTGGTTTGGACGTTTGAGGTTCTAAAGAAGACATAGAAGGTTGGTTTCAGTAGCGGGAACCTATATCTTCTATTGGAATGCGTTCACGGCATTGATTGAATGTGTTAATTTAATGGTCACCATTGTCGATGGTACTTTGTCAATAAATGAGATAATTGAACTAAAATCAGAATTATTGGCAGAAGGACCTTTTTTAGAATTTTTATTGTCGTTGTCATGTTTGGGAAATGGGTTTGAGAACACCTTAAGATTATCGTTGGGTGTCTTATTTGGTGATGATTCTTCAACAGTGATATCACCACTATCAATGAGTTCTTGGACAAAGTGATGTAAGTGAAAGCATCGATTATTCGGGTGACCGTTAATGCGATGAAAATAACAATAAGTATCACCCTTGTACCAAGTAAGCTTGGGTTCTCCTCAACCCAAGGTTTGGTGATGGGATAAGTAACCACGTTTGCACTAATGATTTGTTGAAGGAAATTTGATAGAGGTTCTCTTAAAGGAGTGAAACAACGTCATTTAGAATCGAGGAGAGGACGAAACCTTTCTTTGCTAGAAACAACAAGAGGTTGTTTACCTTTATTTGGTCTAGTCTCGGTGTTTTGGACATTGTGGACATTGTGGTTGTATGTTATACCATCATTGACTAGATTAAGATTGTGGTTAACATGTTTAGAATTTTCTTCGTGAGAGATATTAGAATGATTACTATATTTCCCATTGTCTTTTGAATTAGGTTTAATCAAACCTTCGTAATAAGGTATTTTTTAATCGTGATCCTTTCTCAATAACTTCTTTGAAAGTATTAAGGAAATGCATTTTCATGTAGCTAATTGGTTGAGATTGGGTAAAAAGATGCTCATGAGCTGCTTCTCAGGCATGGTGCATGGGAAACAACTAGTAATCCCATGCCATCTTTGTAGGAATTGTGTGAAGGTTTCATTTGTTCGTTGTTTGGAATTACACAAGTCCATCATTATAAATTCAAACTCTATGTTGAATGAAAATGTTTGACAAACTTATCTAAGAGGTCCTTTAAAGTTTGCATAGATCCTTTGGGGAGAAGTAAGAACTAGTCCAAGGCTTGTATTCCTAGAATTTGTGGAAAAATATGCATTAAGAAGACATCACTATAGGCCACCTCTTGGCAAGCCATATAAAACTCCCTGATATGCTCTCTAGGGTCACTCTTGCCCCTGTATTTTTCAAAGTTGGGCATGTCAAAAGATTTTGGAAAAGGAACACGCAAAATTTCCTTATCGAATGGGTAAGGACACATTTCTTCAAAGCTAAATTGTTTGCCTTGATGTTTCATACTAGAGATGGTATCCTTCATCATTTTCCATTCTTAGGAAAATGGTGAGTTGTTCTATAAGAAAGATAAGGAGCCATCACTTGTAGAGTTATTGTTATCTTTGGTGTGTGTGGTATGACTCTTAAATGAAGCATCACTAGATTTCTTTGGTGCCTCCTTGTCATGGAATTCATTGTTGACTTTAGAATTTAAAATAGCAAGTTGTTTAGCCATGTCATTAATTTGATTCATGAGGGCTTGAGTAAGACCAGTTTCCGAATCGTTGATTTTCCTTTGTTCCTTTCATCATATTTTTCTTTGTTTGATTCATTTCCTTTGGCGTTGTTCGAGGTGGACTTGTTTCGATCATCATTATTCATGTGACTAGGTCCTGCCTCATCGTCATTGTTTTTGAAATGAAAGGTTCACCCATGTTAGGTGGTGGTTTTCCAAGTAATGTTTATAAACTAGCTTCATCGAAGTCAGAGGGTAATTTTTCTCCCATCTCAAGGAGATGAATAAAAAATTGGTCTTTATTCATACATAAAATATTTTCAATGTGGGATTGTTCTTCAAGTGAGATTTCATTCTGATCATCCTCAGAGTTTTGGTCATTATCACTATCAAAATTTCCAAAAGGACTATAATCTCTGTGTCGTGTTCCCACCATTTTTAAAAGAGGGAGGGAGCAAAAGAGATATGTGAAAGATAACTCAACCCGCAACAAAGTGAATGTGATGATGGAAGAGAGGTGTGTGTGATTCAGTTTGATAATAACTTGTCCCTTAACAAAGTGAATGATAAGATGGGCAAGAGGTTTGGAATATTATGAGTGATGTAATCCTTAATAAAATGAATGTAAAGATGGAAGCATGTAAAATTGTTTGATAAAATCAACCATTGACAAAGTGAATGCCAAAATGGAAGAGTGGCGCGATGTGATGAAGGTTCTCGTCCTCTAACAAAGTGAATGCTAGAATGAAGGAGGGTTATAGTGATAAAATTTTGAATGTGTTCAACCTCTAACAATGTGAATGCTAGAGTGAAGAAGGAAGGAAAGAATGATTGAAAAATTCACTCTACCACCTAGCAAAAATGAATGCTAAATGGGAAGAGGGTATGAAAAAAGGATTCAAATCATATGCAATGTGCTCAACTCTTAGCAAAAATTAGTTAGTAAGGAAGAGGCTAATCAAGAGATAAAACTCAAATACTGATAGTGTAAGCATTGAAAAGAAGATATGATGAAATGTCTATAATGCAACAAATATGTTGTCAAGTTAGAGACATGAAGAAAGTAACCATATATAGTTTAACAATGATGTTGTCAAACTAAAGTTTGTAAGAGGAGAATGGAGATAAAATGTGATGAAATAATTAGTGGCAAAATGAAACACAACAACGATAAGATGCGTTGATGGAAGTGCTTGAGTGAGGACATGGATATCCGTAACTCAAGACTTGATGTCGAAAAAGGATGAAAAATTAAACTTTAGGAAATGTAATCCAAATGTTTAAGTGTTGAATGAAATGGGATATGAACTCGAGGATGTGAATACGACAGATAATGATTTGATAATCGTGAAAAGGGGAGAATAAAATAAGTGAATAAAAATCCAAATGAGTGAAAGAAGCTCAAATGGAAAATACAATGCGGATGAAAAAAGAGAAAATTGATATAATGAAAAAGAGACGTAATTTTCGAAAAGGGGAAAATTGAGAGTAAAATGAAGGTTAGTGAATGAATGATGATGAGAAGAAAAGGAAATGAGAACAGATGAAATGAGGATGAAAGTAGAATCGAAACAAGGATTGTTTGGAAAAGGAAAAAAAGATAAGAAAAGTGAAAGATGAATCCCAAACAAGGAGTGTTTGGTAAAAAGTAAATGTGGAGAACTACAGAAAAAAAATAAAAACAAAAGAAGAAAGTTGAAAATTAAGATTTTTTTTTTTGAATGTTTGTTTGTGGCCTCTACCTTAGATTGGCTTGGACAATGTTTGGATTCCTGGGTGGCTCTCTCAACTAGGTGTCAGCAAAATATCTGAGCAAGCACGATACTATTACTAGCTGACAAATTTACTTCACCCCCTTTAAAACCCTGAGCAAAGACCTTACTCAAAATTAATCACACTGGGGTCGCCACTACGGATATTCTATGACTCTAACTCATAAAGGATTTACTATTCAGGTAGGATAAAAGGTTCCCATTTCATCCACCAGTTCCCTCAAGGTGTGGGCTACTTTGGGTTTCTAGAATCACTCCCTTTGTTATAGCTTAATGCTTATGCCAAGGGAGTTATGTTCTAGTTAAGTAGTCGAGCCGTAGCTCTTAACCGAACCTACAAATAAAGTGTTTTGAATGTGGTGTTTTTTTAATCTTTTGATTTAGGTGTGGTTTGGTTGATCTCCTTTGAAAACCTATAGTTAGTATTTTTCAATGTTTTAATCCACCTTGTGAGAGAAGGTCCGCAAACAATGATTAGAAATTTTTCGGGATGAAGGAAAAATATCAAAATAAATAAACAAGATGATAGAAGCAAACCCACATTTTTGATTTCCAAGATTGTTTAAAAGCACAAGGAAAGAGCATATGTGTGGGTTGGCTTTGGTTAATTGAAATGTTAATTCCCCAAAAAAAAAAAATAAAGAAACGACCATGTTTATGATTCCCAAGATCACTTGAAAAAAACAAGGGAAGAGCATACATGTGGGCGAGTCGTGTTAGTCTCACAAAAACAAAAGAAAATGATAAAGGAAAAGTATGCAAAAACACGTGACAAAGTGTTAGTCTGGGTTAGAAAATGATAAAATGTGTACAAAATGGCTAAAAAGTAGGAAAAATTAGACCGAAATGTCCAATAACACTAAAATTGCAACATTTACAATTAGCGCAAGAGAGTATTTAAAAGCGTCCACGAACCCTGCAAAAGGAAATGACACAGTTAGGCCAATAAAAGAAATAAAGAAACTAATGTAAATGTAATTGAAACTATAAATAAATTAATTTAAATGAAAATTATAAATAAAATTAAATAAAATAAAGAAAATAAAAACCTAACCTTAAAACTAAAATTGTAAGTATAAAATAAAAGGAAAACGTAATTAATTAGATGTGTGTGTGTGTGTGTGTGTGTGTGTGCAGTGGAAATGGGATGGCTCGGTCGGGGTGGGAAGGGAGATGGATCGGCAAGGGCGAGGAAGGAGCTCGGATGTGGAGGGAGAGTTGTTGGTGAACGTGGGAAGGGGTATGTGTTGCAGCGGTGGAGGGCTCAAGAGATGGGATCTATAGTAGTCGGGGATTGGATATGGGGTGCGGGGTGTGGGAAACGATGGACGGAGATTGGGTAGGGGATCGGGGTATGGGGTTTATAGGAGGGGTTTTTGAGGAAATCCAATGAGGGCTCGGGAGATGGGATCCGCAGGAGTCGGGGATCGACAATGGGGCATGGGGTTTTATAGGTGATCCGAGGACTCGGGAAGGGCAAGGGAAGTGATGGAGTTAGGGAATGGGGTTCAATGAGAGGAGGGGGAACGGAATGGTCTCGGCGAGATGTGAGGTGGGAATGAGGTTTGTGTTTACGGAGGGACATGGGAAAAAATGAGGTAGTGAGCTGGGGTTAGGTTAGGATGGGGAGATTCATGGGGGAGTGAGTTGTGAGTAGAGGGCCGAGCCAAGGGCTTAAGTGGGGTAGGTGATATGGTAGGTAGGAATGGGTAGGAAGTTGGGGGATTAGAGCGGGAGACTAGGGATGGGGAAGTGGGTAGGAATGGGGTCGGGTAGGGTAGGGAGGCTCGGGTAAGCAGCTGCCGGGTTTGGTCACTAGGGGATGTGAGTGGTAAGGTGGCTCACCTGTAGCCAATTTGAGCTGGGTAGGAAGGGGGTGGGTAGGGGTTTAGATCTAAGTGTTTGTATTTTTTTAACGGTTTTTTTTTAAGTTTATTATTTGGTTTTCAAAAAATTATCTATTTTGAATAAAAGTAGAAAATATGTACATATATTTGTAATAGATAATTGTTTTTTCAAATAAAAGCTAATGTATTCTCTATATGTGTGCAGGTATGGAAAACTTGCAAGAAAAGAAAACTATCAAAGGATGAGTGTAAATAGAAAAAATGTAACCAAGAACATTAGCACTAAAAACCGTGAATCAACAAAATACAACAACAATATGTTATTATTATTTTTATTTTGATATGTAAAACTTCATGTTTTCTTCAAAACCTTCACAAGTGATTGCTTCCAAACCTGCACAACAACACAGGAACACTACAAGAAAAAAATTAGAGAAATAAAATGAAACAAAAAGGAAAGAGGAGGGGTGTGAGTCCCACCGGGCATGCCAAAATGTAAGTAGAGAAAATTACCAAAATGAAAGATAAACAAACATGCAAACCTCTCAACAACCTTCTATGCAAACCTCAGATAAGGGTCTCCTATGAAACCTTGCAAAAATAATGTCAGAAGTGTTTTGTGGGTGCTCTTGAGTGCTCTCCAAGATTTGAAGGAAAATTCTATAGACATAGTTCAATAGAGTTTTTGTGCTTTAAATTCAATAGGGATTGGAAGGAAGGTAAGCTTGTAATTTATAGAAACAGAAGGTAGTTGGAATTGGTTACATGAATAAATGAACATGCTAAAAATATCATTATGGGCATTCTTAATAGTGTTAGGGGAAATAATGAAATTGATAAAAATTTACATCTGGAAAGGTGGTTGTACATGCATTTTAATTGCCCCCACCTTTCTAGGATTCTAGAAGTGCAATTAACTAGGATAGTCAAAGTGGATTCTAAGTGAAGTTTTATCAAGTGACAGGATGACTAGGATGTGCACACACTTAATTAATTAATTATTTAATTAATAAATAATAATTAATTTATCCAAATGGGGTACAAGGGTACATGGGATTAATTTAATTAATCCAAAGGGGTAAATGTGTATTAATTAATCAATTTAATTAATTAATTGCAAATGGATGAATAATAGGTGTATTAGCATAAAACTGGGAACAAGTGGAAACATGAATGTAAATTTGGGGTGTCTACATCTCCATCATTGTTCTTAGAAAGGATTTGGATTCAGACATTATGAATAGGGTTTCCATGATTTAATCATCGAAAATTCCCTTAACCCATATGAAATTTAGTCATTTACTTACCCTTAATACTTCTTTCTAACCTCGAGCGTCTTTCGACCTATCACCCAACATAGCGCCGGATGCTCACCCAAGGCACATGCAGGCATTGAGCCCCTATTTTATGTGAGATTTGTGAGAAGGTTCTGCCATTAATGGAGGATTATTTGCAGAAGCAGAAGTACATTCACTTACTTAAAAAGGTAGAAGATGCAACTAATAGATCTACACATTAATGCATCACATAAGCTAAATAACATTGTAAGAAGTATAATAAACTAGATCTGAGCCATGATAAGTCATATAACATGAGGTTTTACACCCATAAACAAGTTATACTAGAATGAACCCATATATATATATTGATTTAAAAGAGTTCTAGTAGCCACATTACAGTTAAAAGGGTCATCTCAGACCATATATATTAAATGATAGAGACTTGTCTCCTGTAAACCTTCCTGATATGAGATCCTAAATATACCTTTTCCGAGTTTATCCTTGTTACTGATCCCGTACCCATACATATGCTTATGACATCCCTTACAACCCTCTAGCACTAAGTGCTCTAAACCCTAGCATTATTGCAACACTTTGTTACTCTATGTATTTCTACCTGAGTGTCCTATCTATCTCTCATCTGTCCTCTTCATCTATCTATCTCCCCATATATGTGTCTCTAGCTTGAGCATTTCTTTATATAAGATCAAACCCACTGCCATGCCTTCTCTAAGCATATATCATGTGCCAAGTGTCGATGTGGTCCTCCATAGGTGAATTCTTATCCCTTTGCAAACCCTCCACTCTGTAATGATGTCTTCTAGAATATTCCCTGTGAGGAATATCCTTTTCTTAACCTCCAAGGTTCTAGGCTGGCACCTTATCCACTCATCACGCCTATTCGGTCCTCAAAATTTTCCTCAAGTGCCTCTAGAATGCCAAATATGGATAATTCCTTTAAACCCATGTTCTACCTCCCACGTGTGCCTTTGTTTCACTTAAAACCTTATTAAACCCCTTTTTCTGTGTGCTTTCCCTAAGTACCCTTCTTCTCACTGGTCATGCACATGCACATCTCTTGGTACTTAGACAATATTCGGGATCCAATATAACCCCACACTACACACATGTTATCCATCCTCAGAAACACCCTTCTTCTCAAAGAATAAAGAATAGTGGAATTGGGACAATTTGAATAAAGAATGAAAGAATAGAATAATCGATACTGCTATAGGAGGAGTGGAAATTCCTTCTTCACGGTTGCCTCAATATTTTCCTAGGCATCTACCTCACCCTATGCCTGCTGAAGTAGGTCACCTACTAGAGCACTCACTTCATCAAAACTTAATTTGTTGCTCTTAGCATTCAGTGTATCTACAATGCCTTCTAGTTTCTTGTTAAGATATACTAAGACATCAATTTGTGAGTGACCTAGGGATATAGCTCCTTGAGCTGATTCTTAATCAAACCCTAAGGTTTCGATTACTTCCAAATTTTTCTCAACCTTGGCTAGGATCTTATCACACTCTTCCCTGTTGCCTTTGTTATTTTCTTAAAATTCCTTCAGATCCACCTCATGCGTAGCAACCAATATGCTTGATACCTTGTCTCTGTTAGCATAATTTTCATATACAACCTCGACCATTTGCGTAAAAATCTTTACAATGAAAGGAGCTCGGAATACCAAGTAACTGTCTCCCCAATCTTCAATTTTTCTTCCTCCTTTTGGCACACCATCGCCTCTTCCACCGAATCCAATGTGAGTGGTCACCTTTCCATGGTGAGGATGCGGGTCAAGTCTTCCAAGAATTGCATGGTTGAATTGTATTTCTACTCAGGAGGGGCCAGGTCTAGGTGCTTCAAGATTATGGCGTCGAAATAATATTTATCTTCTTATGGATCTCACACACCTTTACCTTTTCATCCCTTAGTTCACACCTTAACTGCACACTGATCAATTCCTTTTGTTTATCTCCTTGTCTCTTTCATTGATCTCTTCATTTTTCTTCTCAAGATCTTCCTCCAAGACCCTTATTCTATCATTTATCCCAAAGAGCCTCACCTCAACTTCTACGATACTTTATTGAGTGTGTTGCAAACTTGCTCATCAGATAGTTGTTGGGAATTCACCATATGGTTTACTCCCTTAGAATATGGTATCTTCATCAATGCATCTTAGTTGACCTCGAATTTGGGTTCATCAACATGGGACTCGAAAACCCAAGATAACATTTTCCTCATGCATGGGTATGCACCCTCTTCATTGAAAGAATACCATGTAAGGAGTTGGTTTAAAGGCACGATACTTTGGAAACGTGCACACAATACCTTATTTGGATCATTGATGTAAGTCATTTCTTGTTCTTGTGCTGCTACTACGCCCTTTCCACCTATGTGCGCTGCCTTTGGGAAGCTTACTACTAAGCTGGGGTCTTCACCCATGCTTCCATACTCCTTTCCCACACTTTTTCTTTCCTCTATCTCCTTTAGTACTTCTTTGGCACTGCGCTCCACCTCTTGATCCACCAAGTCCTTTATAATTCCTACTACCTCCCTCTCCACGACATCCTCTATTTGTTCCTTAGTTAGGCTTGGAGTCTTTTGATCCTTCATGTTTACTTCTTCACTTCCCCCTCATGTGAGCACCTCCTTCATCCTCATCCTTCTCTTCATTTCCCTCTTCCTCTAACTCATGTACATCATACACAGGATGGTTTTGAGCCTCACCATGCTCTTCATCATTCTTTTCACCCTTTTCAACCTCCATGCTCTCTATTTCTTCTGATTCTACCTTTTTTGTTACTCTTTTCTTCTTCCTAATTGTTGATTCCAATGTACAAGAATTAGTTAACAAAGAAAAGGAAATCAAAGATAACATCTATTAGCTTCAATCCAATGCTAACTAGATCAATATACCATCATGCTTAGAGCTTAAGCAAAGCTAATCTATTAACATATTTACATTAGAACATAAAATGAAGATTCAAACTAACATGTTAAAAAAATTAACCTCTATCTCTAATTGAATGCTAATGAAATGAACCTATTTAGATCCTTAGAAATCAAAGGGTTTGATTGTATGCTTGAATCCCAAGGTTTCAAGAATGGAGTCTTGTCAATCCATGGCTACAAGACCATTTGACATATCTCCATATGACTTCAAACTTGGAAGAATGAATGCAAGAAATGAAAATAGCTAGCTCCTCTAATGAAGAATGCTCTAAGATGATAAAATGGCTATAGCTTAGGCTCTATGCTCATTTAGGTGTAAGAAGAAAGGTAGGAGGAGGGCTCTTTATATAGCCCAATGGATAAAAGAATCTCTACATCCCTTTACATGTGGGATAATAGAGAGGTTGGGTTAGTTGTGGATAAGCATGGTTTATAAGTGGTTGAGTTTACTTTAGGAGAGTTTAGTTTGTCCTCTAGTGATTCATGGGGATTGAGGGGGTTTATTAATTAACCAAAGTGATTAATTAATAGGTGTGCAAGCTTATAGAAGTTTTTTAGAGGATTATTTAGTATGATTTATGTTATAAGATGATTTTAATCAAATAAATGAAGATTTATTGATTAAATAGAAGAGATAATTAATTAATTAAGAATAATTAATTAATCTAGATAGGAAGGGGTATTAATTAATTAGAAATAATTAATTAATCTAGATAGAAATGGGAGCTTAATTAATTAGAAATAATTAATTAATCTAGATAGAAAGGGGAGCTTAATTAATTAGAAATAATTAATTAATCTAGATAGAAAGGGGAGTTGATTAATGGAAGGTCATTAATTGGTATCGTCATTGTTGGATAGAAGAGTTAATTAACTAACGTAATGTAATTAATTAATGACGATACCAGAGAAAATGTGTGATATTGATGATATGTCGTCAATTTGTGAGAAAGGGTATAATTAGTGCAATTTAAGTATTTAAATTTCTTGAGCTAAATTATACGTGTCTATAATTCCAATATAGGGGAATTTTATTTTTCTTCTTCCCTAGGTGACTCCTTTCTTTCCGACGATTCTTCTTTGTCAGAGGGGAATTCTCTTGCTCTAGTGCCTCTTCCTTAGGTGTCTTCTCTTTCTCTTCTACAGGGACTTCTTCCTCCATGCATAGGTGCTTTGTTTTGTGCACGACTCTTGCACACCTATAGACTCGCACCGTATGTGTACTTGGTGTTTTTTTCTCAAGGCCCTCCTCTCTATCCCTTTTCTCGCGTGACCTTCTTCCTTACTACGGGGGGTATTCTAGAATAGAGACATCATTTTCAATGTAAGAACCTTTCTCATACTTAGGCATTATACGCAGGTATACCTTGCGGTCCTCCCAATAATTATAAATGTCACTAGCTTCAACATATGTATGTCAACAAAAGGGTTATCAAAGAAACTGAAGAAAGAAGATTTGTGGAGGAAGATTAGAAGCTTATTTTTAAAGATGGGTCTACTAGAAGCTCAATTCCATCACCGTTTGATGAAGTCACTCGCATGATGATTCGTTTCATCTCCTTGGAAGGTAGGTTTGTTACTGTCCCAGCTAAGCATCTCATCTTTTTAAACCACTTCCGTAGGAATAGATTGGTTTGCTTCCCTCATTATCTTTTAAACTCTCTTGAGCGCTCCATTTTGGAGTTCCAGAAGCATACCCGGTTCTCGTGCATCAAGGGCTTATTTTGCTAATTCACAAATACTGCCTTCTCAAGTACCCCGGTCTTCCTTCCTCTCCTAGCCCGGCTCCGATGGGCTCCGCCGGCACAGGGGCCCCTGCTTCTCCTGCTGCGCCTTCTGCTGCCCCTACCACCTGCAAAGTGCCGCTACCCCCATACGGCTGCACATGTTTCTCTTCTATTCCTCCTATTGCTCCTCCCGCCACCCACCTCGCCTCTACCTCTAAACGTCCACTCACCGTGGCTTCTCTAGGAGACTCAACCTTGAAACTCTTGCCAGAGGGAAAGAGCCTCTTGATCTTGACATCGCACGTGACCCGCTAAACATAAGTAGTGAAGGTCCTCGGGAAGCACAGATGGATAACCCTTCCAAGAGAGCTGGAGGCCTTAGAGGTGAGTTAAAAATGTGAAGGATGAGGTCAAAAACCTAGCTAAGAAAAAGGTAAGAAAAGCATGGAGGGGAAGGGAGCATTGACAAATAGTCGATTGAAGACATATACAAAAAGCTGACCTCTCTTGGACTCCCGCCTTGGGAAGGCTAAGACTAGGCATGATTACAACATTTCCGCCTTTAGGGCCATTGAGGAATTCATCGTGGGGTATTCCAAAAGTGTTTCCAACCTCGGCCCGGTGTCCCTACGCACTTTGGGGCAATGAAAAAGAGAGAAAAGAACCATCGAGGAGCTCGATAAGACGGATGCTGCCACATGACCGCTTTGGGTATGTTTCATGCTTGGAAAAAGTCAAGATCGGTGTTGATCAAGCACCAAGAAGTAGTCCCGCATGCTTCTACTTGCTCTCTTTTGTTATTCTTCTGCTTCTTATTCGTGTCAGTTCTTGTTTCGGGAAATTTTTCTTTGTTGTTTTGTTGTTAAGTCTCGCTGTGTAGTAAGCTGTTTAACGGGCTACGTGGAATTTCATTATTACACGGACTTGGTTAGTCCTGCATGTTTCTCACTCTTATTCCAGCTTAAAGGCCTTATTTTGTATTCAAGGGTATAGTCCCTTTCAAAAAAACTATTTGCCATTATTAAAAAAACATATGTATGTCATGGGAGACATACTTCTCCACATAGGTGTGCTTCTTTGGATATATCAATGTTCTACATAGCTTGTGGTAATCTTGGTCTACTATGCTAAGGTCAAAACTTAGCTTCTTTACCTATTTGAATTGATTTACCTCGGCCTGGAAGTATTGTGTTATGAAGGAGAATGAAATTTTCACCAGGAACCCTTGGCACCATCTTCTAGAGTAAACCTTCTAATACAAAAATTTTGGTACATGGAAAATTTAGCATTGCCTCATAAGTGCACAATAGGTAACCCTCGTGTATTCTCCATTCAATGCCGAATGCATCACACATCTATTTATATAATTTTTCTAGGCATGCCTTGTGGGTGGTCATCATGGTGTCACAAGTGTATTTCTCAAATCTTTTAGCGGGGAAGGGTTCTCATATGGGTATTCCCAAATAAATTTATCTAGCCCATCGAGCACTCTAATCTCTAAAAAGACAATGGTAAGGAGGACATTACCAAACATGATCTTTTCTCCATCATGTGCGGCATTGATGATTTCTTCTGCTATGAAATCTGATAGGTTATAGATGGTCCCCTCCGAGATCTTACAGAAAACATTCAACCAAGCCTTGTTTATTTATGTCCATCTCTCCTACCCATTTAGCTTTGTGACCAAGTGCACGACCATCCTCATTACAAGGTCATAAATCATAGAAATTTCAAAGTAGCGCGACCCCTTTTTGTAGTCATAAGCTTCAACATTTTTCTTAATGACCTATTTATCATTACAATTCATCCTTGAATGATTCTCCTTCATAAATAAAACTAGTAAACTTAGAAATAAGTTGGGGATTTATTCGCATCCTCCGTCCTACGAAGTAGAAGTGGTCTTCATGTACACATGACATTAACCACTGGTATAGTTGCTCAGGTTTTCCAAAATAGGGAAACTCATATAGTTGTAATAACCTGGACTTCTCCATTTTCACCTTTACCTCATCATCGTAGATAGGAATTCCATCTGGTATCCTCTTGTCGTAGGGAAAACTAGTTCCAATGCCATATCATTCTCTGTGGTGCTCGTTTGATGGTTTTAGTCACTCACAACCATCTTTCTAACATGAGACACCCATTCTTTTCCAAGAAATATGTCATCTGGATATTGCATCTCCATGTACCATTCTTCATTGAAACTGGTGGAAACGGCTTGTTTCCCCTTGCCCTTTCCCTTCTTTGGTGAAACATTTGTTGCTTTCCTTGGTGCCATTTCTCCATTGGTCACTAAAATTTCTTCCTTTCTCTGATCTTGGCTCTTCTCAACTCTGTGGCTCCACTCCTTTGCAAAATCCCCTCAATCTTGTGCCCTAGCTATGGAACCCTAACCTAGAAAACCCTTTTTCCACAAGATAACATAATAAATCACAGGATTATTCCACATAACCTTCTCTGCTCATGCCCATGTACTCTTTTTTCCACTCTAGTTCGCTGGTCAAAATAGCTAAAAATGCAACTCTTCAAAACCCTTTTTCACATAAATTTTTCTTCAAGGATGCCCTAGTTCTCCAGATCTCTTTGATAACACAAGTAAAAGGTAAAAAACAATGCACACTGACCTTCTACATATATCTTTTTGTTTTTTCCATGATAAATGCCATGTCACCTACCAACATACTCTTTCAATAAAGGCATATCTTTCCTACTCCTAACCTTCAACAATTTTACCCCATGCCCAATCCTCGTGTGAAAACTTCTCTGCCTTTCCGGCATGTAAAAACACTTCCGAACGAAGATCCTTATGTGTGCGCTCTTAACGCCAAAGGCACATCTTCAGATCCTTATTTTAATTTTTGACATCGCCTACCTCATGTTTTTCCTATGCTTCTCACCCTTGTACATGGTTTTGTAAATCCTTTCTAAAACCAAACTCCTCATGTTCACCTTTTCTATGTGCACTCTTCCAAACTACGTGCTTTTGATCCTTCAACCCGGGCCATTAAAACACAACTTCCAATACTTGTCGCATCACTTCACCCCACAAAAATTAGATGCATGGTCATTTGTACATAGGAAAAATTTGAAAATAATAAGTGTCTATTGAGAAAAACATGCACACAATAAACAAAAATAAAGGGAACAAGAAATGAGAAAGGGAAACACAAAGGAAGGGAACAAAAACAAAGCAAAACCTAAGATAACGGAAATACTACCTTATTTACTAACATAAAGAAGACTTATTTATCATAGGGATTCAGCCTACTCCCATTGAAATGGCCTAGTAACTATGTTCCATCCAAAGGCTTGTAACTAGAAAGCACCTGAATCAAGTATATATGATACAATGTATGGGCCCATCCAATGGAATTTGAATTTCCCAAGATGGTGCAAAAACTTGGAATCATACAATAAAACCATTTGCCCAACCTCAAATTATTTATTCTTGATGTGTCTATCATGTCATGACTTCTACCCGGTTTTTTTTGTTTTTGACTCAAGCAGAGAAATAGCTCACCTCTCATCTAACTACATTAACTTATCAATCCTTTCCTCAAGTAATTGTTCATCATCTAATCCTCTTGCGCACACTATACATAGTGATGGTAACATGAATTCAATGGGTAACACTTCT